>CAJNDS010001724.1:299977-461315 GCA_905221605.1 Symbiodinium natans
CGCTAACTCTGGCGACAATTTCTGTTTCTAAACCAGCCGGGCTTCAGGAGGACTTTGCGATGTGTTGGTTTATGGTACTGTTGCTACGGCATCGTGAAGAGACCGGTGGCCAAATTGCATATCAAGGGACCAAGGGAGGGACAGGGACCTTAGGGGTTCCTTAGGGGGCGAATTTCGGGGCTACCTAGCTATATAGGGACGACATAAGGCATCATAGCCCTAAACCCGCCGCGAAGTGAGCTCTGCACCCTAAACCCCTAAAACCCTTAAACTCCTTGAACCCTAAGCAGCTTCGTTTAGGGTTAGCCGGCTCAGGGTTTAGGCCCCCTGGTTCTTCGTAGGGAATGAGGGAATTGGGGCTATACTTATTACCCTTGAAGGGGATTCTTTTGGGTACCTTATGCCCTACTGAGACTCGCGGCTTTGAGACATTTCGCCGAACCATGGGGAAACTCATTTGTCTGGAACCAGCTTCACCGCTTTTGAGTGGTGAAGCCACAAAGTTTAGCAACCCTGAGCCCTTAGCCCTAAAACCTAAACCCTACACCCTAAATCCTTGCCCTAAACCCTGAACCCTAAGCCCTAGACCCCTGGCACTGGAATCATGCGGGTTGAGTCACTTCGGCAGGTCCAGTGCTCGGTTGTTTGACGTTTTGGGCTTGGTGAGGGCTTCGACCTTGAAGACTCAGAATGTTGGTTTAGGGTTTATAGGGTTTAGGGTTTAGGGTTTAGGTTTTCGGGTTTAGGGTTCAGGTTTTAGGGTTTAGGGCCCATTCTGAGACCTAAGGGTTCAGTTTAGGGTTTTGGGTTTTGGAGGAAGAGAGAGAGAGAGAGAGAGAGAGAGGGTTTAGCGTTTGGGGTTTAGGGTTTAGGGTATAGCATTAAGAGTAATACGAATGCTCAGAATTCATACAAAGTGCATGCAACGTGTCAATTCTTACAGCGCTCATGCACATGATGTGGGTTCGGACGACACAACACGGCTGCATCCAGACACTGGTGAGTTTCTTAACCCCCTAAACCCTAAACCCTAAACCCTTCCCGTCTCGGCACTCTAAAAAGGAAAGAGGTTTAGGGTTTAGGGAGGCTGCACGGTAGTCCCAGCTGATGCTTTAAGTCTTTCAAGGAGGGTTTAGGGACGTGAACCCAGGGGTGAGTTCCATGGGCTCTTAGGCCTTAGAATCCCCATAACGCGACCCTACAAAGGGCCGTTTGAAGGGATGATAGGGAAGAAGAGCCCATCCTGGTCGGGCTGCAGAAATGGCTTTAGGGTTTAGGGTTTAGGGTTTAGGGTTTTATGGCCCCTAGAGCCCCACTCCCCTCGCCCCGCTGCCTCACAGGAGGAGTCTCAAGCATCACCCCAGGCTCGGGAAGAGAATGAGGAGGTCCGGAGACAGGGCGCTCCCAGGAACCATGCCATAGGATTTAGGGTTTAGGGTTTAGCGTTTCTCTCAGGGTAGTTTCATGGGCCTTAATCTGGTCCCTTGCCTCCCTTAACGTGTTTTTGATGTGTGGACTAGGGTATGAAAGGGTATATAAGAGGTCCCCTTTAAGGGCCCAAATTAAGGTACCATGTAATCTTCTGAAGGCGGAGTAGTACGGCCCCTCTGCTAAGGGTCCACGTACCTATGTATTATATACTTGGGCCCGAAAGCTGCTAGATGGGATCCCCTTTAAGGCCCCAAGTCTGCTCCGCCATTTCGGTAGGTTCCCTATATAGTCTCCGCAGGGCAGTGGGGTTTCAGTTCAGCAAGGGCCTTCCGAAGCCCCCGGTTTAGGGTTTAGGGTTTAGGGTTTAGGGTTTAGGGTTTCCCCCCCCCCAAGTATGTACAATAATGGTACTTGTATGGGGGTGTCAGGGGTTTGTTTTTTGCATGTTTTGGGGGGCTTAGGTTGGTTATCCGGAGACCCGCCCCCCCCCGCACACACTGTAGACTTCAGACTCAGCTTTATTGGGGCAGGCGGCCGAGAGAAATGTGACGTTTTCGCCGGCTCCGCCCCCGGTACTTGAGCGACGATGCCGCACCCTAAACCCTAAATCCTAAACCCTAAACCCTATATAACGACTTTCCGATCCTCAATCCGAAGCCGCTGCTGAGGAAGTTGCGCAGGAGGGAGAGTCATCCTCTGCCTGGCGCAAAGGCGGGCATGCGAGCTTACAGCCGAGGAGTCTGCAGTGTTGCTTTCTTGCTTTGTGCTAACGACTCCGAAAATCTGCGAGCATGTGTGGGGAGGCACGGGCTTTGTGAGAATGTCAGACTTCCCAGACGATGACACGGAGTCCGAGGTACGCTGGCATTGCGTAGGCATGGCGGATCAAGCTCGAAGTTGTTTAGGTTTAGGGTTTGGTAGGAAAAGGGTTGAGGGTTTAGAAAAGGGTTTAGGGTTTAGTAGAAAATGGTTTAGGGTTTCTTGGGATCAGGGGAGGTTTAGGGAACACAGTTTGAGAGCCTCATATGCTCCGCGGATTTCTCTGGCATGCTGGACTTGTTTGATGAGGGGACCGTGCGAGCAGGCCACACAGAAGAATGTTACATTTTCACCGGCCGGGCGCTTACTTCTGTCGAGGTGTGTGAGTTTAGGGCTTAAGGTTTGGGGTTTAAGGTTTAGGGTTTAGGGTTTTAGGGTTTAGGGTTTAGGGCTGTAGTCAGATGCTGGCGTGCCAGCCGGAGATGGTGCTGCCTGCAGGAAGTGGATGGCCTGTCTGCGCAGCAGGAGGGGGATGCATCCACCGGCAACCGGAAAGGCCGGGCAGTGATAGGTTGCCAGCACAGGCACAGGCACACAGGGTTCTCGGCTCCCAACCTTGTATTTGTTCTGCGCCGATGTTGATGCTTTTCGGCTTCGGGTCTGGTGGCAAGATCTTTGGCAGGCACAGGCTTTGTGAAAATGTCAGACCTGCCAGATGATGATGACGAGTCAGAGGCTGGTGTTTGTGTGAGCTGGCACCCTTTCCTCCCCCTGTTCTAATTGTCGAGCAAAAACCATGAACGCAGGCAGAGAAGACTGTGACCTTCTCACCGGCAGCGCTCTCAGTTCGGGTGTAGTCAGATGCTCGTGTGCCAGCTGGTTGGATACAACGCCGTCTGCAGGAAGTGGATGGCCTGTCTGCGCAGCAGGAGGGGGATGCATCCACCGGCAACCGAAAAGGCAGGGCAGTGATAGGTTTGAGGTCCGTCACAGGCACACAGCTTCTCGGCTCCCAACCTTGTGTTTGTACTGCACATCTGTTGGTGCTTTCTGCTTCGGGTCTGGTGGCAAGATATTTGACAGGCACAGGCTTTGTGAGAATGTCAGACCTGCCAGATGATGATGACGAGTCAGAGGCTGGTGTTTGTTTGAGCTGGCACGCTTTCCTCGCCATGTTCTAATTGTCGATCAAAAACCATGCATGCAGGCAGATAAGACTGTGACCTTCTCACCGGCAGCACTCTCAGTTCGGGTGTAGTCAGATGCTCGTGTGCCAGCTGGTTCGATGGATATGGCGCCGTCTGCAGGAAGTGGATGGCCTGTCTGCGCAGCAGGAGGGGGATGCATCCACCGGCAACCGGAAAGGCAGGGCAGTGATAGGTTGCCAGCACAGGCACAGGCACACAGGGTTCTCGGCTCCCAACCTTGTATTTGTTCTGCGCCGATGTTGATGCTTTCGGCTTCGGGTCTGGTGGCAAGATCTTTGGCAGGCACAGGCTTTGTGAAAATGTCAGACCTGCCAGATGATGATGACGAGTCAGAGGCTGGTGTTTGTGTGAGCTGGCACCCTTTCCTCCCCGTGTTCTAATTGTCGAGCAAAAACCATGAACGCAGGCAGATAAGACTGTGACCTTCTCACCGGCAGCGCTCTCAGTTCGGACGTAGTCAGATGCTCGTGTGCCAGCTGGTTCGATGGATATGGCGCCGTCTGCAGGAAGTGGATGGCCTGTCTGCGCAGCAGGAGGGGGATGCATCCACCGGCAACCGGAAAGGCAGGGCAGTGATAGGTTTGAGGTCCGTCACAGGCACACAGCTTCTCGGCTCCCAACCTTGTGTTTGTACTGCACATCTGTTGGTGCTTTCTGCTTCGGGTCTGGTGGCAAGATATCTGGAAGGCACAGGCTTTGTGAAAATGTCAGACCTGCCAGATGATGATGACGAGTCAGAGGCTGGTGTTTGTTTGAGCTGGCACGCTTTCCTCGCCATGTTCTAATTGTCGATCAAAAACCATGCATGCAGGCAGATAAGACTGTGACCTTCTCACCGGCAGCGCTCTCAGTTCGGGTGTAGTCAGATGCTCGTGTGCCAGCTGGTTCGATGGATATAGCGCCGCCTGCAGGAAGTGGATGGCCTGTCCGCGCAGCAGGACGGGGATGCATCCACCGGCAACCGGAAAGGCAGGGCAGTGATAGGTTTGAGGTCCGTCACAGGCACACAGCTTCTCGGCTCCCAACCTTGTGTTTGTACTGCACATCTGTTGGTGCTTTCTGCTTCTGGTCTGGTGGCAAGATTTCTGGCAGGCACAGGGTTTGTGAGAATGTCAGACCTGCCAGATGATGATGACGAGTCAGAGGCTGGTGTTTGTGTGAGCTGGCACGCTTTGCTCGCCATGTTTTAATTGTCGATCAAAAACCATGCATGCAGGCAGATAAGACTGTGACCTTCTCACCGGCAGCGCTCTCAGTTCGGGTGTAGTCAGATGCTCGTGTGCCAGCCGGTTGGATATGGCGCCGTCTGCAGGAAGTGGATGGCTTGTCCGCGCAGCAGGAGGGGGATGCATCCACCGGCAACCGGAAAGGCAGGGCAGTGATAGGTTGCCAGCACAGGCACAGGCACACAGGGTTCTCGGCTCCCAAGCTTGTATTTGTTCTGCGCCGATGTTGATGCTTTCTGCTTCGGGTCTGGTGGCAAGATATCTGGAAGGCACAGGCTTTGTGAAAATGTCAGACCTGCCAGATGATGATGACGAGTCAGAGGCTGGCGTTTGTTTGAGCGGGCACGCTTTGCTCGCCATGTTTTAATTGTCGATAAAAAACCATGCATGCAGGCAGATAAGACTGTGACCTTCTCACCGGCAGCGCTCTCAGTTCGGGTGTAGTCAGATGCTCGTGTGCCAGCTGGTTCGATGGATATGGCGCCGTCTGCAGGAAGTGGATGGCCTGTCCGCGCAGCAGGAGGGGGATGCATCCACCGGCAACCGGAAAGGCAGGGCAGTGATAGGTTGCCGGCACAGGCACAGGCACACAGGGTTCTCGGCTCCCAACCTTGTATTTGTTCTGCGCCGATGTTGATGCTTTCTGCTTCGGGTCTGGTGTTTAGGTTTAGGGTTTAGGGTTTAGGGTTTAGGGTTTAGGGTTTTAGGGTTTTAGGGTTTAGGGTTTAGGGTTTAGGGTTTAGGGTTTAGGGTTTAGGGTTCAGGGTCTAGGGTTTAGGGTTTAGGGTTTAGGGTTTCGGGTTTCGGGTTTAGGGTTTAGGGTTTAGGGTTTGGGGTTTAGGGTTTAGGGGCAAGATATCTGGCAGGCACAGGCTTTGTGAAAATGTCAGACCTGCCAGATGATGATGACGAGTCAGAGGCTGGCGTTTGTTTGAGCGGGCACGCTTTGCTCGCCATGTTTTAATTGTCGATCAAAAACCATGCATGCAGGCAGATAAGACTGTGACCTTCTCACCGGCAGCGCTCTCAGTTCGGGTGTAGTCAGATGCTCGTGTGCCAGCTGGTTCGATGGATATGGCGCCGTCTGCAGGAAGTGGATGGCTTGTCTGCGCAGCAGGAGGGGGATGCATCCACCGGCAACCGGAAAGGCAGGGCAGTGATAGGTTTGAGGTCCGTCACAGGCACACAGCTTCTCGGCTCCCAACCTTGTGTTTGTACTGCACATCTGTTGGTGCTTTCTGCTTCGGGTCTGGTGGCAAGATATTTGGCAGGCACAGGCTTTGTGAGAATGTCAGACCTGCCAGATGATGATGACGAGTCAGAGGCTGGTGTTTGTTTGAGCTGGCACGCTTTCCTCGCCATGTTCTAATTGTCGATCAAAAACCATGCATGCAGGCAGATAAGACTGTGACCTTCTCACCGGCAGCACTCTCAGTTCGGACGTAGTCAGATGCTTGTGTGCCAGCTGGTTCGATGGATATGGCGCCGCCTGCAGGAAGTGGATGGCCTGTCCGCGCAGCAGGATGGGGATGCATCCACCGGCAACCGGAAAGGCAGGGCAGTGATAGGTTTCCGGTCCGACACAGGCACACAGCTTCTCGGCTCCCAACCTTGTGTTTGTACTGCACATCTGTTGGTGCTTTCTGCTTCGGGTCTGGTGGCAAGATATTTGGCAGGCACAGGCTTTGTGAGAATGTCAGACCTGCCAGATGATGATGACGAGTCAGAGGCTGGTGTTTGTGTGAGCTGGCACGCTTTGCTCGCCATGTTTTAATTGTCGATCAAAAACCATGCATGCAGGCAGATAAGACTGTGACCTTCTCACCGGCAGCGCTCTCAGTTCGGGTGTAGTCAGATGCTCGTGTGCCAGCCGGTTGGATATGGCGCCGTCTGCAGGAAGTGGACGGCCTGTCCGCGCAGCAGGAGGGGGATGCATCCACCGGCAACCGGAAAGGCAGGGCAGTGATAGGTTGCCGGCACAGGCACAGGCACACAGGGTTCTCGGCTCCCAACCTTGTATTTGTTCTGCGCCGATGTTGATGCTTTCGGCTTCGAGTCTGGTGGCAAGATCTTTGGCAGGCACCGGCTTTGTGAAAATGTCAGACCTGCCAGATGATGATGACGAGTCAGAGGCTGGTGTTTGTTTGAGCTGGCACCCTTTCCTCCCCCTGTTCTAATTGTCGAGCAAAAACCATGAATGCAGGCAGATAAGACTGTGACCTTCTCACCGGCAGCGCTCTCAGTTCGGGCAATGTGTGTGTGTGTGTTGTAGATGCTGCATGGTCAAATTCTCCAGGAAGTGGATGGCCTGTCTGCGCAGCAGGAAGGGGATGCATCCACGGGCCATCGGAAAGGCAATTTCGTGATGGTTTGTTTTGTCGTGTGTTGTTGTCGCTGCCCGGCTTGGCCGTGGAAGATGCGTTCTGGCAGGCTGGGTATGAATGACAGACCTGCCAACCCCCCCCCCCCCCCCGCTAAGCCTGAATCTCTAAACCCTAAACCCTCAACCCTGCAGGCACAGGCTTTGTTAAAGTGGCGGACCTGCCGGACGATGACGAGGACTCGGAGGACCGTCCTCATGTCGGGATTTGGTGTTTCGGTCTTTGCGACAGGATCTCAGCACCCTAAGCCCTAAACTCTAAGACCGTAAGCCGTAAGGGCTAGGTAGGCGGGTGGCAAAAGAACCCAAACAGACGACCTGAGCAACCAAGCGGTTCAGGGCTTGGCATTTCGGTCTCTAGTGTTGGGGGTTTCGGGTTCAGGGCCTAGGGTTTAGGGTTTAGGGTTTAGGGTTTAGGGTTTAGGGTTTAGGGTTTAGGGTCCAGGTCATGGGTTGTCCTGGGCTGCTGGGGAGTTAAGTGCGAGGCAGGCAGGGGTGGGGAGTCCTCCTAGGGCTTACTCGGAGGTTCACCCTATTCTAACTGTACTTATATAACCCAAACAGAACCCTATTATAACTGTACTTATATAACCCAAACAGAACCCTATTATGACTGTACTTATATAACCCAAACAGAACCCTACAAGGGTACTTAAGGGGCTTAGAAGTGGGTTAGAACTACGCCTGTAGTTGGGTGATAAGTACCCAGAACCTCCACGTAGGGTTTAGGGTTCTGGGCTCCAGCCTTCCCCGGCACGCTCTTGCAGCGGCCTCGATCTCACCCTCAACCCTGAACCGCCTTAACCCTGTAAGGGTAGATCATGATCTCTAAATTAGGAATGACTTTCACCCCAATCCCGAATCCCTAAACCTAAGCCCTAGCTCAAAAAGGGTGCCCTAAACTAGCAAGCTCCCCCAGAATCCTAAACCCTAAGCCTTTTAATGAACCGCCCAGGCACGTTTCTTCATTAGGGTTTAGGGTTTGTACCCTTCGGCTCAAAATAGCCCAAAAACCTCATATAAGAAGGCCCTGAGAGTCCTTAGGGCCTTAGGGATAGGGTTTAGGGTGTGGTGCTCAATTTCCCTTCCAAACGGGTTTAGGGTTCAGGGATGCAAAAGGGTTTAGGGTTGAGGGTTCAACCCCCTTCACTTGGAGGTTCATGGTAGCTTTAAGTAGGGTGATAGGTAATTACCCCCCCCCCCCCCCCCAAACCCTAAACCCTAAACCCTAAACCCTAAACGCCCTACTCCGAACTTCCCATGACTTCAAGTAAACGCCGAATATCCCTCAACGCGAAAGCTCCTTTGGGTCTCAAAGCCCAGCACCTCACCGGCGCATTTAGGCCACGAGCTCACAGCATAGAGCTCTTCGGTTTAAGGTTGAGGGCTCTATGATAAGACTACCCAGAGCCCTGAACCCTGAACCCTGAACCCTGAACCCTAAACCCTAAACCCGAAACCCTAAACCCTAAACCCTAAACCCTGAACCCTAAACCCTAAACCCATCCCTCCAAACCTGATTTAATGGCCAGGCTGGCCGGGCAGTGCACTTCTCGCCAGCCCTGCTCTCAGATGGCATCAGGGCTCTTCCATCTTGGGGACGACATGAACCCTGAGAGGGTTTAGGGTTTAGGGTTTAGGGTTTAGGGTTTAGGGTTTAGGGTTTAGGGTTTAGGGTTTAGGGTTTAGGGGAACCCTGAAGCCCTGTACCTTGGGGACGACATAAACCCTAAAAAGGTCTAATGATTCATAGACCTTAATCGGATTTATAGTAGCATAGGGTATATGACCCCAACTTCATATACCTCAATAGGAATTATTGTAGCATAGGGTCCCCAATTTTAGGGTTCATATGGTCATAGGTTTCGTCACGGTCGGGCTTCCGATGGGGATTCTGACCAGGGGACTGACGACAGCTCCCGCGCATCTGCAGACCTCGAGATGCAGCCTAGGGTTTAGGGTTTAGGGTTTAGGGTTTAGGGTTTAGGGTTTAGGGTTCAGGGTTTAGGGTTTAGGGTTTAGAGACCTTTTTAGGGTTCATGTGGCCCCGAAGACCTCGGAAGTCACAGCCAGAGTCTCCCCCTTGAACAAACTACCCCTTAGGGTTTAGGGTTTAGGGTTTAGGGTTTAGAGTTTAGGGTTTAGGGTTTAGGGTTTAGGGCTATTCAACTCGAGCAATGTAAACCTATCTCACTGCTGAAGCTGCTGCAATCTCTTGGGATCAGATGAGACCGATTCTGTTCTACCCTATTTCATTCCAGGGACGGTTAGTTAGGATAAGGGGGAACATCCCAAATAGGGACTGTTTCACGTTCTGCCACTCCTGATGGAGGAAGTTGACGAGTTGGAGGAGACTGCGTCACCGTCAGCGCCACGGAAAGGCCAGAGATACACTCTGGGATGTGGTGTTGTGGGGTTCAGGGTTTAGGGTTTGGGGTTTGGGGTTTAGGTTTAGAGTTCACGGTTTAGGGTTTAGGGTTTAGGGTTAGGGTTTAGAGTTCACGGTTTAGGGTTTAGGCGACAAGGACAGCCTGGTGTCCGCATCCGTACGTTTGCCCGGGTCGTGCCCTTAATGTTAGGGTCGCTTTAATAAACCCCCCCCCCCCCCCCAAATCTTGTTTTGGTCCCCGGGGCTTGGAGGGGGTGGAAAAAAGAGGGGGTGTCAATTATGAGGATTCTGGGGGTCTGGGGTCTCAAACGAGATCTGCTTCTCTAAAGACTGAGCCTTGGAGCTCTTTCAAGCCAGCTCAGCTGAAAAGTCTTCTCTGCAATGGAACTCTTAAGCCATTTTCAGTAAAATTTTCAATTCCTGGCCAGAGAAATTTTACAATTGCCACCCCATTCTTATTATCACCGGACCCCCCTATTTAGACTTGTTTACATACATCGGCCCGAAAACCTCCCGTAATGGAAAGTAGTCTTCGGCTGGGGCCCTCTGGCCTGGCGAATATTACTATTGCCACCCCAATTAAAAAAGCCACCCTCACATTAGGACTTGGGTCCGTGGTACTGTCTACCCTGCAGTCTCCATTGGAGTTCCTTTTTTGGGTTAACCAGGTTTAAGGATAGGGTCCTGTAATGGAAAAAGAGGTTAACCCCCAAAAGGAACTAACAATGGAGACTATGTCCCTAAACCCTAAACCCTCAACCCTCAACCCTCAACCCTAAACCCTAAACCCTGAACCTCCAAGTGCTGTCGACGAAGGCACGGGCTACGTCCGCACGGACGAGTTGCCTGACGACGATGAGGAGCCAGAGGCATGGGCCTGCCATGTGTGGGGGTTTAGGGTTTGGGGTTTAGGGTGTAGGGTTTAGGGTTTAGGGATACAAGCCTAGGCAGGCCCTTTGGACCTTGAACTTTCCCCTTACTGGGCCTGGGTTTGAGAGGGTCATTTCAGGAATAATTTCAGCGGGCTTTAAGGACTATATGTTAGAAGCTCAGCGCCTCATTTAACCTGAGGCTGTCACTTACGCACCATGTGCAGCCAAACTTTTCGCGGGTGTTTGAAAGCAAGGAGTTCCTTTAAAACCCTTGGTGCCACAGAGCCGGACACAAGCAGACGTCTTGAGCCCTCTCAACTCCAAGGCAACAAGAACTGATGAAACAGGGTGGATTAGGCTGGGACTTTGGCTCTCCAACCTCTCCTTCGGGGTACTTCTCTAAATTAGGTGGTGCCGTACTATAAAGAGGAGAGAACTACCTTTATTCTCTGCTAGTCGCCAGCCTTGAGAGGCCCACCGGAATGTCACGTTCGCACAGGCTCGTGCCTTAAAGGTCGCAAGACCTCTTCTCGGGCTTTGGTCGTGCGGCGCATCGTCTATCCTTTGTTTCTAGGGCATCACAGATCCTCAGGCCCAAAATGGCCCAAAAGCCTCACATAGGAAGGCCCTTGGGCAGTCAGAGTCCTTAAACCTTAGGGGGTTTAGGGTCCAAAATAGCCCCAAAACCATATAAGGGCCCAACAAAAACCTAAAAATCAGAGTCCTTCAAGTGGCTGGGTGTAGTGAAGATTTCCGCCAACGCCTTCCTACGAAACTCCTGGGAGCACGTGCATCGGATCCTAGTGAAGCAACTGCAACTGTCTAAGATACCCTAATCCCTAAACCCTAAACCCTAAACCCTAAACCCTAAACCCTAAACCCTAAACCCTAAACCCTAAACCCTAAACCCTAGGTTGCAGATCCAGGAGTCCTATAGAGGGCATTCCTGTAGGAACCGATTGCCGCGATTGTACCAAGGGCGCGGAGGCTGAGGACGAGACGTCCTCGCCATCCGCACCACGCAAAGGCCGGCCTGGTTCCCTGCTCCCAAAGAGCCCAATACCCCTTAAGGTTTAGGGTTTAGGGTTTAGGGTTTAGGGTTTAGGGCTTCCTTGCTACAAGTGATGTGGGAGCAGACCCCAGGTGAGGTACGAAGCCTGTTGCAAAGGGTTTAGGGCTTGAGGAATCTGCCTTCAATTTGTTAGGGATCCTTAGTTTTAAGATTTACGGTATACTCTTTAACTAAGCCATATTGGGCTCTTTGGGTTACTGTATACAAAACCTCTATATGATGTTAGAATACACACACACACACTCTCTCGCTCTCGCTCTCTCTGTCTCTTTCTATATGCATACATATATATATATATACATATGCATATTTTTCAGTTATTCAATATTCACCCGTATGGAGCGGGATGTTGGGGGCCGTGTACGTGCAAGTCTGTCAGGCACCGGCTATATTCGGCCGACTGAGCTGCCCGATGACGACGAAGAGTCTGAGGTCTGAGCGTGCAGAATCCTGCGGAGCTGCATCGCAAGACGTAGGCCCTGAAGGTAGAAATCAAGCTTTTTCAGAAAATGCAGCAGGAGATAGGGAGAGAGAGGGGAAGGATGGAGAGCAGCGGACGTGAGGGAAATGCTAGCCATGCGAGTGCTTGCACACCCTGTATTGCGCTGGAACCGGGTTACACCCTAAGCCTACACCGCAGCCCTAAACCCTAAACCCTAAACCCCGGCGGCACACCCGAAGTTTGGTCAGCCCCCGCTGTGCCAAATCGCGACCCTTCCGAAAGCCGTCGGGTCATCTTGCACATTCTAGGAGGCTCCATATTCTGTGTTTTTTTTATTATTTGGGTTCTTTCTCTTGTTTGGGATCATAATTACCATAGTTCTTACGCTTGGGGTTTGCGGTTTAGGGTTTCACTCTCTCCGGAAGACATGCCTGAGACACTAAAGCCCTGGCGTTACACCTTGGGGAGACGACACATTACACGTTTTATACACATTCATATGTATGCCGTTGCCCCCGGATCGCACTAGCTGGGGGCTTAAATAAATAAATAAATATATATATATATATATATGTGTATATACATACATATATATATATATATATTTATATTTATAGACACACAGACACACAGACACACAGAGACACACAGAGACACACAGAGACACCCAGAGACACACAGAGACACACAGAGACACACACAGGCACACACAGACACACACAGACACACACAGAGACACGGAGACACACAGACACAGGCGCGCGCACACACACACACACACACACGTGTGCGCAACCGCAGGACGAGCGACAGGTGACCTTCGCGCCTGCCCGCGCCTCTGTTCTTCGTAGACTCACTGAGGGTTTACAGCATTTAGGTTTTTGAGGGTGTAGGGTTTACTTGATAAAGTTCAAAGGTACTTTAAAGTAGGGTCATAGGTACCTTAAGGGTTACCCCTAGGTACCTAAAAAGAGTTCTGAGTATAGTTACCCCTCTTCTGACGCTGCTTATGAGTTCCCATGAACCTCCAAGAAGGGGGTTCAGGGGCAGCCAGGGAAGCCAGGAGAAGACCGATGCAAAAAGCAGGTCCAGGGTCTCAGGGTCTCAGGTTTAGAGACGGTTGTTGTCGGCCCGTGTTCGTTGGCATGGTTCGGGGGTGAGGGTTTAGGGTTTAGGGTTTAGGGTTTAGGGTTTAGGGGTTTAGAGTTTAGGGTTTAGGGTTTAGGGTTTAGGGGTTTAAGGGTTTAGGGGTTTAGGGGTTTAGGGGTTTAGGGGTTTAGGGTTTAGGGTTTAGGGTTTAGGAAGTCGAGAGCCGACGCCTTGATGCTTTTCAGGAGAGCGACGTGCTTGCCGAGTCAGGATCGCCCTCCGCACCTCGTAAAGGCTGGGTGCTGTGGTCCTCGCGGACGAAATGAACCCTAAACAAGGGTTTATGGTTCATAGACCTTTTTGGGAGTTTTAGTAGTATAGGGCATATGACCCCCCATTTTATGGTTCAACTGCACACAAAATTTCCTATCCCCGCGGAATTCGTGACATGCGCCTGCTTTCATTCTCTCTCTTTCTCGGGCAACGTGAAGTCGATCTCCGCCGGCCCGGCAATCACTTTTCTGGTTTAGGGTTTAGGGTGTTGGGCAGGCCAAGAGACAAGTCAACCCATATTTCGCCATTCTTCACCATTCTTGCGTTATCAGCGAAAGCTGCTTCACAGTTTCACGCTCTCAAGCCCCGACACCCACGTCTCTGCAGCTCTGCAGGCACTGGATATGTGAGAACAACTGACCTGCCAGACGACGACGATGAGGAATCAGAGGCCTCGACAGTACCTTTGCAGACATGCATTCTGGAGCTCCTAAGCCTACCCTCAGGGTCCATGTACCCATTAAAGTACATACTTGGGCATTACAGGGGTGCCCCGATTTCGTGGCTTTAGGGCCCAAGTATGTACTAATATGGGTACATGGACCCTTCGGCCTAAAGCTCAAAGCGCGGCTCCCATTAAGTTTGTAGCGACTAGACCCTAAACCCTTTTGATGAGAGGGACTCAGGGTTTCTCAACCGCGAAGCTACTCCTTAAACTACGACCGAAGGGCAGAACTCATATTCCGAGTTCGAAGTTCTCAAAGGGCTTAGGGTTTAACATGCTTACAGCGTGTCGGGTTCATGGTTTAGGGTCGTTCTAAACCCTAAACCCTAAACCCTAAACCCTAAACCCTGAACCCTGAACCCTAAACCCTAAACCCTAAACCCTAAACCCTAACATGGTTCAGGTTCAGGGCTTCGGTTTCCCAAGCTCGCCCCCGCAGGCCGCACGGAACGTCAGCTTCTCTCCCGCTGCGGCCTCTGCTTCGACCTGCTGGTAGCGGGGGTTGGACCCAAACCAGCAGATTCCGCTCTTTTGGGTTTAGGGTTTAGGGTTCGGGTTTAGGGTTTGGGGTTTAGGGTTTAGGGTTTAGGGTTTAGGGTTTAGGGTTGAGGGCTCAGGGTTCAGGGTTTAGGGTCAGCACTTCCCGGTTGTCCGGACGACGCTTGAACCTCATCATCGCGAAGGCCGTGTTAGCGACCCTCCATAGGTTGTGAAGAGTGTAGTTATCGGGGCTCACCTTTCCAGTACGCACGCGCCCGATCTAGGAAGCCGCTTAAAGGGGTCGCAGGTTGTCCTATGACTTGCATGCGACAGCCTTCTGTGAGGAAGTTGATGCGTTGGGCGAGGGCACGTCGCCCGCGGCTCCACGCAAAGGCCAGCTTCCCAGCCATCTCAGGAAAGTAACCAACACTTCGTAAGGGTTTAGGGTTTAGGATTTAGGGTTTAGGGTTTAGGGGTAACATCCTGAAGTCGCAATGCTTGGTGGCAGGAGTTTGCAGCTTCAAAGGCACTTTTTAAGTAGCCTTGTTGTGGTCGCTGGCCGCAGGCACCGGTTTCGTGAAAGCCTCCGACCTACCATCGGATGATGAGGATGAGGACGAGATGCACACATGGTCCAAACTCTGACGCCGTCTGAAGCACCTAACACCCTTTTGCCCTAAGGATCCATGTGCCTATATAGCATATACTTGGGCCCTAAAGGTACCATGTAAGAACTCCCTTAAGGCCCACGTATATACCATACAGGTACATGGATCCTTAGACTTTACCCTTGTGCACTTTACGCTTTCTTGTCCAGCGACTGCTGAGCAAACAGCACCTCCATGCATTAAACCCTTTATTACGTATGGTAGCATATATATATATATAGGGAATGTAACATTTGCATATATATCTGTATACATAGACACACACACACACACACAGAGCACACCCTAGAAGCAGAAACCCTGCACATCACTTGCACGCCTTCCATCCCAAGCCCCAAGCCCACATCGAAGCCCTACCGCCTGAAAGCAGAAAGCCCCCGAGTATCTCGACTCCGACCTTGCACCCTGAGCACACCATCACCCCTCCCGAGCGTTTAGGGTTTAGGGTTTAGGGTTTAGGGTTTGGGTTTAGGAAGTTTAGGGTTTAGGGTTAGGGTTTGGGGTGGCACACCATCACCCACCTGAGCCTCCCTACTCACGTCTCCTCTTGCGGGCCTTCAACTACCAGAACCCCCATTTCTCCCATCCGGACCCACTGGAGGGGGGCAGTGCGCATGATAGTCTTGGCGGGATACATCGGAATGATTATGGGACAATGTTATCATTCTGTTAGGCGCCTGCGTTGCACTGTGAACCCTAAACCTTCGCAAGGATGACCTGGAGAAACCGAGAAGTGTACCAGGCGGCAAACACCAGAGCCCCCCCCCCCCCCCCAAAAAAAAAAAAAAAGAGGCAAAATAAACAAAATGCAAACAAAAAAACTCGACTCCCGAAACGCCCAGCAAAGACAAAAACCCTGCACCCCCTAAACCCTAAGCCCTAAGCCCTAAACCCTAAACCCTAAACCCCAAGCCATAAACCCCCAAGCCCTCAAGCTTTGTGCGGGAGCCCTCGGCCCAGGACGGTGCCCAGCGCTACGTCAGCTTCGCCCAGGCAGGTGCTTTAGGGTTTAGGGTTTAGGGTTAGGGTTTAGAGTTTGGGTTTAGAGTTTCCCTTCCGCTCGGCCTCAGACCACGAGTCTCGTGCATGCTTGACGGGGCCTGGTGGTCTTGCGCGGACGTTTAGGGTTGGGTTGCATGCAAGGATTGTTGTAGACAACTGCAGGCATTAAGAATTTGAGCTCGTGCTGGAATGGGGTCCCTCACCCCCAAACTCCTTAAGCCCAAAACCCTGATCCCTAGTGTGGAGCCTGCTGTTGCAGAGAGTGCTTTCGGAAACCGAAACCCCGCATGTTCCAGACTCAGGATCAAGGGCAGAGTGGCGAACACAGCTCGCCCAGCGCTCCACGCAAAGGACTGCCTTATTATTTCATGGCCTGGGATTTTCAGGGTTCAGGTAAAGGGTTTACTGTTTGCGGTCCTGGACATCATAGCCCGGATGCAAGAAAGGGTCCAGGGTTCTAGGTGTGGCGGCTAGGGCTTGGTACTCGCTTAGGGGCTTTTGGTTTGTGATTTTGCATTACAGCTTACGACCCAAGCCCTTCGCATACTCCTAAACCTCCTAGACGTTCGTTGGGCCTGCTTGGTGGAAGTGCCCTAAACCCTTGGCCTTAAACCCTAAAGTCCCCAAAGGCCCTAAACCAGGACGAACCCTCAACACCTTTTGATAACTGTGTTCAACTTGGGGGGGCAGAGGGAAGGCTCCAAATCAAGCCCTGAATCATGACTACCCCAGAACATCCTTCCCTCCCATAAAGCTAAGACCCAATAGGATAGGAGCCTGGATACTTCAGAAGATTGTTTGTTATTGTCTTACAAGATTCCTTTAGAACTTTGCTCTAGTCTAGCTCACTCAACTGAACAGACAGAGGCCCCTGTCTCTAGAGCTCAGCCCCAAGACCCCTAAGTCGAAACCCTCACAACCCTAAGCCTAAACCCCAAACCCTAGACCCTGAACCCTGAACCCTGAACCCTAAATCCCTACAGCCCTAAGTCCCTAAACCCCAAGCCCCAAACCCTAAACCCTAAATCCCTAACTATAAACCATCAACCTGAGAGTTGAATCCAGATAGACTGGCTGGTTTTTAGTAGGGAATGAGGGAGTGAGGGCCCTATTATGTAACCTTTATGGGATGCCTCACGAATTAGGGCCCGATTGTCTACCCTTCAAGGGTTTATATAGGGTATCTCATGAGTGAGGGCCCTGTTTTACAGCCTTTAAGGGATTATGTAGGGCGCCTCATTCCCTTGCTACCCTAAACTCGAAGCCCCAAGCCCTCATTCCCTACTAAGAACGAACCAGGGATAGACGGAAGGAACCGGCTTCGTGTCGCCAGCAGATCTCCCGGACGATGAGGATGAGGAGGAGGAAGAGGAAGAGGAGGCGAGGAGACTTGAGGTTCAGGGGTTCAGGATTCAAGGTTTACGGTTCAGGGTTCAGGGTTCGGGGAGTCAAGGTTTAGGGTTTAGGGCTAGGGTTTAGGGTTTAGGGTTTTAGGACGTTTGATGTAAACGGGCTTAGGGTTCAGGATTCAGGCTTTAGGGTCCGGCCGGGGAAAGACACTTCAATGCCGGGCTCAGTTTTCGGGAATTTGTCCCTTCGGGCCGTTCATGCCTTTTTGAGCATGGGCCCCCGCAGCCGGAAAAAAGAGCCGAGAGTTGGCCCAGTCCATTCATTGGCTTAGGGTTTAGGGTTTGGGTTTAGGGCAGGGGGTTGGGGTTTAGGGTTTAGGGTTTAGGGCTAGTAGGGCTGAAGCCAGCACAGTGTCGTTAGGGCTGCCTGGACTATATTATGTGCGTGCGAAGTCCATTCCTGAAGATGAGACGGCTCGGGCTGCTTATGGGAAGTAAGGCAGCAACACTTACTTAGAGCCCCTTCTTCTAACCCCATGAACCTCCAACTTCGCCCTAAACCCTAAACCTTAAACCCTAAACCCTGAACCCCTAAACCCTGAACCCTAAACCCCTAAACCCTAAACCCTAATCCCTAAACCCTAAACCCACTGGGCAGCCTGCAAGCCTCGACCTGCCAGGAGGAAGAGGAAGACGCATACCAGGAGGATTGCCTTAAGCTCAGGGCAACCTCGGCCTTTCTTCCTTTCGGAAGGTGGAACCTCAAGGATTTAGGGTTTTAGGGTTTAGGGTTAAAGGTTTAGGGTTTCGGGTTTAGGGTTTAGGGTTAAAGGTTTAGGGTTTTAGGGTTTAGGGTTTAGGGTCAAAGGTTTAGGGTTTAGGGTTTAGGGTTTAGGGAAGATGTTCCCTTAGTGGGATCAAAAGGACCCGAGCAACTCCCTAGGTAGGAGTACTTACCGCGGCATTTTCGCGGGCCTCACGCACCCCCCAACACCTAACCTCCGTTCGCCCAGACTCAGCGCCGTCGAGCAGAGGTTCTGGAGTGGAGTCCCCGACGCTTGGGCAGAGGCTTAACAACGGTGTAGGGTTTAGGGTTTAGGGTTCAGAGTTTAGGGGAGCTTGAAGTTGAGGGCTTAGGAAGAAGTTGGGCTCGGCTATTTTCAAGTTTCGAAACCACATAAACCTCAAGTGAACACGGCCTTCAACAAAACAGTCCGGGGTTACGACCTGAAGTTCCTGGGGTGGCCGTTGCCGGTTTAGGGTTTAGGGTTTAGGGTTTAGGGTTTAGGGTTTAGGGTTTAGGGTTTAGGGTTTAGGGTTTAGGGCACCCTTGCCCCACACCCCAGCACACTGAGGAGGGCCGCCACGGAGTCGGTCTGTGATGATGAGCATCTCTTCCTGGACTTGAAGAACCCTAGACCCTAAAACCCCTAAATCCCCAAAACCCTAGAACCCTAAAGCCCTAAGACCCTAAAACCCTAAACCCTAAAGCCCTAAGACCCTAAAGCCCTAAAACCCTAAACCCTAAACCCTAGAACCCAAAGCCCTGAGACCCTAAAGCCCTAAACCCTAATTAACACCCTAAATCCCCAAACGAGCATGAAGGTCGGTTTGGGGCCTCCAAGCTTCATTCGGCTTTAGGGTTTAGGGGTCGTCCTTTGGGGCTCAGTTGCGTTTTGAGTTGGAGGGGGGGGGACGTGTTCCCGAGAAACCTTCATAGGACGATGGGGGATTTGTGTATGTTCTTTTTTTGGGTGTTTAAGAGGATCTTTAGAGGTTTGGTTGTGTTTGGCTTCCCCCTGCACCCCCTAAAGTCCTTCACGTCAAACCTACAGTCCCAACATCCACGGGACGTCTGCTTCGGAATGACCCTAAACCCTGAACCGATGGCTGCTGTTTTTTCGGATTCGCGCGCCCAACGCACGATAAGGCTCCCAAGCACCGAGCAAATAGCGGGGACGCCCTCGAGCCTTAAGAACCCTTCCCATGTCAACAAGACCCAGGACCCAGAGTAAGCCCTCACTATATTTTGTTGGTGCATGCAGTTGCCTCATATTTCCCTTTAAATTGAACCCGACAACTGGGATGTTCCCCCTTATGCTAACAGTCCTTCATTGGATTATAGTACCCCCTTTTTCGGATCCCTACTAAGGACTGTAGTAAGGGGAAACACCCTAAACCCTAAACCCTAAACGCGCACCTTTCCTATGGTTGTACTTTAAGGTTGCTCTGGGACGAGTCTAGAGAACCAGGCAGCGCCACAAGCCCCAGGCTTCCCCCAAAGCCTCGCTCTGACATTCCTTCATTAAGTCCTGAATCCCAAACCCAAAACCCTGAACCCCAAACCCTAAACCCTAAACCCTAAACCCTAAACCCTAAACCCTAAACCCTAAACCCTAAACCCTAACCATAAACCCTAAACCCTAAACCCTAAACCCTAAACCCTAAACCCTAAACCCTAAACCCTAAACCCTAAACCCTAAACCCTAAACCCTAAACCCTAGCCCTAAACCCTAAAGAAGTCTCTCATGTGAAGCGCTGCCAGAGGCCCCGTGAGCTTCCAGAGGCGGGGCCATTTTGGGGCCTTTAGGTTTTGGGGGTTGGGGTTTAGGGTTTAGGGTTTAGGGTTTAGGGTTTAGGGTTTAGGGTTTAGGGTTTAGGGTTTAGGGTAGAAACTCTGGACGAAGAGGGTTGAGATTTCCGGACTTTAGCGGCTTTGAGGTTAGGGTTTAGGGTTTGGGCTTAGGGGAAAGTGACAGAAGGTTTAGGGCTTAGTGCGTGTTGAGTGTTTGGGGCGACATGCATGTTCCCCTAAGGGTCTATATACCTACATATTGTATGCCAGGGTTCCCATATTGTAGCTTTAGGGCCCAAATATAGACCAAAGAGGTACATGGACTCTTAGGGTTTGGAGTGGGAGTTCATGACTACGGGCTGGTTACTTGGGGGCTACTTGGGTAATTATGTTTGGAGTTGTATAGGGGAACAAGATTAGGGGTGCCCCTGAACACCCTCTAAAGCCCTCGAAAACCCTCTATATCCCTTTCAAACCCTCTAACACCCTTTAAAACCCTCCAAAACTCTTTAAACTCTAATAGAGAGACTGCAACCCCTAAACTCCTATGTCCTACCCAGAACTCTAGGGCCTCTAGGGTGTACGACTCAAAAGGACTGCTGTGGGCCCCCACCCCTCAGGCTGAGAACGCAGGTGACGACAGCCCGACTGCAAACAGCGCGCAGGCAGTGAGCTTCCCGCATATTGGGGGGGGGGGGGGGGGGGAGGAAGGTGTTGGTGTTCAAACAGATTGAGGGCTGGCGGCCCCGGAAAAACCCGAAACGCCATCGAAGGAGTCTGTCGCGGGTCCTTCTTTTATTACCCTAACCCTATACACCCACAAAGAGCAACTTGGTACATAAATGTAGTATTCCTCTGCTTTGCTGCGCCATGGCTATGGGTAAGGGACTGGTGCATGGAGAGAGCGTGAGCCCAGGCCACTGTGACATCAGACCACTATGATGACGACTTCGACGAGGAGTTTGAAGACGACTTCGAACCTGAGGAGACGATTGGGCTTCTTGGGGGCTTTAGGGTTTAGGGTTTAGGGGTAGCTCAACCGCAGTCCACGACATGTCGGGGAACCTCCTTCCCATGTGGTGGTGCCTTTGTGTGGATAAGGGTGGGGCTTCGGCAGCTTGGAACCCAGGGGTTTAGCATTGAGGTTCAGGTTTTAGGGCTCGAAGCTTTACCAGGACACCCTCAACAAAACGTCAACTTGACAGGAGAGGAAGCAGCTTCCCCCAGCATATTAAGTTGAAAGCCCATGCTCTGACATGTGTTCCCGCCTTCTTCTGTCATGCCACTTCTCAGCTTTATCCCTTTACAGCATGCTTCCCACACGTTTTGGGGTACACTGGCGGTCGCAAGCTCGGGCTCTTAGGTCCGCAGTACGTGGCTCGGGTTATCTGGGCGGCTGGGCGCCAACGTTCATCTGCAGCAGAAGCCATCGGTGGTACCCTATAAATGATGAGGGGCATAACCCGAAAACCTCAACCTTGAGCCCTATAAACCCTAAAATTCTTGCTACAACAGATTCCAAAAAGGACCATGACTTACATGATCTTGCATGGGTTTACGAAAATGGGGGACCCCTAAAATTTACCCCCAACTAGTAGGAATCCCTTACACACAGGACCCCAACAAGGCACCCCCAAACCCTAAAGCCTAAACCCTAAACCCTAAACCCTAAACCCGAAGTCGGAAACCATGATGACGAGTGAAAGCGGATCGTGGCTGCGCAGGACGGCGAGCAGCAGCCGGAGGAATACGCTGCAGCTGGTGAGGCTTCGCTCCCTGTGCATTTTGCGACCAGCTCTGAACCCTTTAGGGCTTGGGGTGTGTAGTGCTTAGAGGGAGTTTAGGCTTTGTAGGGTTTATAGGGTTTGCAGGGTTTATAGGGTTTGTAGGGTTTCTGAGGTTTGTAGAGTTTGTAGGGTTTAGGTTTAGAGTAGCCTCTATCTTGTACAAACCCGAAACCCAAAGCCCTGAACTGCATACGACAGTCTGCAGAGCTTTGGGTTTGGTAGGGTCAGGAGGGGGGGCCGGGGGGAGTTGTAGGCTTGCTTCGTTTCTGAAAGGCACGCACTCTTTGTTGTAAGGTTTCATAGTGGGAGGCCTATGGGGTTTTCTAAGGATATCGGGGATGATGGGGTGTTTGTCGAAAGGGTTTGTTGTACGTATTCGCAGGAGGATTACAGGGAAGGGGTTTATAAGTTTTTTATACGGGGCTCTCTCACGCAACCCTGGCTAAACCATTTCGAGGCTGCTGCCGCAGATGACGCGGCGAGCCACAGCAGGGAAGCCCGGGCAAATATGCAAAATTGGCCAGGGGGTCACCGCCAACCGCAAGGTAACTCCTGAAGCCTTGAAGCCTGATTTCCGAGACCCCCGTGTTCCGAAAAGTAGCAGGTGCAGATTCATACCTTTCTGGAGTCCTCTGTGTCCTACCCAAAGCCTCCTATGTAGTACCTTTTTCGAGGTAGTATACTACAACCCCCTATAACTAACCCAAAAAGAACTACATTGGAGCCTTTGGGTAGGCCCCCCCCCCCCCCCATGCTCGAAGAATCGCATCGGAAGACCTGAAACCGAAGCTGAGAGTGAACCCCCGGCAGCCCCGAGCCTCCACCTTGGAGGGTCTCGTGTTTCGGGTTTAGGTTTGAGGTATTTAATGCTAGGCCCTCTGGACCCAAAACCCTATTACAGCAAGTCCAGGTGCAGAACGCGGCGCTTGGGGTCTTAGGGGGTATGAGGAAGGTAACCCTAAACCCTAAACCTGGGATTGCAAACGTTTGTGAGGCAGCGAGGACTTGGCTACAGCCCCAACAACCGGCCGCGGGGAAGCTTCTCCGCTTCTCAGACTGCACCGACACAGAAGGTTGGTTTGGATTTCAGGGTTGCAGGTTTAGGTTTTATAGGGTTTGGGGTTTATAGGGTTTAGGGTTCAGGGTTCAGGGTTCAGGGTTTAGGGTTTAGGGTTTAGGGTTTGTAATACAGGAGCCTGAAATGTGTACCTATATCATCCCAGTATGATATTCATATACCGATGGGAATTTGGCAGCCTTTAGCACAAAATGTTCATCTCTTTGGTTAAGGAAGCAAACGCCATTAACAAACAAAAAAAACACAAAACAACAGAAAGTACGGGTTCCGCTCGGTCTGAAAGAGGTTCGCCGAGCTTCGCTTCAGGTATTCACCAAGAGTACGCCCTAAAAAAGCCTGGATCCCAGGAAACAGTGCCAACACAAAACACAACTCAACTACACCCGCCTAAAAAAAGGCATCTGGGGGATCTGAAATATATAGGGGAAAAGAAGAGGAGGGGATTTCACACACCAAACCCGTAAAGTTGCCAACAATACCCCCGGAACAATTCGGCGGGCCTACCATGCTTGAAGCACCCTGAACCCTAAACCTCAAAACCCTAAACCCTAGACTAGATGCTCAGAGTTCTCGCAATCAGGTAGAGGATGAGATTTTGGGGCAGAGGATTTCAAATTTGAGGCTTGACCCTACACCTAAACCTAAATCCAAAACCCTGTAGGGTTTAACCCTCAACCTAAACCTAAATCCTAAACCTAAACCTATAAATTCAAAACTTAAACCTAAACCTAAACCTAAGCCTAAACCTAAACCTAAACCTAAACCTAGCTCATATAAATCCTAAACCCTAGAGTTTAAGGGTTGCGGACGGCGGCGCTCAGGAGCACCCACGGCACGACGACGTATGATGAGCTCCTTGGCTCCACGTAAAGGGACCCCCCAACGCTTTAGCGTTTAGGGTTCAGGGTTCAGGGTTTAGGGTTTAGGGTTAGGGTTTAGGGTTTAGGGCAGTAGTAGCCCTAACAGTAACACTACCTGTAATATGGGGGCCTGAAGAACTAGAATAGGGTTGGGGGGTTATTCTGGTATAGTTATAAGGGGACCCTAAAGGAATACGATTAGTAATCATTCCGACCCCAATAGTAGTCTCCAGGTACCTTATTGGCGTCTCTTACTTTCAGGGTATCCTGCTGGTTGGGTGCCTGGTTTAGGGGTCCTCTATTTTCGTAAGCCCCCATATACCTTAGTCGGAATTATAGAAGTATACCTGTGGTCGCCATTGTAGTTCCTTTTTTGGGTTAACCAGGTTGAAGGTAAGGGTCATTTAATCGAAAAATAGGTTCACCCAAAAAAGGAACTACAATGGAGACTATCTTAGGTAGTACCCTTGGCACTACTTAGAACGTTTTTACGTTTTTCGTACGGATTGAACAAACAGCAACAGCAACATGGAACGCAATCTATAGGCCCCGGCAGACGACCATACATTGAATGAAGCAGCGTTCGTGAAGTGGTGGGACCTCAGACGCTGCAAGGGCCCGCAATCACGAAACACAGGCGTTGGTTAACTCAAGGCGTTGATTTCGGGTTTAGAGTTTTGAGGTTAAGAAGTGAGAGATAGTGCCGATGAGTGTGAGCCCTGTAGCAGCTAGCAGTCTGGTGTCGCGGGGTTTGCAGGGCTCGCTCTCCTTTCACTCTCTCTCTCTCTCTCTGTCTCCCCCTCCGTCTCTCTCCCTCTGTGACTCTGGACTTTCGCTCGGCTTTCTCTTTCTCTCTTTTGTTCATCTCTCTCTCTCTCTCTCTGCCTCTCTCTCTCTCTCTCTCTTCTTTCTCTTTCGCTCTCGCTCTGCATCGCCTAGTCTCTCGTTCGCTCCCTCTCTCTCTCTCTCTGTCTCTTTGGACTCCTCCCTTCTTCTCTGTACCTCCCGTGTCCCTGCTCTCAGTTTATCTTCCGCTTTCGCTTTTTGTCACCTCAAATATTTCCCTCTCTCTTTTCCCTTCTTCGCTTACTCTTTCTAGCTTTTTTTTTCTCTCTCTCTCTCTCTCTTCTCCCTCCCTTTCTTTCACTTCCGCTTCTCGCGTAATATAGGGGTTTACGAAAATAAGGTATCCCCCTTATCATAAGGACCCCAATCAGGTGCCCCTAATATCGTGAACCCCCATACCTCTGTCTCTATGTCTGGCTCAGGTATGACGAGACGTTCGAGAGCGGTGAGGAAACCCACGAGGGAGACCCAACAGCAGGACACTTGCAGGCAATTGCTGGAAGGGCAGGTCTCGCCCTGCATCCCATTCCGACGTTTCGGGGTTTAGGGTTTAGGGTTTAGGGTCATGAGATGGAGCAAAGTGGGTTGAGTCTTTGGTTCCGGCAGATATCGCATGGAGCCGGATCCCCCGCCCAGCAAGCCATCGACGCATTTTCATGCTCCATAAACCCTAAACCCTAAACCCTAAACCCTAAACCCTAAACCCTAAACCCCACGCCGGCCTACACCCATCACCGAGGACAGCCTTCCCCAACCTCCTACAGCGAGTGGTCTGAGCCCGCCTGGACCTCATTAGGACTTATAGGGTTTAGGGTTTAGGGTTTTGGGTTTTGGGTTTAGGGCTTAGGATTTATTGGGTTTATTGAGGACTTAGGGTTTAGGGTTTGACCTACACGTGAAGGCTTCAGAGGCTTGGAGGCATAGGGCTTGGGGACTTGCATGGGTTTGGGGTTTAGGGTTTAGGGTTTAGGGCACGGTTTGAGTTTCTCAGTCCGTGCTTAAAACGGTTTTAGGGTTTAGGGTTCAGAGGTATCTCACTTTGCGCCAACACCTACATGAGAAGCACGGAGTGGAATCTTCTGACGACACCAAGCTATTGTGGTTTTCTGCAAGCAAGCCTAGAAGTGTGAGGTTGCAGAACAAACGATCCATGATGGCAAAGAGTATGCTGGCGCCACTTTTCCCGGATCTTGAGCTGGAGGTAGAGTGGAAGAAAGGTGTGATTTGGGCTGGCAAGTCCAGAATAGCTGCAGCCTTCCCGGTGGCACTCGCTGCTATGGCTACGGCTCAAGGGTTTCGGCTCGGATTCCTTCTTGGGTGTTGGTGTAGTTGCTTCTGACATGTCAGCTCTCATGTATAGCCCTTCTGCTGGTCCTGTGAAGAAGAAACCTCGAGGGGATGATGTGGACGGGGATGCCGATGAGCAGCTCGATGCTCTCATGAGGCTTCATCAGCATCCGGATGAGTTTGAGCTTGAGGGCACTGACGCCCCGTCGTGGGCTGTGGCACTTCAGAAGAGTTTCCAACTGGAAATTCGACGCAGTAACGATTCACTTGGAGCTCTCGATGCTCGAATGACTAAGCTCGAGTCAGAGTCTGTTCGTGAAAGAAAGGACCTTGATAGACGAATTGCTGCTTTGGAGGAAATTGTCCAACAAACTGCGCATGGCTCACACAATGCTGCTGCTCCCTCTCAAGGTGTCTTCTCCAGAATGCCTCCTCCTGCTGAAAGGCAAGGGCAATCTGGTGAAGGCGGCTTTGCGTCTTCAGCACAGACGAGCACTGATACTGACTACAATCACATAGTGGTTGGTGAGTGGGAGGACGGAACCCCCAGAGCTGAAATCATTGATCGTATCCGAGCACTTTTGGCGTCCCATCAACCAACTCTGCAAGTGCAAGACATAGTGGTTTATGGAAGAAGAGGCTCAGTGGGTCACATCTTTCTCAGCAAGTTGCCAGGTGACGAGTCGTTTCAGAGGTATCTCACTTTGCGCCAACACCTACATGAGAAGCACGGAGTGGAATCTTCTGACGACACCAAGCTATTGTGGTTTTCTGCAAGCAAGCCTAGAAGTGTGAGGTTGCAGAACAAACGATCCATGATGGCAAAGAGTATGCTGGCGCCACTTTTCCCGGATCTTGAGCTGGAGGTAGAGTGGAAGAAAGGTGTGATTTGGGCTGGCAAGTCCAGAATAGCTGCAGCCTTCCCGGTGGCACTCGCTGCTAAGCCTGGGAACAAAGTTGTGGCCCTATCTACTGATCCTGAGCAGGCTCAAGCGCTATACCATTTCAATGTTGGCCTGATTGCCAACATACGAGGCAAGACGGAACCCGAAGTTGAGGCGCATCTTTTCAAGATGCAGCAGAGCTGACACAGAGCCCAGCCGAGACCATGCAAACCCATTGTTGTACAGATATGCACTTGGAACATTAGGGGGCAGAGTGTGGGCAAAGCCAGCGACTGCGTGTTTCAAGATCATGCCCCGGAATTTATTTTGCTGCAAGAAGTGGGTGGCACGGGCGCTCTTGATTCTGTAAAGGAGGGCAACTCTCGTGATCATGTTCTGAGTCTTCCTAGTGATCTCAGGGAGCTGGTCATGGATGAGTCCTCAGATTTGCATGATTATCGAGTTTTTTCTGGCAACAACGAGGCCTACCTGGCACAGGTGATTGCTCTTGATAGGGAGGTTTGCGAGAGAGTCGTCTTCCACTACAAGGGCTTGAGGTTTATTGCGGTATGCTTCAAATGCGCTACAACCCAAAACTATCTCTTGGTCGTCTCAGCTCATTTTCCCCATACGGGGTATCCGGATGAGGTGTATTCGGATGCATGCCAAGATTTGTGTTCCTTTGTTACCAAGTATTCACAGTATGACACTATTCTGGGTGGGGATTGGAATTGCCAGCAGGGAGATCCGCGTTTCGACTTGCTGGCTGTTCCGCTTTCCATTCTTGGCTTTGGGAATATTCTTGCAGGCCAAGCTACACGTTTCGGCAAGGACTCGCAGAGGGAACTTGATTTCTTCTGGTGGAGGGCGGCGCCTGACTCTGCTCCATCAGAGGTCCTTTCAACAGTAATTTCAGACACTGCACAAGCTATCAATTCAGACCATGCCATGGTTTTGGCTGAGCTGTTCAACTCAAGAAATGCTCCTCGCAAGAAGAGACGCTCTAAAAACATTAGGTGCTTGCCCTATTCGGTTGATAAGCTCAAACTGCGAAGCCTGCTGGATGCAGATGATACTCAGTGCGGTGATCTGGGATTGCAGCAACAGTGGCGTAGAGTGAGGCAGCTTTCGGATGCGGTGTCGTCGCCGTTGCGTAGCAGGAAATTCAAAGACTCCAAATCTCTAAAAGAACTCTGCTCCCGACGACGCCTCGAACAAGATCCACAAGTTCGGCTATTGCTTACTAAGCTCATTTTGTCCCAGAGACAAGCAGAAAGGCAGTCCTGGTGCAATGAGATTTTGGATTTGGCTTCGCAGTGCCACTATGATTCCATTCGTCAAGCGCGGCGTCAGCATAATCAACATATTAGCTTAGACAGCGCACTGGAGAAGTATTCTACCGAAGATGCTTTCGTGCAAGATGTGCACTGCCATTTCCAGGCTAAGTTTGGTGCAGAGCACGGGGAGGATCCATGCTTGCCGTGGCAGCTGGAACTGCCGGAGGCGGCCCCATTCACTGAGTGCGAGGTTGCTGCTGCTGTGGGGCGTCTTAAGTATTACAAGGCTGCAGGGCCCTCTGGCATAAGCAATGAAATTCTCAAGGCTCTGGCGGAAACTTCCACGGGCCTCACGCTCCTCACCTCCGTTTTCAATCTCATGCTTTTGCACCAGCCCCTTCAAGAACAGAGGCTTGCGGAGTTGTGCTTGATTGCAAAAACCCAACATATTTCTGTGCCCAGTGATTACCGCCCTATTGCTCTAATGGAGACTTTCCACAAGACCTACATGAAGATGCTAATCCTCAGGGTTCAGAAAGGGTGGCAACCTGCGACCTCGCAACTCGGTGGACTCGCCAACTGTCAGCTTTTGGACTCGCTCTTGCTGGCTACAAATAGGCTGGAACGGGAATCACTTCAACAATCAGAGTCCTTTTGGTTGAGTGCTGACATACAGGGGGCTTTTGACAATGTGCAATGGGATGTGATGCATTCCTCACTTCTAAGAATGACGGACTCTCAATTTCATCCTGAACTCCTGCGGGTCTTCCACGAAATGCGACATCACCAGCTTTCAATGTCATGGGGTGGACGTACCAGTCGGTTCAAGCTCAACAAGGGGGTGCTTCAGGGTGGAGCCCATAGTTCTCAAATCTTCGCTATGACCATGGAAGCTTTGTTTGTTTTGTTGAAGGAAAGATGGTGTGAAGAATTTCCGGATGCCGTATCTGCTTGGTGCTATATCGATGACTGTATACTGCTGTTTCGCGATTTGTCCACCATGGAAAGGGCTGTGCCTTGGATTCTGCAACAATTCCAGCGATTTGGGTTTATTTGGAATCCTACAAAGACCAAAATCTGTGCGGCGCCTGCTCAGCGCGAGCTTTTCCAGCGGACACGTCACAATATGCATGACTTTCTTAAACAGTGCCAGGTTGTTTCCCAGTTCAAATATTTGGGGTGCATGCTTACGGTGCCGGCATCAATTTCCACTGAGGGTCCCCCGCTGAGTGACTTATTGCTTGAGCAGGCCAAGGCTAAAGCCATTGCGGGCATTGAAAACATTAGGTCTTTCCTACGAAGGTGCCACTACGTGCGCTGGCCCTTGGCTCTTCGATTGTTGCAAGTATTTGTGCTTTCCAAGTGGTTATGGTTTTCCCCTTGCGTACACCCCACTATGCAAAGACTGCAAGCCATCAAAACCTTTCAGTTGGGAATTCTGGCAAGCGCGCTGCAGCTCTATGTTCCCCTACACTGCGGCGATGCGCAGCGAAGGGGGTTGCACAGAATCAGGAGAAGAGCGTGTGCTGAAATGATTAGGTATTGGGCGCCTGGGCACTCGTGGGTTCGGTCATGGCTGTGGCGACGTTGGTCCTACTTGGGTCACGTTCTTCGTATGCCAGTGAGCCATCCTACACGTATGGAATTATTCTGTGACTTTAAACAGGTGCGCGATGGAAGAGCAATTACCACTGGAAGATGGCTGCTAAGCGTAATGCGAAACATTCTGAAGAATAATGCGTTGACCTTGTCTCAGATATCCAATCTTTACATGGACAAGGTGGAGTGGAACCATCTGTTCCCAAAGGTAGAGCAAATGTTCGCACTGCCAGATTCTGATGCCTTGCCTGCCTGTGCGGATGACACGTGGGGGCGGTGGGCGGAATGTTACAATGCTGCGGTTGCTTGGTTCCGTGCTGTTTTCTGCTGGAGAGAAGAGGGAAGGCTTCACTTCAAGTGGCTGGATGTCCAGGAAGGTTGGATGCAGTTATCGTTCGCTGACGATGATTTTACCAGCGCAGTTCTTTCTTGGCTTAGCTGGCTTCGGTTGCTGGGTAAAGTGCCCCCTTTTGTCGTGCAGCTTACTGTCGACACGGATACTGAACGATGGCAGGAATGTGTGCAACATCTTATGCGTTTCTACTTCGATTGCGTTTTCGTGATTGAGTCGGTTCCTGCTTCTCACGGGGACAGGGTTCGTCGATGCTGATGGGCAAGTGCGAGTAAGTGCCATGCAAGAGCGGTCTGTGTGCGCGGTGGTCAAAGAGCCACTGCCGATTTGAGTCGCTGTTTCCTGTAAGTGCAGTGGTCGCGGGCCGTTGCCTCTTTTGTGCTGGCTGTGATGCCACGACAGGCCTGACATTGACTGAGCGCCTGTGAGAGAGAGAGGGTTCAGGGTATTCACAAGGGCTTTCGGGTTTAGGGTTTAGGGTTGGTTCATAAACAGCGCTTGCGGTTTGGTGGGTTTGTGTGTTGGACTTCGAGTTGGGGTAGGGCCGCCCTGGGAGAGCCTGGCTTGTCCCTAAGCCCGAAACCCCCAAAAGCCGAAGGCCCTAAACCCCGAAAAAGAAACGTGTCTTGCTGTCGATCATCATCACATCCCTGTGCAAGGGTTATAATCTGGGATGTTCCCCCTTATACTGACAGTCCTTAATCGCGATCGCAACCAATAAGGGATTGTAATAGGGGGTATTAGAATACCTATGAAGGACTGTTGGTATAAGGGGAACATCACAAGTTAAGCCCTAAAACCCTAAACCCTAAACCGTAGGTTCCGGGAGGTCCATATGTTTTGTGCCCTCAGGGCAAGCGCGAGACGGGCCTGTGAGCCTGGGTAGTGGCAGGCCCTGCGGGCAGCAAGACGTTTTCTGCGCTTCGGAGGGTTCAGGGTTTAGGGTTGGGATGCTCAATTCCCCCTTATACGAACACTCCTTAACAGCGATTATAAGAAGGGGGTACTAGAATGTAGAAAAACGTAGGTGTAGGATCAGTCATGGCCTGGGCTTTTGCGATGTTGTCAGGTTTAGATCTTCGGATATGCCAGTGTGGGGCTCAAGTCATCAGACACTGTGCAAACTAGCCTCGCTGACGGCCCGCCTACGGTGTCAGTGCTGTTGTTGCCACAGGTGTTGCAGCGGGATGTGTTGAACTCAATTGTCCGCAATCAGCCGTGACCCTTCATCTCGCCACGAGGACTCGGCTACATCCAGGCCGGGACAATCCTGAATTCAGCATCATGCCGGCCGTTTCACAACATAGAATAGGGCCTGAGCTTCACAGACTGGCAAGCTGAAGCTTGAAGCAGCATGAACACTCTCACCTTACAAGCGTCCACGTTATGTTGAAGCACGACTTCGTGTGGCCCGAGTATCCCAACCGCTGGCCAGCTCTGCTACTCTTTAAGACGAGCGAGCGGCAAAGCCGCCACTCATTGCTCAGGTGGTTGAGGCGTTGTTCCTCTGTTGCCGGCATGGGCTGCCTTCAGCAGCCACGACTCGGTCTTTGGTCTGGGTTCCGTACTAACTTGAACTGAGGGTTTAGGGTTTAGGGTTTTAGGGTTTAGGGTTTAGGGTTTAGATGGGTTTAGGGTCCCAATTTGAGGCTGAAAACTACAGACAAGCGCGGCCAACAACCGAGGAACTTTGCCAAGGCTGCTAGGTGGGACACAGTTGCAGCAAAAAACTCCTTGCATTTGGGGGTTGCCCACGTCCGGCTCCCTTAAGTCAGCACACACACACACACCCAAAACCCCCTAAACCCTAATTCAGCCTTAAGCCAAGCCTTCCTACACCCCTAAACCCCAAACCCCAAACCCCAAACCCCAAACCCCAAACCCCAAACCCCAAACCCCAAACCCCACCTTTCGGTGGTGGGCCAACCCGGGCTTGCTTTTCGCGGGTTCAGGGTTTAGGGTTTAGGGCTTAGGGCTTAGGGTTTAGGGCAAGGAAAATGAAAGCGTATCCTTAGAAACCCAAGAGCTGGGCAGCCCTTATCCTTTCAAAAGGAAGCACGTGGAGGTTCAGGGCACGTAGCAACCCAATGATAAGTGAGCCTATTGAGGTACTTAAAGCCACTTAGGGTTCTATAACTACACTTATCATTATTGGGTTACCCTAACCCGAAACCCTAAACCCGCAACCCAGAACCTCCAAGCGAGTGCAAACGCATCCGAGCCCATCCGAAACTTCAGACACATGGGCATTTTTCTTGAGCAGGAGGGTTTAGGGTTTAGGGTGGATTTTGAAGCCTTCAATATGCTGAGCCTCCAGGGGATTTCTTGAGCTTGTAGTTTTCGACCCGGGCTTGTAGGCTTAGGGGTATGGGGGGCTCAGGGAAGCCTTTTCTTTCCTAAGCCCTGAAATACCCCCTAAAACTCTCGCGCCTATCATCTGAGGGATAGAACGAACCCCTATACAAGCCCTACACATATACCTACGATGGTCTCTATATACCTAAGTAGCCCCTACATTGCCCCTAAGGTCCCTTATAAGGGTCCCTCCTTGGTGCCTTGAAAAGGATCGTGAAGCTGATCGAGTTGCAGATGGCTCAAGGATAGCCCTTTTTGCCCAAGCAGCGGGTGGCCGCTGTCTGCTCAAGGTCTGGGGGGGGGGGCTTAGGTTTAGGGTTTAGGGTTTAGGGTTTAGGGTTTAGGGTTTAGGGTATTCAGGGTGGAGGGAGCCCTCCGGGCGGTGCATCGAAGCGTTCTGCAAACAGAAGGGTTTCGGGCCGGGGTTTAGGGTTCAGGGTTTAGGGCTTTAGGGCTGTCTCCTGACGCGCTCACCCAAGTGGATGCAGAAAGGTTTTTTTTTCGGCGACAGCAGCATCCGAACCACTGGCCGCAGCATAAAGCACACATTTTCTTCACAGCCGCTGTTGCAAGGTTTAGGGTTTGGGGTTTAGGGTTTAGGGTTTACAGGGTTTGGGGTTTCAACAACATGATTTGCGCTGCGTGCATCAAGTATAAATAGTCATGCAAGTTTGTGTGTGCAGAATGAGCACGATTGTACTTGTGATCTTGTGATCTAGATTGCTATCTTGACTCCCCGGCTATGTGTCTTGTTCCGTCTTGGCTTCCTGCCTTATTTCCGATTCTCTCTCTTGCTGGTACTCGCTCTCTCTCTCTCTCTCTCTTTCTCTCTTTCTCTCTCTTTACTCTCTTTCTCTGCTTGTGTGTCAGTTGTTTGTCTCTGGTCACATAGGTATGAAGAAGGCTCGTTCACCCAGCTCGTAGGTCAGAAAGGTGCATGAGATGAATTGCAGTGGGGAGCTGCCAAACCGCTGAATCAGTGTTGCACCACCAAAAGCATAGTCCAACAAAGGCCAACCCCCAAGCCCAAAACACTAAACCCTGGGTGGCAAAATCCACCCTGAACCCTACTTGGAGGTTTAGGGTTTAGGGTTTAGGGTTTACAAGCTGTGCAAGCAGCTGCTTTTCTGGCACTCCCCACCAGCCCAGATGGAAAAAAAGGGTTTAGGGGGAACCCCAAGCACACCTAGAGGTTCATGGGTAGTTAGGAGTAGGGCTAGAAGTATGGCAACTACACTTATAGCCTTATCTACGGCATCTACAACCTTACCTCCAAGTACCCCTAAACCCTATAAACCCCAAACCCTAAACCCTAAACCCAGAACGATCAGCTAGGCAAAAACCCTGATCCCTAAACCCCATTTAACCCCGCTGTGTGGGTCAGGTGCCAAAAAGACCCTAAACCTTAAACCTTAAACCTTAAACACTAAACCCTAAGCCCTAAACCCTAAACCCTAAACCCTACATATAAGCACCTTCAGGGGCAAGGGTCAGCCGTGGATGGACCGCCCAGAGAATTGACGCGGAAGTCGGCTCCTTGAGGCATCCTGAGGGTTTCGGTAGGGTTTAGGGTTTAGGGTTTAGGGTTTAGGGTTTAGGGTTTAGGGTGTAGGGTTTAGGGTTTAGGGTTTAGGGTTTAGGGTTTAGGGTTTAGGGTTTAGGGTTTAGGGTTTAGGGCTGCCGAAGCGGGTCTCGTAGAGGGGTCCCGGGACGGTAGGTTTAGGGTTTAGGGTTTAGGGCTTCTGCCGCGCTGGTTCCACAGAGACTAGCCCTTCGGCTTTGGGGTGTTCGACAAGGGGGGACTGGTAGCACCCTCGTCCCTTGTCGGGTTCGTGCAGAGATCGCTGGTAGAACCTAAGGACTTTTCAGAGCTGCTTTCTTGTATGCCCTAAACCCCACAAGTCACATAAGCTTCTCAGCGCTTTCCCCCAGCTTCTACCTGCCACTCCGGACCCCTGGTCCCGCGCTGTAGAGCTGACGTGTGTTGTTGCCCTTGCATGAAGGGAATGAATTCCCGGACTTGGAGTTTGATACTTGTTCCTTGTAGGTTTAGGGTTTAGGGTCTGGGGTTAAGGGTTTGGGGTTTGGGGTTTGGGGTTTCGGGGGTATAAGCCTGAAAGTACATGCTCTCGTCCAAAAAACAGATACGCGCGGCAGGTTGACTTGCAAGGTGTACGGGTCTGACGCACATAGGCTCATGGACCACTATGGCTTGCTGCATGTTGCCGCTTAGAGTGGCAGCTCCTCATGCTAAGCCACGCTGTTGCATGGGTTTTCTGGGTGTAAGACCATCGGCTTCGGCGGGGGGCATCTGAATGCGACGTGTGCAGGTCATGGGTACCATGCAGACGGAGAGAGGCTGCCAGACGCTGCTGACCTCCAGGCTGGCCAGTTGCCATACAGTCCCCAAAGAATAGTGCGTCTGAGCGCTGCGCTAAGCCTGTACCTCCAGCAACCTTTGCAAAGGTTTGCTCGGTTTTAACAAATCTTCCAATACCATCAGGGAAGAACCTAAGCCCCCAAAGTATGTTTATAAACCCAGAAAACGGACCATTATTATTTTTACGATTACTTGTTATTATCAACATCATCTTCATCATCATCAGTATCATTATTATTATTCTTATGTACTATTATTACTTATTACCATGTATTTATTTTTTGGGGGGGTGTAGGAAACAAAGAAAGGAGCGAGCCTTCTCTTCGCCACCGGGGGCATCCGAAACTCCCGCCCATCGGCGGGGTGCAGAATCTTGGTGACATGGACCCTAAGCCCGAAACCCTAAAACCTAAAACCTAAACCCTAAACCCTAAACCTAGTATGTGAACCCAAACAAAAACTCTGGTTCATAGTAGGGAATGGGCCCTACATAGTCCCTTAAAGGGTATCTATAGGCGGATATAGGGTTCCGTCACTAAGAACCAGCAAGAAACGATTTAAATGGCCCATATCAGCCCTCCTGCGTCATATCAGGGGCTGTAGGAATTGAGCCCAAGAAGGGTCATAATCACTGATCTCCAAAGGGGTGTATGGTACACAAAGCAGATTGTAGGGCGTAGGGTATGGGGCCCTAATTCCCCAAACAGCTTACTGTTGGGGTTCTAAATTTATTTAAGGATTGCCGACATTCTGAGGTTGCCGGGTTCCAGGGCGCCTTGTCTCCCTTTGTCTCCGTTGATCTCCCTTCATGTGGGTGGCTTTGCCGGGTTGCTGTGCTCCTCGCCCCCCTTTGTGTCCCTTCGTCTCCCTTTGTCTCCTGTCGTCTCCACTGTTTCTTTCATTGACATGCCTTTGACTGTTTGGGGTCTTCGGTGGTGTAGTTTTTGTCTACATGGGCCCTTAATATGGTCCCTTGCCTCCTCTAATGGGTTCTGAAGTATGGGCCCTTGGGTTGTCTAGGGTATATAAGGGGTATATAAGAAGTCCGGGTTGTCTAGGGTATATAAGGGGTATAGAAGAAGTCCCTTTTAAGGGGCCCATACTACGGGACCATGTAAATACCCTTCGATTTTGGGGTTCATGTGGCCACCAAGGAAGAGCAGCTCGGGTCGTCCGCCCCTCTATGCGCGAGATGCACGGACCAAGGACAAGGCAGGAAACGCTGGGAAATCCAACTGTCAGTGCCCTAAGGATCCATGTACCTGCTAGGGTTAGGGTTTAGGGCTTAGGGTTCTGGATTTTGGGTTTTGGGTTTAGGGTTTAGGCTTAGGGTTTAGGGTATATACTTGGGCACGAGACGGGGTTCCTATATATGCGATATAGGTGCGGGGTCCCTGAATATACTCCTAACATGGCCCGCGTATTCCCCTTAAGGGGATCCAGAAAGAGGGTCCCCAAACCCAAGGCACAACCTTCGGCGTCCAAGGTGTCATCCCATGACACCTGGAACGATCCCAAAACCTTCAACCCCACGGTTTAGGGTTTATTTAGGGTTTAGGGTTTAGGGTTTACGGTTTACGGTTTACGGTTTAGGGTTTAGGGTTTGGGGTTTAGGGTTTAGGGTTTAGGAGGGTCTCTGAAAACTGTGCCGTGGTGTGAAAGGAGGGAACGAGAAGCAGCAGTGTAGTCGGTCTCAGGTGTACGGGGCTACGGGGCTCAATCCTCTGCTGACTGGCAGCCGCTGCAGCGGTCCGTAGCCCTAAACCCTAAACCCTAAACCCTAAACCCTTTGGTAGCTTCATGATCCTGTCACTGGGCTCGTCTCCGGGGGGCCGCCCTCAGAAGCAGGCGTGGTCTTTCAGGTGAGCCTGGGACAGCCCACTGCGGCTGACTGTATACAGATCTATGTACACATAGTGAGTACTCTGTCGTGTTCGTGCCTGTGAGCCCAGTAACCACTTACCTTTACCTCGGCTTGTCCCTGCGGAGTGGCCCTCTGGGCTCAGCTAGTTAGGGTTTAGGGTTTAGGGTTTAGGGTTTAGGGTTTAGGGTTTAGGGTTTCGGGTTTAGGGTTTAGGGTTCCAAAAAACCCTAAACCCCAAACCCTAAACCCTTCGCACTTTTGGTGCGCAACCAAAACCCCAAAGAGCAGCCCTGGCTGAGACCCTGAACCCCACACCTTGTCTAATTCTGCAGAGGGAGTCAGGGAACGTGGCCCCATCTTCTGGCGTTGAGAGACTTAGGGTTAGTATCCCTTGAAGGGTTTCAGGGGTGTATGCAGTTGCAATTCCCAAATTCCCCACTGAGGACCGGTAAACCCTAGCCCTAAGCCCGAAACCCTAAACCCCAAACCCTAAACCCCAAACACCTAACCCTTAAGCCTTAAACCCTAAACCCTACGGAGCGAACAAAACTCTAAACCCTAAACCCCAGGTTCTTCCGAAGCTCCTGGCCAAGCTCGTCGGCCATCTGGCAGAGGAGGCACCTGTACAATCCAGGTCGAGACCCAGCTCCACCGACTCAACTCCGCAGATTATTTAGGGTCAGGTTTAGGGTTTAGGGTTTAGGGTTTAGGGTGTTTTTTGGGGGGGTGTGGGCTGAGAGTTTAGGACTGAGGGTTCGCGATCTCGGGCTTGCTCGGCGTGCCTTGTGTTCAGAGGTTGTGGGGGGTTTGGCAGTTTTCAGGATCCAGGGACCAGCATCTTTGCGGAAGCTGCGCAGCAAACCCCACGGGCTGTGAAACCACACTGAAATCATCTAACTACCAAGCCAAGGGTGTTGGTCCCTTAACCCCAAACCCTACACGCTAAACTAAACCATAAACCCTAAACCCTGTCAGGATGTATGCGGTTCTTAGCTTCCCGTCACTGTGAAGTTTCATGCTGCACCCGAGTTGCTGCGCGCCATCGTCAAACCAAGCCCCATAAGCCTTGAAGCCCGACTCCTAAACCCTAAACCCTAAACCCTAAACCCTAAACTCCAAACTCCTAAACCCTAAATGCTTGCGCCAGCTGTGCGAGTCGAAGCAAGAATTCCAGGACCCTAGACCTTCTGAACCGGAAACCCGACAGAAAGCAATATCCCGACGTAAACCCTAAGCCCTCAACCGAACGATGCTAGAGACAGGACTGAGTAAACCCAAACCCCAAACTCCAAACCCCAAACTCCAAACCCTCAACCCCAAACCCCAAACCCCCCAAACCCCAAAAACCCCAAACCCCAAAAACCCCAAACCCCAAACCCCAAACCCCAAACCCCAAACCCTAAACCCTAAACCCTAAACCCTAAACCCTAAGCCCTAAACCCTACACCCTAAACCCTACCCGTGTCAGGAGCGGCGTGGGTGCCCAGGCAGCTCACCAAGGCGCCCGACGCGCGCGGAGAGGAGGGCCACCACCGTGAACCTGGTCTCTGGATTTAGGGTTTAGGGCTAGGGTTTAGGGCTAGGGTTTAGGGCTAGGGTTTAGGGTTTAGGGTTTAGGGTTTAGGGTTTAGGGTTTAGGGCTTTGGGTTTGGGGTTTCGGGCTTGGGGTTTAGGGTTTGGGGAACTCGAAACCCCAAGCCCCAAACTCGAACCCTTCAAACCCTAGGATCCGGGCTCAGGAAGGGAAGCTTGGGGTTGTTTGGAGTTCTACGGCTCAGGATTTCAGGGCTTGTTTTTTGGAGTTCCCTAAGGCTAAGCCCTAAGCCTAAGGCTTAAACCCTAAACCCTAAGCCTTAAACCTTAAACCCTAAACCCTAAACCCTAAACCCCTGGGATCTGCATGAAGCCCCCCCCCCCCCCTGAAGCCCTAAAATTGTTTTGGAGGTGCATGGGTATGCAGAAGTAGAGTTAGACGTACCCTTTTTTCAGGGTTTAAGATTTAGGGTGTCGGTTCCCGTACTTTCAGCCTTACTTTTAAGAACCCATGAACTTCCAAGTATAAAGCCTATATAGAAGTAAGCAGCTAAGGGTTTAGCGTAGACCAAGTAGCAAAAATTCCTTGGGGACCAAAGGAACCCAGAAATTGGGGGGGGGGGGGGGGGGGGGCGGGGGTCGTATATGCTAATACTCCAATTCCTATTCATCTCGACCCCAAGGTTCTCGAATTCACGACGAAACCAAGTAAGTGCAATCAAGCTGTTCAATGAAATTTGAGTTCTGCGTTGGTGGGGAGTTCTAAACCTTAAGCCTTAAGCCCTGAACCCTAAACCCTAAACCCTAAACCCTAAACCCTAAACCCTAAACCCTAAACCCCTGAACAATCTCTGTGTTTCAAGAGCTTATCGGGTTTTGGTTTGGGGTTTAGGGTGCTCTACGAGCACCGCAGAAAGCTCGGGGTTCAAAGGGTTTAGGGTTTAGGGTTTAGGGATTAGGGCTTAGGGTTTAGGGTTTAGGGCTTAGGGTTTAGGGTTTAGGGCCTTTAGGGCTAGGGTTTAGGGACTTAGGGGCTAGTAGGGATGTAGGGATTTGTGAGAATTCGGTTTGGGGATGGATTTGAAGGGCTTTGGCTGTATTGGGATTCAGAGTACAGGATTCAGCATTGAAGCCCCGAACCCTAAACCCTAATCCCTAAACCCAAAACCCAAAACCCAAAACCCAAAACCCAAAACCCAAAACCCTAGCCCTAAACCCTAAACTCCTAAACCCTAAGATCGAAACTTCACAGCCCTGAGCGCGAGACCCAGGATTATTTCCAGCGGGCAGGGTGCGGCTAAGCTGGCCCTGACCACCGTCTGCCTGGAGAAGCCTCCGCCGCCCCAGCTCCTTGGGACGCAGACGAATCCTTGGGGAAGAAATGAACCCTACGACAGGCTGGGGTTTAGGGTTTAGGGTTTAGGGTTTAGGGTTTAGGGTTTAGGGTTTAGGGTTTAGGGTTTAGGGTTTAGGGTTTAGGGTTTAGGGATGTGTAGGGTTTAGGGTTTAGGGTTCATAGTACCTGAATAGGAATCATAGTAGTATAGGACATGTGACCCCCAATTTGAGGGTTCATGTCGTCCCCAAGGATATAGAAGTCCTTGTTTTTCTACGTCTTGCTAGGGTCTATACACCTTGTGCTGCTCTTCCTCGAATTTGTGTGCAGAGAAAACCCTAAACCGGGACAAAAGGCTGATGTGAGGCTTGTGGCGTGTCGGTGTTGAATTCTACTTTAGGGGTGGGGGGGAGGGTGGCCTGACCAGAGTTGAGCTTGTGTTCAGGGTTTCGGGGTTCAGGGTTTAGAGGCGTAACCCTAAACCCGAAGCCCTGAACCCTAAACCCTAAACCGCTCTTCCTTCAACCGAACCCAGGAGACCCAACCTGAAACCCACCCTACATCCGCGCATGCAGGAGTCCCAGCAAGCTTGTCCGAGTCCAGGTTGGGTCATGGGCAGTTATAGGGTTATAAGTATGGTAACTCCTACTTACAACCCGATGTAGGCTACTTAGAACCCTTCTTATAAGTACCCATGAACCTCCAAGTAAAGCCCAGCAACCCAGCAACCCAGCAATCCCTAAACCCTAAACCCTAAACCCTAAACCCTAAACCCTAAACCCTAAACCCTAAACCCTAAACCCCCCCCCAAGGAGCCCGGAGAAGCCTCACCCGAGCTCGGCGCCGGCCCGGGTGGTGTCCATGGAGCGCCTCATAGCCCTTTGGGCTGCTTGTGAAGGGTTTAGGGTTTAGGGTTAGGGGGTTTGGGGTTTAGGGTTTGGGGTTAGGGGTTGGGGGTTTAGGGTCTTGGCTTTGGGGGGGGGGGAGGTTTAGGATTCAGGGTTTGGGGGTTCAGGGTTTACAGGGCTTAGGGTTGGGTATAGGACTCCCACGGGATACGAGCCACCCTCACACCTCAATGAGACTGAGTCGAGAGCAGCACAGGCCTTGGCGCAGCCAAAGCGGCGGAAGACCAAGCACGAGGAGGAAACGGTCTCTATTGCGCGTGCAGGGCGCGCAAGAGCCAAGTGTTTGGGGTGTGATGAGTGTAGGAACAACCATAAGCCCTGCACTGAGCCCTAAAGCCTAAAAGCCTGCCTGAAGAAAGTTGGTTTTGCTACAGGCGAACTCATGAGGAAGCATCGTCTAACTTCTCTCAAGCTTTGGGACCATTTGCTGCCTGAATAGGGTTTGGGGTTAGGGGTACGATATTCGGGGGTAAACCCTACCTAGACCTTGAAAAACCCAAGAAAAAGCAAGTTGCTTCTCAAAGGCCTGAAGATCCCGGATCTCGAAATACGTGTGTTGCACGATGGGTTTTTGCGGGTTCCCGACGGTTTTGTATGGGTTTCCGACGGTTTTTTACGGGTTCTAAAAGAGCTGCGTTACCATAGAACCAGGTTTTAGTCGCAGAAACCCGGTTTTTTAGCAACATCTCCTGAGAACGCGGTTCCTGCATATCGCCCCACTTTTTTCAGGGCTTTGAGGGGTCTAGGTAAACCCTAAACCCTGAACTTTAAACCCTAATTAATCCCTAAACCCGAAACCCCACCCTTAGAAGCCAGAGAGGAGCTGGCAGCCGAGACTGGCCCGCAGATGCTGGGCCGACCCGCCCCAAAGGCTGCGCCTCGCTCCGGCAAAGAGGCGACTGCGTTAGGGTTTAGGGGTTAGGGTTTAGGGTTTGGGGTTTAGGTTTTAGGGTTTAGGGTTTAGGGTTTGGGGTTTGGGGTTTGGGGTTTGGGGTTTTTATAGGCTTCTAGTGGGTTTTTCTGGGTGGTTGATCGGGTTGAATAGGGTTGAATAGGGTCTAACCGGTTTTTTTTAAGGGGTTTTTATGGGACTGTTAGGAGGGTTTGTAAGGGGGTTTTGTAGGGTTTTAATTGGGTTGATTCGGGGCTAAATCGGGTTTAATCGGGGGTTTATGGTTGTTTTCCAGGTTTCGGTGCTGCCCCAATCTGTTTAGATCGGGTCTGAGGGCTTGGGCTCTTTTGTTTCGGGAGGGTCATGTTCCATCCCTTTTGTAGGGTTTTGACCCAACAACGCGGCTAGTTTTTGTGTCATTTAAGGTACACTCTTCGAATGCATTCGTCTAGATGAGTCTCAGGTTATACATCGTTTTGTGGCGTTTTTTTCTTCATGGGAAAGGTAAACTCTGAACCCTAGACCCTGGACGCAAGCATTCCGCAGGAACGCCCTGCCTCCCGGTCCAATCGCCCGGGCCCGGCGGGTGCCCCCACGCCTGTGCCACTCAGTTGTCTTATGTTGCTAGAGGGTGGGTAGCGTGTAGAAAAAGGGGGTTTATTGAGTAAGCGTCCTTAGGCTAGCCATTGAATAGTTTTTCCTGTGGGAGCTAGCCTGTAAACTCTTCTCCTAAGCTGGCCCACTAGTGATGTGATTGCGGAGGTAGGCTTTCAAGCGTTGAGAGTTTTAGAGGTTTAATGGCCGGGGTTGGGGAGGTGAAGCGAGGTAAAACCCCTGCCGAGCTCTCATTCGCACTATCGGTGGACTTGCTGGGGTTGGTTGTGGCTTGGGGTGTGGGTTCAGACTAGACGGCTGAGAGGGAGGGGCGACGTACAAGGAAAGAAGTATGTAAGTTTGCCAGATGGTCAGTTCTCTAAGTTATGGTTCCTTTTGGGGTTACTCTTACAAGGCGGCCCCTAACATATTTAGGGCCACCCCAAAAGAGGGACCGCAATTACGAGAACTCACCACATGTGGCTCCTTTGCCACAAGCAGCTGCAAAGGCCCAAGCCGCAAGCTGCGACTGTCCAGCAACTTGCCGGCTTCTGGAGGTTTCGCCGCATGCTGTTGTGCCAACGAAGCGCGTGCCATGCTTTGAGGGAGGCTGAGTCTGAGGCATACCCATGTCAGAGCCGCTGTCTACAGAGGGTTCGACCATCTTGGATAGATCATGATTAGCATAAGGTAGCATAGCTGACATATCTCACATGCAGCCTAGCTTGCTTTCATCTACAGCTGGAAGTTGAGCAGCCAAGGCAAGCACAGGCCCCAGCCGGAGGGCAGCCCGGCAAAGAGAGCAGGAAGGGCGCCAGCCACCCCAGCGCCCCCAATGTCAGAGCCCAAGCCAACCACAAAGACCGAGCCTCGCCTGCCCCCGGGCCGGGCAAAGCCACCCAGGCGCCCGCTCCCAAGCCAAAGGCTTCGAGCGGAGCCCGCAACGGCAGCCGGGAAAAGGCGACAGCTCCACATTCTGCATCCCCACCCACAGGTTCTGCAGATCCCCCAAGCGCCCCAAGCGCCCGAAGCGCCCCAAGCGCCGATATCAAGCCGGCCGAGCCCCAGCAACCGACCCCGAGCTCCAATCTTCCAGCCGAGCCGCAGCAAGAGACCCCGAGCCCCAAGTTGCCGGAGTCTCCGGCGCGCGTGGGCCTAGGGACCTCGATCCAAAGCTCGAGCCTGGGCTGCACTACTTGACATTGGGGGCATACGCGGGGGGAGGAGAGAGAGAGAGAGAGAGAGAGAGAGAGAGAGAGAGAGAGAGAGAGAGGCGAGAGAGCGTAAGAGTGGAGAGTGAAAGAGAAAGATGAATAGCCTACACCACTTTTTTACGTGGCAACGCACAAACGGCGCAAACTTCGTGGGCAAGGCACCGGTAAGGTCCGGTGGGCCTTGCCTACGAATATGTGCACGTTGTGCACCTTGCCCATGAAAGGCCCCCCTGGTTCTTCGTGGGGAATTTTGGGCCCTATATATACCCTTCAAGGGGTTATATAGGGCCCTATATATGCCCTTCAAGGGAATATATAGGGTCTTATATAGACCCTTCAAGGGATTATATAGGGTCCTATATAGACCCTTCAAGGGATTATATAGGGCCCTATATATACCTTTCAAGGGATTATATAGGCTCATTCCCTACTAAGAACCAGCCAGAAGGACGGGCCTGCCTTGCCTGCGAAAAGCGTGCCTTGCCCACGAAAGTTTATGCCTTACCTGCCAAAGTGTGGGCTGGTTTAGGGTTTAGGGTTTAGGGTTTAGGGTTTAGGGTTTAGGGTTTAGGGTTTAGGGTTGGTTGGTCATGGCAAAGTACAAACTGTCGCAGGGGCAAGGCGCAAGCTCTCTTGGGCAAGAGACGACGTGTCGCAGCTTTAGGGTTCGGCATTGGAAACCCTAAATCCTAAACCCTAAACCCTAAACCCTAAACCCTCCTATTGACCCTTGGGATTTGACAGCTCCCCCGGTGGCAGGAATTCAGAAACTGACGATCGGCCTGCGTCGCCTTTTCAGGCAGAGGGGGAGGACCTTACCCAGACTCAGGAGGTTTAGGGTTTAGGGTTAGGGTTTAGGGTTTAGGGTTTAGGGTTTAGGGTTTAGGGTTTAGGGTTTAGGGTTTAGGGTTTAGGGTTTAGGGTTTAGGGTTTAGGGTTTAGGGTTTAGGGTTTAGGGTTTAGGGTTTAGGGTGCGCAAGGCGCAATCTTCCGCCTCTCTTCTGCAATCGGCGAATCCTGTTGAACTGATCACTGATTTTCGGAGTGCACACTTGGCGGTCTCCTGCGTCCTGTCTCACAGGGTTTAGGGTTTAGGGTTTAGGGCTAGGGTTTAGGGTTTAGGGTTTGCCTCACAAAACTTGACGGAGTCCCGTGCGCAGGACGAGCTGGAGGCTTCCTACACGCACGAGTTCGAGTTCGACGAGGAGAGATCGCGTTTTTGTGCAAAGAAGGCTTGAGCCGAAGACACGCGTGAATCCTAAACCCTAAACCCTAAACCCTAAATCCTAAACCCTAAACCCTAAACCCTAAAGGCCCTAAACCCTCAACCTTAAGAAGGCGTGAGCGGGGAGGGGGGGGCAGGAAGAGCGAAGCTCTGCGGACGGACCAGACGTGGAGGCGCGGTTGCTTGTCCATTCCGATTCAGCTTCTGTGTGGTGGGGGGCTTGGGAGCCCTAAACCCTAAACCTCAAACCCTAAATCCTAAACCCTTAACCCTAAACCCCATACCTAGTCCGTTGTCCTCTTTCTTGCGGCTCAAATGCAGCAGAGTTTTGAGAGGGTGCCAGTTTGGAGATCGCATGCCTGCTGTTTGTAGATGTGAAGTGGCTTCATGTGAAAGTTACTTGGGGACTGGGTAGGTAACCGAAGCCTACTAACTATACATATATATGTATAAAGTTACATATATATATATACACATAATGTTAACCGTTTTAGGGCTTGGGGTATTCAGCCCCTAAGGTTAGGAAGCCTCTTGCACATGAAGGCATGCTAAGGTCGGAGCCATGGGCCCTTAGTATGGTCCCTGACCCTTGTTTGTAGGGATCCGAAGTATGGGCCCTTATCATGTATTAGGGTCTAGGGTTTAGGGTTTAGGGTTTAGGGTTTAGGGTTTAGGGTTTAGGACAAGTGACCCAAGTGGAGGGCCCATGCCTGGGACCCCAGAAGGCAGATGCGGCCAGCGACGTGATGTCCGCCAACCAGGAGGAAAACAGTCCGGACCCCTGACACCAGGAACATGAGGGTTTAGGGTTTAGGGTTTATAGGGTTTAGGGGGACACATTCACACACGAGGTTGTTCTAAATCTGAGCACCGTAGAAGGGAGCTCCCGCAAGAATCGCTGCAGTCTCGTTGTAGGGCTGTGCCAAGAACGCATGGCTGATCGGTACTTGATAAAGATGACTACTTGGAAGTTCATGAGCATAAGTAGCATTGGAAAGCATGGCAACTACACTTATACCCCTATTTAGGGTACTCAGAACCCCGCTGAAAAGTACCCATGAACCAAGTAGAGCAGACTTGCAAGGCTCCTTCCGAAGGCTAGGTTATCTGTCCCTTGCCTTAACCCTCTAATGCACAAGATGCAGAGTTGAAACGCATGTGACTCTATAGTGGCCTTTTTGTTTTGCATTCCGGGTCCTTCCGTAACACCTAAACCCTAATCCCTAAACTCTAAACCCTAAACCCTACACTTGGGTCTTCAGGATTTCGCGAAGCAGCATAAGGTCTCTCTTTCTGATGTAATCGTACAGTTGGGCTCTGAAGTACATTGTACACAGCATTCCCTCTTCAGTTGCCCCGTGGAGCATGGCTAGACGGGTGGCAAAAAAACCCTAAACCTAATCCGTTATCCTCTTTTTTTGCGGCTCGGATGCAGCAAAGGCACAAAAGCGTGCCGATTTGATTCCTTCGGTACTGGGGAACTGCTCAACAACGATCCTTTTTATGTTGCCAGGCATAGGCCTGGGCAACTCCACGACTACCCCCGGCGAGCGGCAAGAGGACCTTCAGGCATCGCTTTGATTTGTGGCTGCTGGCTATCGGGGCAAGAAGCGTGTTGCATTTCGAGTCACGAGTGTTGACCGGTTCGTGGTTAAGAGTTACGAGGGCATAGGCCCAGGGACGGGGTGTGGGTGCCACGATCCCCCACCACGTGTTTTGAATCGGAATGCCGCAAACAATCGGGGGAAAGCATCGCCATCGCCACAGGCGTCCCAGGACAACGTGACCTTTGAAGCGGTGGCTCAGCTATCCTTGGGGACTGAATAGGGATGATAGTAGTATAGGGTATATGACCCCAGCTTATGGCACGTTCATTTTGGCCCCCAAAGAATGTATCATTCTCGTATTATCACTGCAGACGCGACAGCTCACCTGCTGTAGGAGTCTTCCGGACCCAAGTACCTTATTCAGATCATGGCAAGTGTAATATGGGGGGCCTTAATACTTAGAGCAGGGTTTGGGGTTATTGTAGAATAATTGCAAAGGGACCATAAGGGAATACTATTGGTATTTATTCCGACCCCGATAGTATGCTCTGCCCAACATGGAGCCGCCCAGTCCTAGTCAGGAACTGGTAGCACCTTCTCGAGATGGAATCTACTATTCTTGAAACTGCAAAATGTGAAAAAAGGAAGTTAGCAAGCGTTCAAAGCAAGGCCCTGGACATCTTTGAGTGGCTACGCCTAAACCCTAAGCCCTAAACCCTAAACCCTAAACCCTAAACCCTAAACCCTAAAACCCTAAAACCCTAAAACCCTAAAACCCTAAACCCTAAACCCTAAACCCTAAACCCTAAACCCTAAACCCTAAACCCTAAACCCTAAACCCTAAACCCTAAACCCTAAACCCTAAACCCTAAACCCTAAACCCTATCCTAGCATAAGCCACTGGGAATCCGAGGAGGCGACGATCAAGATGGAGTCCCCCACGGCGACTCCAAACGGCCTTGACCCTACGAGCGATGCCCAAGGTTTATGGTGTAGGGTTTAGGGTTTAGGGTTTAGGGTATAGGGAGGTTAGGGGCAGCAAGTCAAGTGAGAGGTTGCTTCCGTGTACCTGGGGACCAAAAGAACCCTTGGGGTTTAGGGTTTGGGGTTTGTAGCTCAGGGTTTATGGTTAGGGTTCATGTCCTGTACCCCAAAAATTGGGATTTGGGGTTGAGGGTTGAGGGTTTACGCGTTAGGGTTAGGGGTCATATACCGTATACTACTGTAGTTCCTATTCAGGTATATGAATCATAAACCCTTTTAGGGTTCATTGCGTCCCCAAGGCATTGATCAGTTGTGACAACATAGGCTCAGGTTTGAAAGTCTGGGGCGTGTATCACATAATAGTCATCTTGTCCGAGACAGAAGTCGGCATCAGGGTCAAACTCGTCCTACGCATGAACTGAGTAGCGTGTGTGTGTGTGTGTGTGTGTGTGTGTGTGTGTGCGTGTGCGCAGCAGATTCCCTCAATCGGCTGCTGCTATCGCAGGCCCAGACTCCGGTGCTGCTGCCGATGCACCAGATGTTGAAGACACCCGGTCTGAGGCAGGAGCGGTGCGTTGCTACGAGCTTCGTGCATTAAACCTCTCCTCTTCCGAGGCGGCAGGACAGCACAACATGAGTTTCTCACCGGTTGGGGGCTCAACGTGCATCGACTCTCGAGCAAGGCTGCAGGCTACTTGTGCTCGGCTATCCTCACTCGTGCACATGGGTAATTCTGCCACGCTGCCACACCATCATGCTACTGTTTGTATCTTCCTAGTTTGCCAGCTCTTGGATGTCATTTCATGGGACTACCCATGGGATGCCCAGTCAGGACAGACAGAGCGAGACAGAGTCACCTGCTGCTCCACACAAAGGAGCCCGTCTTTAGGGTTTAGGGATTAGGGGCTAGGGTGTAGGGTTTAGGTTTAGGGTGTAGGGTTCAGGGTTTGGTGTTTAGCTATTGGGTTTGATGACGCGCGAAAGCATACCCCTAAGCTCTTCTACCATGGGGACCAGATGAACCCCGCTTATACCCTCCTCGAAATTATAGAGTAGCAAAGGGTATATGACCCCAACTTTAGGACTGAGTTGGTTCCCAAAATCCGAAACCCTACACCCTAAACCCTAAGTTCTACCCTTAAGTCCAAGCTTTGCGCGCCTTGGCAGGAACGGCCTCAAACTTGCCCGACGACGCAGACAATGAGTCTGAGGCAGCGGGAAGCCAGTTGAGAGTTCTAGGGTTTAGGGTTAGGGTTGAGGCCTGGTTATTCATGTTGTGGGGAATGTTTTGGAAAGGTTGATCCGTTCTTTGCAGCTCGGGTTCGGGGAGTGACCGTGCGAACTATGAAGACTGCTTGTCTCTGCATGGCTTTAGAGCATACAAGGTGTGTGTGCATTATGTGTATGTAGAATAGACAGAGGTAGAACTCTCGTGGTCCTGGCGGTCGTGCAGTGGTCTGCAGCGCGTGTGCAGGCCGCCAGCCGCAATGGCCTTACTGCAGTTTGGAGCTCAGCGAAGGGTCCGTGCTGGGTTGGTACCGCTCCCGACAGCCCAACCCCGAACTCTAAACCCCACAAGTTCCTCGGGACCAAAGGAACCCTAGAAGATTTCTGGTCCATATCTCCTAATAGGGATCATAGTAGTAGAAGGAGAGGATCCGAATTTTTAGGCTCCTTTGGTCCCTTGAGGATAATTGGATGTGTCCTGCCCTGGGGGGGCTGCTTCCCTCAACTGTGATCATTGACTATGGTCACCATGTAGTGTTTAGGGTTTAGGGTTTAGGGTTTAGGGTTTAGGGTTTAGGGTTTAGGGTTTAGGGTTTGGGGTTTCCGGCTGTCTGAAACGTGAACCCTCGGGCCAGTATCTTCGGTCGCGAGAGAGCACTGGCTCCCTAAACCCTAAACCCTAAACCCTAAACCCTAAACCCTAAACCCTAAACCCTAAACCCTAAACTCGCAGAAAGTTGGACGACGCCAATGTGGGTCGGACATGACGCACAGTTGCCTGGAGATGCCATCTGCGGCCTGTTGAGTGCCTTTCGGGTCTTGCTGGTTTTTACAGCGAAGGAACCCGTCAGACTCGAAATCGCCCTGCGATGCGGATTCGCCCCAGCTGTGCAGGAGGGAAAAAAACCCAAAAACCCTAAGCCCTAAACCCTAAACCCTAAACCCTAAACCCTAGGACGTGGACTCCTTGGCCGAGACGACGCTGCCCTCCGCATCTCGGAAAGGCCAGGCGGGTGGTTGTGGGGGGCTGCTCGGGTTTAGGGTTGGAATGTTCCCCCTTCTACTAACCCCTAAGCCCTAAATCCTGAACCCTTTATGGGGAGTATAGTAGGGAGCACTATAAACCCCATTCAGGACTGTTAGTATATGGGGAACATCCCGAGTTGAGGGCTTTGAGGGTTTTTTTTAAAGGACCCAGCGCTTTGAGCGTGAAGTTTCAAGAGGCCTTTTGGGGAACACGGTGTCTCTGGACTGTTTAGGGTTTAGGGGTTTAGGGTTTAGGGTTGAGGGTTTAGGGGTGTCACCGATTTCTTGGGCAATCCAGGAAGCGCTGAAGGAGGCGAGTTTCGAAAGGTGTGACTTGGCTTTCCAGGGTTTTTTGATCCGGTCTGTCCAGGTCCATATATGGCCCGTTCTCTACTAAATCAGTGTTAGGGATCTTTTTTACTTTTCGGGTTATGGGCTTTCTTATATATAAACAAAAAGGATCCTTTTTTCTTCCTAGGGGAACAGGGGTTAAGTCTAAATCATGAGCCTCCACCCAAGGAACCGCATTATGATAGGTCCCTTCCGCCAGCATGCTGGATTGTGGGTTTGCTACAAGCTCTTCGTTGGTACGATTTTCAGTGCATGCCATATTCCGTCGCTGTGGCTTGCCCGGGTGGTCAGGATGCATTGCATCTGCGGTGTGGCAAATTGTACGTTGGGTCCTGGCCCTTCGGGTTCAGGGTGGCAGTGTTCAGGCACCATGCCCTTCGACTTACTTCTGGCTAGTAGGATAAGGTACCATATATATATATATACCCCTACAGATGCCCTTAAAGGGATTCTATAGGGTACCTTATTCCCCGATTCCCTACTAACCAGCAGTGAGTCTAAGAATGAGGCCAAGATGGGCACCTCACACACAAGCCTGGCAGGCAATCTGCCGGCAGATGGCGACAGTGAGTCCGAGGAGCTTCATTAAGGGGTTTAGGGTTTAGGGTTTAGGGTTTAGGGTTTAGGGTTTAGGGTTTAGGGTTTGAGGGGTCATGGGAGGAGTCATCGGTGCCCCTGGGGATGGAAGGATTGGATATACGGTAGTTTCCTAGGTAGGATAAGGGGGGCCCCTGTTTAGGGTTTAGGGTTTAGGGTTTAGGGTTTAGGAGGTTTGGGGTTTAGGGTTTAGGGAACCATTCTTAACCCTCTTCTGGCTCTCTTAAACAGAGACCTTATTCAGAGGGTCTAAATCCCCAAGAAAACCCCCCTAATCCTATCCCCTAGCCGCTCGAGGTTGTCATCGTTGACGAAAGCCCTAAATCCGTGCTGCTCTGATTCTGCCCTGATGCAAAGCCATGTGGCAGGGCTTCGACAACGTCTAAGGCTTGAAAGGGCTGAAAGGGCTTACATGGGGGTTTACGAATACCCAAATAGTCGGATTCCCTTACAATAAGGACCAAGGTACCCCTAAACCCTAAACCCTAAACCCTAAACCCTAAACCCTAAACCCTAGATTAGGAAACCCTCACACGGGTTTAGGGTTTACAGGTTCAAGATCGAGAAGAGGCGACACAGGCCTTCCACACAAGAGCTCCAACCATAAGACTCGGCCATGATCTCCGCTAAACGCGTAAGCCTGATACGGTGCACATCTCTAAATCCCAAACCCTAAACCCTAGACCCTAGACCCTAGACCCTAGACCCTAGACCCTAACCCGATAACTCTAAACCCTAAACCCGAAGTTAAGATTCTTTCTGGTCCATGTTAGCCTGGCAGACCAATGAAGGGACCATATAACTTCCTCAAGATTGTGCGCCGATTCTGTGGCCAGGCAGAGCGCCCACACTCCTCGCCAGTCACGGGACTCAGCCCGGGGCAGCAGTGCCCCTAAACCCTAAACCCTCTGATCTAAAAAACCCAATTGAATGTAGTCCTGCCTGGGCTCAAGCAAGACTTGGGAGCTTTTGGGGTGTTTTTGGGTCCGACCCATGCTATCTACAAGAGTCGAGGAAACACCCCGAAGAACCCTTTCGGCCACAGTCCGCCCGAAACGAACTGCACCTCGATGAGAGACCCTAAACCCCCTAAACCCCTTCTCTAATTAAACCTTGAACCCTATGCCTATACCCAAGGGGTTCATGAACCCTAAACTAAACCCTCAAACCCAGAAACCCCCAAAGCCTGAAACCTCAACTCTCCCCCTTCTGCCTGATGCCAAGGAGCCCGGAACCGACGACAGCAGCGAGGAAGCCTCACCCGGTCCTCCACGCAAAGGCTGGGTTACCGGGTTTAGAATTTAAAGTTTGCGGTGTAGGGTGTAGGATTTATGGTTGAGGACTTCGGGTTTAGGGATTAGGGCTTGGGATTAGGGCTTATGGTGCAGGGTCTAGGGCTTGCATGAAAGCAGCTTCCAGGTTCAAAAGGGTCTAGGGCTTATCGGGCTGCCAGGGCTTATAGGATTCGTGGGGGACCTCTGGAACGATGGACGGTTTTACCGTTTCAGAGCATTTACAGGACTTAGGGTATCGAAGTATGAAACCCTAAACCCGAAACCCTAAACCCGAAACCCTAAACCCTAAACCCTAAACCCCGGTTGGCCTAGCTAGGCGGGAGCGACAAAAATGAAACACTGTAACTGTAGGGCCCAAGAAGGCCATCCCAACAAGCCGTCCTTCCATAGCTGCGCCCCTCGACCCCAAAACTGCGCTCTAAAACCCTAAAACCCTAAAAACTCTAAAACCCTAAAAACCCTAAAAACCCTAAAGCCCTGAAACCCTACGCCCCGAAAGCCGAAAACCCTACACACATTGAACTTTGAAAGGACGTCGGAACACCGCTAGCTGAGGGATCCTTATGCAAGCATGACGCTGAGGGCCTGGCCCTTGCGCATCATCCCAAAACTAGCCCATACAGTGCAGCCTAACCTTCAAGTCCCCCGGAGAATACTTTCTGCATGGAGCTCGACTGAAACAGACTGACTTGCATTCTCGACTAGCCCCTGCTGGACCTAAGCCGCAAACAGCACAAAAGCCTACCACGCAACTCTGAGCCTCCTAAGCCCCTAAGCCCCCTGAACCCTCACCTCTTCAACGCGAGTTGCTGCAACTGCTCTGTTTCCTTCACATGCCACATTTAGGCCTGAATCATCAATGACCAACGAACCCTAAACCCTAAACCCTAAACCCTAAACCCTAAACCCTAAACCCTAAACCTGCGCAGTGACTTGCAGTTGTGCCTCGCCATGTTCGAGATGGCGCAGTCCAGGGACCAATGGGCCGAGGAACGCCCCAGACCAGCAGCAGGGGTGGCAACCCGCGCGCGGCCAACTTCACAAGGGCCATCAAGGCAGCCGGATATCAGAGCTGGAGGACTTGGAAGCCCAGCGGTACGCTTTTGTTTCACTTTTTTTGGCTCAAGGTTCCCTTCTAAAGACCCTAAACCCTAAACCCTAAACCCTAAACCCGAAACCCTATATGGTTACTGGGCTGCCAAAAACCAAGGGAGGAACGTTTGGGTCCGAAATGGTCCCTAACAACGGGGGGTCAGATACCCTAATGCATGCCCTAACTTCCTACTGAGGTCATATGAACCTTAAACCCTCAACCCCTAAGCCCTAAAAGCCCTAAGAACCCTAAGAACCCTGTTTAAGGGGGTCCTGTCGTCCCCTGGAGGAAGGCCCTGGTACTCTGGGATGAAGCAAAAGCTGCTGCTAGGACCAAGAGTAGGCCCTTTTTTCGCTTTTTTCAGGGTTAGGTTCCCTGAAGAAGTCCCTTTAAACCAAAAAGAGTACCCTTTTTTATTCCCAGAGAAACTCTTGGGTCATCCTAAATCCTAAACCCTGAACTGTAAACCCTAAACCCTAAACCCTAAACCCTAAACCCTAAACCCTAAACCCTAAACCCTAAACCCTAAACCCTAAACCCTAAACCCTAAACCCTAAACCCTAAACCCTAAACCCTAAACCCTAAACCCTAAACCCTAAACCCTAAACCCTAAACCCTAGGCTGGCTTCGGGGGCGACGTCATCACAAGCAGCGCGGCAGTGGCGGCTTTAGCAGCTGGCAGCCGATGGAAGCAAAGTCTGGGCTTGATGCAGAAGCTGCACCTCTTTGGGACGATGGGGTTTAGGGTTTAGGGTTTGGGGTTTGGGGTTTGGGGTTTGGGGTTTGGGGGTTTGGGGGTTTGGGGGTTTAGGGTTTAGGGTTTGGGGCTTAGGCTTAGGGGTTTGGGGTTTGGGGTTTGGGGTTTGGGGCTTGGGGGTTGGGGTTTGGGGTTTGGGGTTTGGGGTTTGGGGTTTGGGGTTTAGGGTTTAGGGTTTGGGGTTTGTGGTTTGGGGTTTGGGGTCCTCAAAAAGGAGCTATGGTAGTCTCGGGTTTACTGACCCCCCCCCCCCCAAGTTGAGGGTTCGTGTGGTCCTCAAGGTACTCGTCCGCGGTGCAGCACAGTGCTTTCGCTTTCAACTCCGCCATGTCCAGCTGCGTGCGAGCGAATGTTTGGAAGCAGGGGCTCAGGCTTTGCAGGACCATGCGCCTTTGGAATGTGGAGATGCAAACAGTTACAAGGACCTGGAGTAGGCCCTTTTGTTTCTTTTCTTCGGGTTGGGGTCCGTTATATCCCCTCAAGACCAAAAACTTTGTATTCCTAGGTTACTCCTGGGTCTAGGTTACAAGGAACACAGCAGCGATGCTCTTCCGAGAGATTGGAAGATGGCAAATGGCAGCCCACTGCCTCCAAGAAGCTTCGCTGTCAGCATTGCGGCTTACGACCGTCAGCTACAACATGCTCTTAAAGAGTTGTGGAGGCAGCAACAGCAGCAACACCTGGCAATCCGTTGTTGAGTTGCTTCGAGGGGCTTATCTTCGAGGTGTCGAGTGTGATGCCGTGTCGCTCAACACAGCTACAGCAGCTGTTAAGGACAGCTGGAGTTCAGTTTTTGTACTTCTGCGCACGTCACTGTCGCAAGGCATCCAGCAAGATGCAATCACTGTTGGCTCTGGCACTGATGCCTGTGCATTGACAAGCTGCTGGGACGATGCTCTGCAGCTGTTGCATTCGGCACGGGGGCGGGACATCCGCATCGATGTCCTCGGATGCAGTGCGCTAGCAGCGGCCTGTGAAGTTGGCGGGAAGTGGAGACAAGCATTGGCCGCCTGCTGGAAAAGCTGCGACTCAGGTATGCTGACGGACACTGTGCTGGCCGGGGCTGGGATCACAGCCCATGGCTCTGCCAACCTTTGGGAGGCCGCTGTGAACATCATGTTCACCAGCATGGTGGTGGCGTCGCTTCGGGTCGATGTAGTGTGCTTTGGGGCGGCTTCGCATGCGTGCGAATTGGGCGGCAGCTGGCACACTTCTCTACGAATTCTACAGCTGATGAACATGATTTCCACCCAGTCGAACAAAGTGGTGCTTGGGGCTGCGATATCATCATGTAGGTGGGCCTCGAAGTGGCAGTGGGCCACACATCTACACAAAACGCGATTCAAGCCGGGACAAGTTCTGTTCAATGCCCACATGGGCGCATGCGCAAGCTCGGCACAATGGAGGGAGGCACTGAGCTCCTGTTTGAAGGCAGAATGCCAGTCTGTGGCACCGGACAATATCGCTTTGAGCACTTTGGCTACCGCCTGTGGCACTGGTGGACAGTGGGAGTTGGCGATGGCGGTCCACCGAACCTTGGGGGACGAAATGAACCCTAAAAGGGCTTATTTTTCATATACCTTAGTAGGAGTTAGAGTAGTATAGGGTCTATGACCCCAATTTCAGGGTTCATGTGGTCCCCAAGGAAGGAGAAGTGACTTTGCAGAGCGGGAGCTGGATGGGACTTCCCTTGGAGCTTTGGTCCACGCGATGTCAAACTCTTGGCAGTGGCCGCTTGCCGGACTGCTCCTGGCCGAGGCTGGCCAGGGAAATCTGCAACTTCGAGATGCTTGGAAATATTTTCGAATTTTTCGTAAGAAACAGCTAAAACTAAATTGCAATTTTTCTGCTAGGGTTCCAAGTTCAGTATAGGCAACCCGATGCTGTGAGCCTCGAGGAGGTTGTTGGCGCATGTGCCCGGAGCGGAGCGTTTGCGGTGGCGGCGGATCTTCTCCACTGCGTGAGACAACTCCTGCGATCGCCCAGCACCAGCATCGGAGTTCCGCTTGCGTGGAACTACGAAGTGCTGCGCCCTCTAGGCCAGCCTAGAGCAGAGAAAGAACATGGGGGTTTACGAGAATAGGGGACCCCCCAATATAGGTCCGGATCCCCATATCATAAGGACCCCCCACATAAGGTACCCTATGTTAGGAAACCCCCAAATATCTTGGGGCTTGGCACTTGCCTGAGGTGGCTGTGGGTTCAGGAAGGTCCTTGCGCAGGCTTGTTTCTCGAGTTGACTCCTTTCGCCCTCTGAAATCGTCCCTGCAGGGGGGGCTCAACCCGAAGACCCTCCATAGCCATTTTGGCTCAGGGTTCGAGCCTCAAACAAGAAGCGTCGGGTGTCATTGTGGTTGTCCGTTTTGCAATTTTAGACTCCATGTACCGAAATAGGGAATACGTGGAACTGAAAGTACCTCCTATATAGGGACTGTTGGGCCCAAGTAAAGATCAACGCGGTACATAGGGGAGGGTCCGAAGATGGTTTAGTGTCAAGGCTCCAGCAGCCCACTCCGCGCAGTCTGCACCCGGGGCCTTGTTGACGCTGAAGTCGTGTCCCCTAAGCCCTGAACCCTGAACCCTGAACCCTAAACCCTAAACCCTAAACCCTGAACCCTAAACCCTAAACCCTAAACCCTAAACCCCTCCCCCTCTGCACACATCCTCCACTTCCCCCCGATAGAGCTCCCACGCAACAACGGGTTAGGCCAGGTATTCGCTGGCCACTGGTGGCTCCGGATGGACTCAAACCCTAACCCGATACCCGAAACCCGAAACCCGATCCCGAAACCCTAAACCCTAAACCCTAAACCCTAAACCCTAAACCCTAAACCCTAAACCCTTCGCCTTGGACTTCGGCGGGAGGAAATGGCTACGTGGCAGCCCCGGGCCTTCCAGAGGAGGACGAAGAGAAGGAGGTTCGGAGCTCAGGTTTAGGGTTTAGGGTTTAGGGTTTAGGGTTTAGGGTTTAGGGTTTAGGGTTTAGGGTTTAGGGTTTAGGGTTTAGGGTTCAGGGTTCAGGGTTTAGGGTTTAGGGTTTATAAGTTATAGGGGTTTTGGGTTTTGGGTTTAGGTTTGAGGGCGGAGGGGAGCCGGGGTTGAAAAGGGTTTAGGGTTCAGGGTTTCTTGGGGACTACATGAACCCTAGAAGGCTTTAGTGGTCCAGACTCCCTCCTCAGGATTCTAGTAGTATAGGGCGATTTTGGGTTCATCTGGTCGTTGGGGTCCGTTCAAGATTTATAGGGTTTCGGCTAGACTCTAAAACCCTAAACCCTCAACCCTCAACCCTAAACCCTCAACCCTAAACCCTAAACCCCACCCAATGGTTCTGAGGAAGCGAACGCCGCCAGCGAGGCAGAGCCCCCCAAGCCACCAGACCAAGGCCAGCTGGAATTGGGGTTTCAGGTTTAGGGTTTAGAGTTTAGAGTTTAGGGTTTAGGGTTTGGGGTGTAGGGTTTAGGGTTGAGGGTTTAGGGGTGTGTATCAGTGTACGCGCGCGTGGAGTGCTTTTTGTTCTCTAGATTCGGGGGCACACTCCCTATCTAGAGTATAACCCCCAACCCCCCCCCCAGCACGCAGGCTTTCTTGGTTCTCTGGAATTTCAGCGGCTCCTTCTTAGGCAAGCCAGAACCCCAAACCCTACGCAAACCCTCTACAGTTCGATTATAAGTTTTGACATGCTGTGTACGAGTTTTCTCTCACAATTCAACGAACCCACAGAGAAGCAGGTTTCGGGTTCTGAGCCGGAGAACTGCCAGCTGCGCAGTCCTGGTTGCAAACGGAGATCTGCACATCTAAGCCTTAAAGCTTCAGGGTTTAGCCCCTGTAGACTTTACTCTTAATAATATTATTATTACCATTATTTTCATCATTATTATAATTGTTACTACTCTTTTTTTTTTGGGGGGGAGGGGGGGTGGGGGGGCGAACTCTGAACCCCGTGGGATTTTGGAGGTACCGGCTCCGTCACAAATGCCAACAACCCCGCGGAGGAAGAGGAGGAGGACGAGGTGCCTTAGGGGTTAGGGTTGAGGGTTTAACCCTAAACCAAAACCCTAAACCCTAAAAACGCAGAACAACTGATGGCAGAGGGATAGGGCGCTGAGGCCGCCAACTTAACACGCCTAAGGAGCTGTGAGGTGCTACCGTATAGCGTTTGGGCGTTTAGGGTTTAGGGTTTAGGGTTTAGGGTTTAGGGTTTGGGTATTCAGGGTTGGGGCTTTCCTTCAACCCGAAGCCCTCCCCCCAACAGTGGTTAGACCCGAAACCCTAAGCATATAAACCCTAAACCAGTGGCACACAAAACACTTTAGTTGTCGTCAATCAACCCAGAACATGCCCCATGCTCTGTGAAGTGGACTTCGGATCAGCTGGGTTTAGGGCTTAGGGCTTTTCCAAATCTTGCGGACCAAATGAACAAGGCTAATAACAGGGATTGAAGTAGTAGTATAGGGATAGATTATCCCAATTTTTGGGGTTCATTTGGCCTGAAGGGTCCCGAAACCCTAAACCCTAAAACCCTAAACCCTAAAATCTAAACCTAAACCCTAAACCCCATACCCTAGGGAAGCCCAACCATTCAACCAGTGATGAGGTGGAGGATTTCGATGAGGACTTCGAGGACGAGGCCTCCATTCAGCCGCAAGAATTCTTCGGCTCCTGACTTCCCAAACCCTAAACCCTAAACCCCAAACCCCAAACCCTAAACCCTAAACCCCAAACCCTAAACCCTAAACTCTAAACCCCAAACCCTAAACCCGAAACCCCAAACCCTAAACCCTAAACCCCTAAACCCCTAAACCCCTAAACCCCTAAACCCCTAAACCCTAAATGTCAAAGAAGCAATTCAACCCTGAAAACTTGCACCTGGAACTCCGACTGTCGCAGCCCTCAGCTCCCTAAGCACTCGAAAGCCCAACCCTGGGTTTAGAGTTTAGGGTTTAGGGTTTCGGGTTTAGGGTTTAGGGTTTCGGGTTTAGTGTTTCGGGTTTAGGGTGGAGTCTTCTTTTTTTGTTTTTGTGTCTTTCGGGTTTCCTGGGGGGGGGGGGTCTCTTCGATTGCTTTTTGGGTTTAGGGCTTGGGGTTCAAACTGGTGCAGTTTTGTGGCGGGGGCTGCTTCTTCTCATGTTTGTTTGTGTAAGCTCGCGCTACTGAAGCATGACGTCACGGACAGCTGGTGAGAGACCCAGAGAGGTGGGCCTTTTTGGTTTGCAGGAAAGCGAGGCGTTGCAGGTAAGCAGTGTCTCCCCAACAACCATCGTCCAAAAACAGGCGTAGCTCACTCATGCTTGTGGGCGGTTTGGATTGAAGCACCTCTCTCAAGAGCTGCAGCTTACTGTCATTGCGCGTCTTTCCGAGAAAGTGGTGGACGTGGCAGGACTTGCGAGGATGCAAAGACCAACGAAATCGTGCTTTCCAAGCGAAAACATCTGGTGGTTCCCTTTTGCCGCACTGTGGGCCATCAACTCGGGGGTGTTCAGCTTGCCTCGCCCACATGTAAACAAGCGCATGGAAAAGCTCACAGAGGACAGGGGCCTACTCCTCAGAAGTCCCGCGTCCAAGGTGGGGCTTGGTGTGGATGCAGTGAAGCTGACAGCTGAAGAGACGTCAGCTCTCACGACAATCTCTGAATCTGCAGAGAATCTGGACTGGTTCCGCGCCAAATCTGCTTGGGAGGCTTGCAAGTCCTTCAAGGCTCCTCTGTGCAATGCAGCCATGCATGCGGCATTCAGATGTGGAAACTACAAGTACGGTGCGCAAGTTTATGCCGACATGTGCAAGGCTGGGACGCGCCGAACCGCGATCACGTACACCGCGGCAATCCGCCTGTTTTCACAGCTTAGAGGGTCCTCAGCCTATGGACCGATGCACAGAACAGCAACTGGTCAACATGGACACCGAGCCAGAAGTACTTGCTTCTAAATGAGCTTGTGAATGACGCGGCAGACGCCGCCAATCTCACTCAAGTCTTTCTGTTTCTCGAGCGTATACGTGCGGAGGGCTTAGAGATTGATGGTGGCACGTGGGGTGCTGCATTGAATGGTTGTAAGGTGGCAGGTGAGCCTGGGGTCGCGAGCTTTTGTTTGGAGCAGATGGCTTTGGCAAACATTTCAGCAAACGAGGTTCACTTCAGAAGTGCCGTTGCCGCATATGCCGGGGAACCGTGGCAGCGAGTCAACGAACTTGTTTTCAAGGCCGCGCACGATGGCATTGACACCCTGGATCGCTTTTTCGTGAATGTTCATGTGGCATCACTTCTAGGACAACTGTCCCGGACATCTAGGGTACGTAGCCTGGAGCAAGCTCAGGAGTTGGTAGAGGAAGCGAAGCCGGAACATCAACAAGCAGCATTGGATGTGATCTCTCGGGCTAGGGCGCGAGGTACAGACATGCTGAAGTTCACCGCAATGGTTCGTCGTGCTCTGCTCAAGCAGACCTGAGTCGTGAAAGGAACAGCAGGTACCTTAAAGGTGGCAGATGAATTCTTAAGGGTCCCAAAAAGTCTAAAACCTAATTCTTCAAGGGGGCCTTCCCCCCAACTGCTTGAGCTTTAACCCAAGGTTCTGGGAGGATCCAGCAGATAGACTCCCGAAAACGGCCCACAAGCAGCAAGCAGAGGGTACTAAATACTTTTTGGGTCCTTTGAGGGGTGTTTGGGGGGTCCCCGACTGTCGGATCGAATTCAGCTTGTAGCCTGAGACCCTGGAAAGCAGCTCAAGCAGGTGCGCAAGAGGTCTCGCTTTTGTTTCTGAAAGCTAGCCCTAGATCCTCAACCGCCCCTGCGCCAGAGGCTTTCGTTCAGCTATGCGGGAGCCAAGAAAAACCCTAAACTACTTAGACGGGAGGCTCTCAGAATGACCGCCCAAACCCAACTGAATGGAAGAAATCGCACGCGTCTTCGAGAAAGGGCTGCTTGATCCCCCTAAACCCTACAAACCCTGTAAACCCTCTAAACCCTCTAAACCCTCTAAGCCCCCTAACCCCTACAATCCCTATAAACCTTATAAACCCCATAAACCCTGTGAGCCCTATGATCCCTAGAAACCTAAACCCTACGTTTCCTCAAGCTTTCCCCCAGGCCCCGGACCCGGTCCTCGTGAGGCTGAGACGAGCGAGGAAGAGGATCCCACCTTCCCAGGCGACTGGGCTTCTGAGGGATTTGGGGTTTGGGGCTCCCTAAACCCTAAACCCTCCTAAAACATAAGCCCGAAACCCCGAAGTCCTGAACTGCGAATGTCTCCTAGCCCTGAAGCCCTAGATCCCCCAACCCCGAGCTTCCACTATGGGGCACGTGCTCATCTTACAGCTTTGTCCTCGAAGTGCTCGTGGCAGACCCCCAAGTAAGTGACTTCTGATGGCTGTTTTCTTTTCTCAACCCTAAACCCTAGACCCTAAACCCTAAATAAACCCTAAACCCTAAGCCCTAAACCCTAAACCCTAAACCCTAGACCCTAAACCCTAACTAAACCCAGCGATGGCAGCTGAAGAGTCCTAGGAATGGAGAAGGACACCAACGAAGCCTCCAACGAAGCCTCCTCGTGAAGGGCGTTCCGTACTCAAAAGCAGCGCTCACACCACCTTACCGCCCTCAAGCCCCCCCTTATCTTTCTTAACTTCTGGGGTTTAGGGTTAGGGTTTAGGGTTAAGGGTTAAGGTAGGGTTTAGGGTTTAGGATTTAGGGTTTAGGGATTCTATATGCCCATAGAGCCCCTCATTTGCAACCTAATTTTTTGCCGCGTGGAGCCCAAGGACAGCGGCAGGTCTCACCGATGCATGGAGAGAATGCACGTGGCATAAAGCCTTAGCCTTGGTTTTACCAAGAAATGAACTCTAATTAAACTGGGGTTTAGGGTTTAGGGTTTAGGGTTGGGCTTTTCTTACTTAGTCGGAATGGTAAAGCTTAGCCTCCTTTCTTCCTTGGCTATTGGAGAAGTCAGAAGAACAGCAGCTTTGTTGGGGGGTTGTAAGGTTTAAGGGATGTAGGATGCTGTAGCCTTTACCTATATTCAGGCTTAGGGTTTGGGGTTTTAGGGCTTGGGGTTGATCTATAATCAGGGTAATCCTTTATACCCTCAATGAAGGGAAGGCAACTTTCTTTGTAGAGCATACAACCTGAATCCTTAAAAAGGTGTTCGTGCTCATCCAGTTGGAGCCAGTTTCTGCCCGTGCGACCAAGTTAGCCCTGCATCCATGATGGAAATTGCTGGGGCTTTAGACACCGCCAGACACTTCTTTAGCCTCCTCAGGCACCCAGAGGAACCACAGCGATTCTAGGAAGGAAAGCACAGAGCAAGAACGAGGGGAGGAGCCTGACTAATGGGCCTTGTCGTGCATGGCGGCTGAAAAGAAGATTCTGAGGGCCCCCGTTCATTATTGCGCATGTCTTGCTGAAAGTCACTGCCGCTACATCTTCTCATGTTAATCCGGTCACCCTAAAACCCTGTAAACCCTAAATCCTGTAAACCCTAAACCTTGTAAACCCTAAACCCTGCAAACCCTAAGCCCTTATCCCAGAACGATCCTGCCAGCTGGTCACCCCCCTGAAGCATCAAGCACGAGCCTAAAGAAAGCCGAGCTGTGCTGGACAGGTTGTTTTTTGTCAGGTTGCGGCTTAGGATTTAGGATGTGGGGTTTAGGGTTTCGGGTTCTTGGAGAGGGGGGTCGGGGGGGGGATGAAGTAGGGGTAAGCTGTCGGACAACCAAGAACAAAGTAGCGAATTTGACAGGGATATCATGATGTACTTGGAGATTTGGAGGTTCATGGGTGGCTAGAAGTAGGGTTTAGGGCTTGTGGTTTAGGGGGGGAAGTTGCATGTGTGCCGGCAGCAAAGGGTTTGTGGCTTAGGGTTTAGGGCTTCAGGAGGTTCATGGGTAGTTATAGGTATACTTACAAGCCGATTTTGGGGGTTTCATTCTCAAGTAGTCGCCGAGGTGGGCCTTGTCTATACCAGCCAGGGTCATCAGAAAGTTCGGGACAAGGTGTTTGAAATCAGCGCGTGCGCAAGCTAGCAGAGACTCTGCGCATTCTGGCTCGATAGTTTTCGCGACATGTCGTCAGTACTCGTTTGCCAGCCCCAAAGCATTCATCTACACTACATCATTCTCGGGCGTCCATGCTTGACAAGCAAACCTGAACATACACATTTCTGCGTTTTCTGTCGGTGAGCTACACTTACCGACAGACACAACTGAGGAAACATATTCCCTAAACCCTAAACCCTAAACCCTAAACCCTAAACCCTATTTTTTGCGTCATGTTTTGAAGCCATCAGCTGGCTTCTGGTGTGCACGGCCCTCGGCGACGCCACTGCTTTTCTGCCCAGACGGGGCCTGCCTCCAAGCCTTGAAAGGCCTCTTTAGGGTTTAGGGTTTAGGGTTTAGGGTTTAGGGTTTAGGGCTCTACTGGCTAGAAGGTGGTCTGAACGGTTTTCACAATCTGGAGGCCCACGAACCCACATCCTTCGTTTTTTTTTCTGACTTTCGTGATCGGTGTAGAAAAGGGTAGACTGTGCAGGGCGTCGAAATCAAGGTTCTCTTCTGCCAGAACTTGGTAGGGAATTGAATCGGGTCCCTGCTATCCCCGTTTTCTTACCCTGCAAAACGATTCTGCAGGGACCTGAAGTCCCTAAACCTTAAACCTTAAACCCTGAATCCTAAACCCTGGACCCTAAACCCTAAACCCCAGAGACTCTAAACCCTAAACCCGAAACCCAATCCGAAAAACTCTAAACCCGAAACCCTGTTTAAAAGCCATGCTGCCCCATGTCTCCAGGCCTCCCAGAAGCTTCTTGCCGAAGCCGCCTGACGAAGCACTGCGTCGGCCTTGGAAGCCATCCGCGTTGAGGGAACGACATGAGAACTGTACCCTGATAGGGGTTATATGCGACATGAGAACTGTACCCTGATAGGGGTTATATGGGATTATCGTAGCATAGGGTTTAGGGTTTGGGGTTCAGGGTTTAGGGTTTGGAGTTTAGGGTTTAGGGTTTAGTAGGGGAGACGGTGTGATAATTTCTACCGGAACATCTCAGCCTAAATCCTAAACCTCAGCAGTCCTGTGTGAAGAAAAGTAGGCTCCTTTTCGTTCAGGGTGCCCGAAACCCCTCCGCGGATCACGCAACCCCCAACCACCCTAAGCCCCCTAACCCCCTAAGGGTTTAGGCGTTTTAGGTGTTTCTTTTACCCTAAACCCTGAACCATATACCTCCATTTTTCCAAGGCTCTCGTCCCTGGCAATGCCAGTGCCCCTTGAGCATGCCGAGTCGGAAGTACTGGACCGGGAATTGTGGGGGTTTAGGGTTAAGGGCTCTTAAGGGGGAGTTCATGGGGGGTAGGTGTTTAGGGAGCCTTACGAAAGCTTCGGGAACCCCCTCCCTTCAGAGCCCTACAAGGGATGGCACGTGGCGCCGATCCCTTTTCCCGGAAGCCCTTGGTGTAAAGGTGATGGAAGAAGTTGCCACGGAGGGTTTAGTGTTCGTTTTAGGAATTTTGGTTTAGGCTAAGGGTTAGGGTTTAGGTTTTATTTTACGGTCTTGGTTTAGGGCGCACCGGCTATAATTAGGGGTGTTTGTAGGAGTGTCGGGTTCAGGGTGTTGAGGTTGTTGGTGGGGGCTTGCTACAGGATCGCGCCGAGCGGACTTAGCAAGCCTACTGGGGGGGGACGCTGCAGCTTGTACCTCAATTCTGGGACCACAAAAGGAGCTTGTAGCCCTACCCATAAACCCTATAAACCCTAAACCCTAAACCTTTAGGCCTTATCGGGCTTAGGATTCAAAAGCTCGAAGCCCCAAAAGCACGCAAGAAAGTCCGTGGTCCCATACCTGGCGCCGCTACTTACTTCCCCTGGGGCGCCCTTTTTCCCTAGTTTGGGGCCTCAGGATTAATTTAGGGTTTAGGGTTTAGGGTTTACGGCTTAGGGTTTAGGGTTTAAGGTTCAGCCGCAATTTGAGAATCTCTGCCTGCCGGCATTCGGCTCTTCATCCGGGCAGATCACATGGCTGCGGCTGCCAGATGTCTGTGGAGGGCTAAGGTTAAGAGTCTTCAGGGTTTAGGTGCAGAACGGTTTGTGTTCTCAAGGGTTTAAGGTTTTGGAGTTTAGGGTCGTGGCTGCCCGGGTCCCCTATGGATCACTCCTTCTGGGCGGGTCAGCTCGGATGAACCCGAGAATTGGGATCACATACTCTACACTGCTGTAATCCCGACTTATTGTATACATACCACAAACATTTTTAGGGTTCATTTAGCCTAAAACGAGTGTGAGCGAGTAATCCCTAAACCCTAAACCCTAAACCCTGAACCCTAAACCCTAAACCTACACGTCCCCCAGGCCCTGCTTCAGCTTAAACACATTCCTGCCATGGAGCCGCCGAGCGCTTCGGACTCGGACTCGGAGGACTCGCGAGGTTCATGGCTTTATTAAGTTTAGGGTTTAGGGCGGTTTAGGGTTTAGGGTTTAGGGTTTAGGGCGGTTTAGGGTTTAGCGCATTTTAGGGCTCATGGCACTTAGGATGGGCGTTGAGGGCATTAGGGCTTTTCGGGCTCAGGGCTCTAGAACTTCGTTGATCCTAAAACCCTGAAAGCAACAACCCGAAAGGCCACCGAAGCCAGACTGCTGCATCCTTAGGGTTTAGGGTTTAGGGTTTAGGGTTTAGGGTTTAGGGTTTAGGGTTTAGGGTTTAGGGTTGTCGGCCTTTCGGAAAACCCAAAGAGGGCCGTGTCGCTGTTGTGACTTCAGAGTCTAATATTGGGGTTTGTGGTTTAGGGTTCCGGGTTGCTCACAGGGAAGAGGGCATCCATCTACCAGTCGATTGTTCATGGAGCAGCCGCGCGTCTTAATGTCCAAGGATTCCCCAGAGCTTTCGCCCACAGAAGCCGGGGGTTGTTTTGAAAGCGTTCACCTCGCCTTGAGCCAAGCGCATGCAGTGGGCCTCATCATCTCCTGTTTTTGTTTCCCTAAACCCTAAACCCTAAACCCTAAACTACCCTAAACCCTAAACCCTAAACCCTAAACCCTAAACCCTAAACCCTAAACCTTATTCTCGGTGCCTCGTTGAGGAGGGCGACATCTGTGGCATCATCGAGGTGCCTGGGGGGCCTTCAGGTTTAGCATCGCAAGAACAAGTCGATAAGGGTTTAGGGTTTAGGGTTTAGGGTTTAGGGTTTAGGGTTTAGGGTTTAGGGTTTAGGGTTTAGGGTTCAGGGTTTAGGGTTTAGGGTTCAGGGTTAGGGTTTAGGGTTTAGGGTTTAGGGTTTAGGGTTTAGGGTTTAGGGTTTAGGGTTTAGGGTTTAGGGTTTAGGGAACCCCATTTCGAAGCTTCCCAAAGGCAAGTCGAGAGGGGTACCAAGCCTAGGGATCAAATGCGCACTGAGATTGGGAGTAGTTCAAAGAATCCTACATGCCTATACGACATAATCCCGACCGTGGGAATTTAGACCCCAAACCCTACATCTCCAGCTTGCAACCCGCCCCTTTGCGAGGCCGATGGCCTTGCTTTGGAGGACCTCCAATGAAGGTTTCGAGGGTTTTACCCTTGGGTAGTAGGTGTGTTGCTGCGTGCTCCGATGGATGGAGTGCTGTAGTGACTTCTAATGATTTCTCACCCGTCTGTAATCAACTATTGAGTCTATTGCTTATGCTTTTCTTTCGACACCCCCAGCCGGCAGGTCGTAGATAGCAGGTTGGAAGATCCCAATGTCTTTACCCACGCCACCCTGTGCAGCTTGGACGCTGGGATTCTGGCCGCTGTCCGCCCCTACTGGGCATACCGCCCAAAGCAGTCTTCAGTTTTTCAGAGATCCCAAAGTCGGCCGTATACCCTGCAGCCCCAAGACACCCCGGTTACTGTAGGAGACTTGCGTTTCTAGCGACGATTAGCCAAGCATTGTGTTGGGGGCTCTACATGTAAACTAAACCCTAAACCCTAAACCCTAAACCCTAAACCCTAAACCCTAAACCCCTCATGTAAACTCTGAAATCAACTCTGGGCCCATGCAGGGGTGTTTGGGGCCTTTGTTCATGGCACTTCTCACGGTTTTTCCCTGCCTGCCGAGGCGAGCCGGCCAAAGGTTTAGGCTGCCCCCTCTGACCCTAAACTCTAAACCCTACACCTTAAACCCTAAACCCTAAACCCTGCTGGCCCCATCCTGTCATCAGCATTAGTAGACCATGGTGGGTGCAGGGTGGCAGCTCCCTACAGTGACCATGCTAAGGGTCCGTAACTAGTCAGAGGGCCCCCCCTTTTTGGGGAGTATTTGTCAGACGGCTGCCAGAGCCTCATCCCTGCGACCTGCAACCGGAAGTTACTTGGGAATGTCCGAGGGCTGGGCCCTGAGCCCCCTAAACCCCCCGACATTTCCCTAAGTCTGAACAGCGCTCAGACCCTAAACCCTAAAGCCCTAAACCTTATAAACCCTAAACCCTAGACCCCAGGCCTTCTGGCCCCGCCGCCTAGATCCCGAGAAAGCCCCTAAGTCAGAGGAGCTCCCGCCCCTCAGCGCGGGCAGCAAAGCCTGGAGACTCTCCGCTCTTTTGGCTACAAGAGAGATAACAACGTGAGGGTTTAGGGTTTGGGGTTTGGGGGTTTATATAGTCATATCATCATATAAAGTACACTGAAGTGATGAAGCCTGAACCCTATAACCAGCCCTAACTAGTTCAGAGTTGGAAACAGCTGCCGGCTTACACGCAACCTCCTAAAGGCGAGTGAGGTAATTTAGTGGTCCACTCATCTGGGATGAGATCAAATGCGACGGCGTCTGGCATGCAAACATGGCTCTGAACCTTTGCATCTTCGGGACAACCGGGCAAGGCTGATTAAAATGGGCTTGGAACAGAGACCGGGTTTAAAGAAAGGGTGTTGGGAGATCAGGTACCAACTGGAGATGACGTCGTAATCGTAGTTCCAACCCTGATGTCAAATACCTCAATGGAGGATGTCTCTAAATTCGTGCCTCTTACCACAATCTAAACCCTAAACTTCAAACCCTAAACCCTAAACTACCCTCAACCCTGAACCTCACACCTTGCAGACACGCAAGCCCAAAGGGCTCAGTGCACAGGACTGCAGCTGGCATGGGTACTCTAAACCCTTCTCTCCCTCAACCCGAAAGATATTGCCTCGACATCACGAACTTTAGGGCCCTCAAGAACCGCCGCTTCCAGCTTTCACCGCGCACCCCACAAGACCCGAACGACCCCTGAAGCCCGAAATCTCTCAGCCCCTGACCCTACGGGTCCATGTACCTATACAGTTACTGTATTGCAGTATATACCTGAGCCCTAAAGCTACTATTGGCGCACCCCTTTAGGCCTTAAGTATGCATCATACATGTACATGGACCCTTAAAAGTAAGTCCTCAAGCCCTAGGCTCGAACACCCCACACCTCCTCTTGCCGAGTTCTGTCACGTCCGTGCTAAGGCCTTGCAAGTTCGGGCCCCGCAGCCCCCTTGCCAGGAGGACGAGGCGTGGCCTCTATCCACCTCTAACCCTAAATCCCCCAAACCCTATGCACTGCAAGCCCCAAATCCCTAAAGCCTTTTAGCCCGATGTGAGTGACCTTATACCTGGTCATTCTGCTCACCCCCGCCCCAAGAGACTGATAGGACTGCACCAGCCTGCCCAAAAGGGACGCACCCCGTCGCAGGATGGGGACCTCGTGATGCCCAGAGCTGCCGCCCCGGAGTATGCGGAGACAGGCCCCTCGGGGGACAGTGGAGGTTTCGAGGGCGTCATAGGTTTAGGGTTTGGGGTATGGGGTTTGCTGTTTAGGGTTTAGGCTTCGGGGTGTAGGGTTGACCTAAGCCCGAACCTTGGGCCAGATCCCTCTAGCCCACAACCTGAATGCCCAGTTTTGTGACATGCACCAGAGTATTGCTGAGGATGGTTGGGAGTGGGGAGTTTCCTGAAAGAGTGGGTACACTTTTTTCCGGGTTTAGGGTTGAGGTTGCTTAGGGTTTAGGGTTTAGGGTTTAGGGTTTAGGGTTTAGGGTTTAGGGTTTAGGGTTTAGGGTTTAGGGTTTAGGCTTGGACAGGCGGACCAAAAAGGTGAATTCGCTTGCTCTAGTGGCGTGGTCCACTTCTACCCAAACATGGAAACTGCGGTCCCCTCTTCTAGGCCTTGTAAATATAAATACGACCCCCTTCATCCCGGTGCCAAAAAATCTCGAAACATCCCAAGCCACCCCGAACCCTAAACCCTAAATCCCAGGCCCTACACCCTCAACCCCAAACCCGACATGTCCAGAGGTCTCGTCGGCTGGCGGATTGAGCTGGAGAGATTGGCCACCTCCCAGCTACTTGGGGTCCTTCCCATCTTCTGAAAGAGGGTTGTTTAGGGTTAGGGTTTGGGGTTTGAGGTTTAAAGGGTTTCGGGTTTAAGGTTTAGGGTTTAGGGTTTAGAGTTGTTTCGGGTCTAGGAGTCTGAGGGACTCTTAGGGATGTTAGGGCCTTCGGGTTTTTGGGTTGTTTCTGGTTGTGATTTCAGGATCTCAATGCATCTAGCTTTGGGACGTGGACTGCTGTTTTTGTTCGGTTTGACGGGGGTCCTTCTGTTCTGCGCCTTCCTGATGCCCTGCTGCCTTTGGCACTAGTCTCTTCTACGCTGCTTCCAACACTTTCTGGCGGCCCCTGGCAGCCATGATGCGAAGACCCTCCACTTACCCTAAACCCTAAATCTGAACCCTCAACCCTACACCCAATAATTACCCTAAACCCTGAACCCTCTAATTACCCTAAACCCTGAACAATATAATTACCCTAAACCCTAAATGCCCAAACACGCAGTCCAGCTAAACCCCTAAAGCCTAAACCCCAAACCCTAAACCCGTGCATGTCGAGGTTGGAGCAGGTAGGCTTACAGCTCTGGGCTGGCGCGCTGGTCTTGAGCGACCTGCTCCTGACGCGACCAGAGCTGGTTCGCGGAAGGCTCCCTGACTGCTTGGTAGAGGGTCTACTTAGGGGCGTTTAGGGTCTAGGATTTAGGGTTCAGGGTTTAGGGTTTAGGGTTCAGGGGTAGCTGCGTATAACTTATAACCCTATTTAGGGCACTTATATCCCTTCTTGCAAGTACCCATGAACTTCCAAGTAGGGTCTAGAGTTAGGGTTAGGGGTTTCGGGTTTGAGAGATCGAGGCACGTACGAGAGTCCTCTGGCAAAAGAGCTTCTGAGATAAAACAAGTTGTGGTCTACACGGGGGGATGAGGTTTGGGGACTGGGTCTTCTGACATGCCTGCAACACGTCGGGCATTGTTCCGAGCTGTTTAGGGATCCACTGTAGTATAGTGGCTAGTATCTCCACTTCAACGTAGACCCTAGACCCCAACCAGCAAGCCCTGAACCATCAGCCGAATAACTCGAATTGTCAAACACCGCCCTTCAGCAAAAGCAAAGCCCGAACTCCAACCCCCCCACCCTATGCCCCCAAAGACCCCAGAGACCCTAACGGTTTAGGGTTTAGGAGTTCGGGTTTAGGGTTAACCCTAAACACCCACTACCCCCCCCCCCCCATCCCCGTTAAAAAAAAAACAGGCAAAACCCCGCCCAAGTGATAAACCCCCCAAACCTTCATCCGGCCCCCCCAAAGAAACAAACACCCCAAAGCCACCCTAAACCCTAGAACCCTAAAACCTATAAACCCTAATTAAACCCAAAACCCTAAACTCGTAAACCCCACACAACAAAAGCCTGAACCTCTCAACCCTAAACCCTACACCCTAAACCCTAAAGCCAAAGACCTGTAAACCCTTAAAACCGTAAACCCTACACCCCAATTAAACCCTAAAGCCAAAGCCCTATAAACCTTAAACCCTTAAACCCTGCACCCTAAACCCTAAACCCTAAACCCTAAACCCGAAACCCCAAAAAGGACGGTGTGCGAACTGGGGGCCGGGCTTGGCCTCTGCTCGCTGCTGGCCTGGCGCCTCGGTGCCCACGTCCTCTGCACGGACGGGAGCGCGGAGGCGCGCTATGTGAGTGGAGGGCTTAGGGTTTAGGGTTTAGGGTTTCGGGTTTAGGGTTTAGGGTTTGGGGTTAGGGTTTAGGGTTTAGGGTTTAGGGTTTTGTGAGTGGACCTTGGGGGTTTAGGGTTGATAGGTTTTATAGGGTTCAGGGTTTACCTTTGTAGGGTTTACGGGTTTAGGGTTTAGGGTATAAACATAGGGTTTGGGGTTTGGAGTTTAGGCTTTAGGGTCTAGGGTTTATAGGGTTTAGGGTATGAACATAGGGTTTGAGGTTTGGGGTTTTGGGTTTAGGGTCTATAGGGTGCAGGGTCTAATTGCTATGCGAGTGGACCTTGGGGGTTTAGTTATAGGTTTCAGGGTTTAAGGTTTATAGGGTTTAGGGATAATAGGATTTGGGGTTTAGGGTTTAGGGTCTATGGGGGGTAGGTTTAGGGTTGAGGCTAAAAGGGGTCTAGGTATTCATTTTTTGGTATATGGGGCCTTCATAACTAGAATAGGGTTTTGGGCGGTCCTGTAGTATACTTATATGAGGACCATCATAAGGGAATACGGTTAGTAACCACTCTGGAGCCTTATATTTGGTTTTTAGGGGTGTAGGGCCTCAGGGTTTCGTTGTCTCAGGCCTTAGGGTTTGACAAGTAAAAATGTTTAGTTGAGGGGATTGCTTAGAGGTTTATGAGTAGGGTTAGAACCCTAAACGCTAAACCACAAACCCAAAACCCTAAACCCAGCCGCACTTGTGGCCTTATGTGGAGTACTTGTATCCCTGCTTTTCTGCACCCATGAACCGACAAGTAGGCTTTAAGTTGCAGGTTTCACGGCTCAGGCTTAGAGGTTTGGAATTTTCAAAAGTTCTTCAGTGAGCGCCAACAAGGGTGCCAGAACTCCCCCTAAACACTAAACCCTATACCCTAAACCCCGCATGCGTTAAGGCTTTGCTTTGTTTGTCGGGGTGGCCCAGGCAGTGGCGAATTGCCAGGCGAACCTGAAAAGGCCGCATGACGATACGAGCGTCGAACGTTTCTGGCTACTATTTCTTCTTGGTAGCCCAGTGGTACCCTTTACCCTTTTTTTGGGTTCTGGGTTCCCTTATAAAGTAACCAACCAAAAAAGGGTGCCTTTATGAGAATATGGTTACTGGGCTACTAAGTCTTTGGACATGTCTAAAATAGATTAGCCATTTTGTTAGACATCTCTAACTTTAAAAAGAGTAGCCATTTGTTTAGACATGTCTGAACAATAGTATCCTGGCGCTCGGGATGTTGTTGTTGGTTTCGTGTGGGAGCCACACCGCACCACGCCAGTCTCCGAGTTGAGAACCAAAATCCCGAACCCCAACTCCACAAACATCCAGCAAGAGAGATCACTAAGCCCTAAAACCCCAAAACCCTAAAAAACCCGAAAACCCAAAACCCTAAAACCCTAAAAACACGAAAAACCGGAAAACCCAAAGCCCTAAAAACCCGGAACCTACAAAACTCCACCTCCCAGAACACCCCCAAGCGCTTGAGGATCATGGGTTCAGGGGGTTTATAGCGTTTGACCATGCACATAGCGTGTTCAAGGGTATAGAGGGTTTGTGGGGTTGACAGGGTTCGTAGGGTTTATAGGGTTTGCAGGGTTCAGGGATTATGTTCTCCCTGCATGCTGTCCCCTACAGCCCCTCTGGGCCCTCCCTGAACCCTAAGCCCTCAGCGCGAAACCCTAAACCCTAAATCCTAAACCCTAAGTCCTAAACCCTAGCCCTAAACCCTAAACCCTAAACCTGAAACCCTACTCTTGACTCCCCCGTCCCAAGGAACGGTGCTGGTGAGGTGCCCGTGGAGGTCTTGCGCTGGGAGGCACCTCCCACCCCGAAAGAGGGGCACGCAGGCGCGCCAAGAAAGGAGATGTTTGGGTTTATAGGGTTTAGGGTTTAGGGTTTATAGGGTTTAGGGCGTAGGGCTTGGGGTGAAGGGCTTAGGGCTTATAGGGTTTTAGGGCTTAGGGTTTTGGGCGTAAGGTTTAGGATTAAAGGCTTGGGGCTCGGGGCTGTGGTTAGGTTTATGGGTTTTACGGCTTTGTAATATAGGGCTTTTGCTTGCTCGGTTTTGTTGAGCGTGTTGAACAGAACTTTGGATTTCTATTCGGCCTGTCTCCAAGAATGCGACTTTTGATTTGGTTCGTGCGGGGTTTTTGCGGCGGCGAATGACTGTTGCACTGGCTTTAGGGGGCCAGGGCCAGGGGTTGTTGAAGGTGTTTGGGTGTTGTTCAACATCAGCCGGTCACAGCATGAGGTAACATCAGGTTAATGACCGTTCAAGGTACAAGGTTCGAGAACATCGAGGGTTGAAAGATGAGTGTTGGGGTTTTGGGTTTCGGGTTAGGGTTCGGGGTCAAGGGTTGAGGTGGAACCCTAAACCCGAAACCCGAAAAAACCCTAAAACCGGTCGAACCGACTGAGCCCTGGAACTGTGCCAGGTGATGTTTGGGCTGCGGAGGTACTGCTCGCCGCGGACGTCATTTACGACGCCGCTGCTGCGCACTCCTTTGCGCAGCTCGTGGCCAGTCTGCTGAAGCACCGGCCCTGTTGAGAAGTGTTGTGCTGGTTTGTTCCTCTCCACCAACGGGATACTATGGTTACTAGAGGTCTCTGAAAGAGACGAGTTGGTGATGCGATAGCAAGAGTAGGACTACCCCAAAACCCTTCCATCGTGATCATGGAGGCTTCCTTCCTTTGATGTTCCTAAGGGCCTTCGGGACCGAATGACCCCCGAAAGCTGGGATCCTATACCTTCTACTATGAAGCCCAATTCGGGAATACGGACCATAAACTTTTCAGGGCTCATTTAGGTTCAGAACGTAAGGAAGACAAAGGCCACCGCCTTATACATGTCCCTGGAGAAGCGGATCTACTTCTCAGCCACGACGCTGAAGTCGGAAGTCTCCGTCTATCCGCAGTTCCTGGATGACTGTGCACTGCTCGGACTGGAGGTTGAGGTGATCGACTTGTCTGAGATCCCAGTGCCTTGGGGACCAAAAGAACCTTAAAATTGGGGTCAATATGCTCTATACTACTCCAGTTCCTATTAAGGTAATATGAGCCCTAAACCCTAAACCCTAAACTCCTTTTAGGGTCCATTTCGTCCCTCAGGTGCATTTCAAATACCTGCGCTCTCGTTTCTATGAGCTCGTGGCGATCACGGCAAAAGCGGCACCGTGTCTTGGGAGAGCCAGGGAGTAGTTTAGGGTTTCGGGTTTAGGGTTTAGGGTGGGTTCAGGGTTCAGGGTTTAGGGTTGAGTGTTTAGGGTTTAGGCCTGCAACCCGGCTGTTCGGGTAGGGGTTTAGAGGACATTGGGGTTTCTGCGCTGTGTGCTATAGGCTCTTCTCTATAGCTCCCTGTCAACCCTAAACCCTAAACCCTAAACCGCGCAGGCCCAAGGACACAGCGGACTGAGCCCAAACCCGAAAAACCAGTGAGCCCCAGCAACAAAGCCAAACCAGCGTTCCAAGAACCCGGCAACATCTTGAGCCTATCAGTTCGGCAATGCTGGAAGATGCTTTGGGGCTTCAGAATTAGGGTTTAGGGTTTAGGGTTTAGGCTTTAGGGTTTAGGGTGGGAAGACTGCAGGCAAGCATTGGACCCCCTATTCAGCTCTGTACTGGAAAACCTGAACGCTGTGTTTGGTAGCGTAGTAGCCCCGAGCTCCTATACGGCTTCAAAAACGAGCTGTGGGAGAAGAGGGGCATGAGCCCTAAACCCTAAACCCTAAACCCTAAACCCTAAACCCTAAACCCTAAACCCTAAACCCTAAACCCTAAACCCTAAACCCTAAACCCTAAACCAACAAACCCTAAACAAGATCAGGGGTTTAGGGTTCAGGGATTCGATGCCTCTTTCTAGCCCGGCTGCAAACTCCGGACTCCAAACAGCGCTTTTCGACACCTTCCTACTAGTTGCTCACAACCACCCAGAAAGATCGAGTACAACAATCCCCATATTGCCCTTATTCGGAAGAAGTTTTCTTAACCCTAAACCCTAAACCCTAAACCCTAAACCCTAAACTAGCGGCGCAGGACCGGCAGAAGGAGTTCAGGATGGGAGTTGCCATGGGCTTAGGACGTCGGCAGCGGAGCTCTACTGTCGTTGGTGCATTTTGGGGGTTCCTTGGGGACCCAAAGGGGTTTATGGTTATACCTTAATCGCAATTGGAGTAGTATAATTAGGGCATATGACCCCAAGGTTAGGGTTCATTTAGTCCCCAAGGTTATAGGTCTGGGGCGGGAGGGGATGTTGGTTGTGCGCTCTATGGAGGGTGCTCAGTTTTGGGGGACGTGTACGCCATGTAAGCACGCATGCCATACTAGTTGCCGTTATCACTTATCACACTCGAAAGGCCTCAGAATTCTAACTAAATGTGTGGGGGGGGGGGGACATGCTAAATCATCTTGCTCGATGGGCCCCACCCCACCCCTCCCTGTCGGGCCGTGGGTTTCCTGGGTGGCAAGGTATGGCAAGGTATACTTGCTCAGGGTTTACAGTTCAAAGTTTCTTCACCCTCAGCCCTAAGCGCTACGCCCTCCACCCTAAATCCTCAACCCTAAGCCCTAGAAGCCCTAAGCCCCCCAAGGTGACGGCACTCTGCCCAGCCATGAGGACCAAACGAACCAAAAAACCTGGGATCATATACCCTCTATAGTCCTGTATTTCCTGTTTAAGGTAGATGGATGAGCCCTAATCTTGGGGGTCATATACTACTCCAATTCCTGCTTAAGTTAATACGAACCCTAAACCCTAAACCCTAAACCCTAAACCCTTTGAGGGTTCATCTTGGCCCAGCGCGCCGAGGTCGTGAAGGTTATCAGAGCCGAGCTGACGAAGAATTTTGAATCTTTCGGGAGGCCAAACGTGAATCCAAAACCCTAAACCCTAAACCCTAAACCCTGAACCCTGAACCCTAAACCCTAAACCCTAAAACCCTAAACCCTAAACCCTAAACCCTAAACCCTAAACCCTAAACCCTAAACCCTAAACCCTAAACCCTAAACCCTAAACCCACCACCACTCAACACGTACTCGACTTGGCCCCCTCCACAACCCTGCATCGCAGAAATAAATCCTCCGGGGCCAAATGCAGGGTTCAGGAAAAAAGGGTTAAGGGCTCATATTCCTGAATAAGAAAAAGGGTTAAGGGCTCATATTATTTAAAAGGAGAAAGGGTTCAGGGCTCATATTTCGGGTTCAGGAAAAAGGGTTAAGGGCTCATATTCCTTAATAGGACAAAGGGTTAAGGGCACATATTCCTTATAGGAAGTCTGATAGTATTAATATGACCTCATTTTGGGGGGTTCATTTGGCCCCAAGCAAAAGGGGGGAGTGTAGCTCATGCAGTACGGTAATCGCTACTCCATCGGTTCATTAAATCTCTGCGGGACCATGTGAACCCTGGGAGGTTCACATACCTAAATAAGAATTCGAGTAGTATGGAGTTTGGTTTAGGGTTTAGGGTTTAGGGTTTAGGGTTTGGGGTTTGGGGTTTAGGGTTTAATTTTAGGGTTCATTTGGCCCCCAAGGCCTTATGAAAGAGAGAAAGGCTCAGAAGACATTTCCCCAGAATCTCGGCTTCGAGCCATCCAGCCCAATCAGCCGCAAACCCAAGGCCCAAACTTCGCAACCCTTGGGGTTAGTAGGTATAAACCCTATAGGGTTTAGGGTTTAGGGTTAAGGTTTGGGGTTTAGGGTGTAGGGTTTAGGGCCACAACCCCAGGCCCCAAACCCTCCCCTCAAGATTGCCTGCCAGAATGGATCCATACGCCGTGGTGCTTTGGTCCAAAGCGATCAACTGGGCCAGCTCTGCCCGTCCTCTCAGGGGTTGGGGGAGCTTAAGGTTGTATTCGGGTTTTTAGGGCTTAGGCTGGGTTTAGGATTTAGGGTATAGGGTTTAGGGCTTCAGCAGTCTGGGTTCAAAAAGGCTTTAGGGTTGAGGGTTTAGGGTTGAGTGGGTGGATGTGTGACTGGGCGAGTGGATTTGGGCATATCAGGGCATTGCAACCGGTGCCACATTGCCACGTGTGCGGGTTCCACTGAGGTGCGGGGTTGTGCCCGTTAGGGTTTTGGGTTTGGGGTTTACTGTTCAGGGTTTAGGGCTGGGTATCCGAAGGGTTCTCAGACTTTTGGGGAAACCGGCAACTCTTAATCCCATTCCTCGAATGTTAAATTCTTAAGCATGTCCGAATTATTGTAGCACACCACACGCATATGAATATAGATATGTATTCATGCATCTACATATGTACGCATATATGACATACATATATACACATTTGTTTATTTGTCCTGAGGGTAGAGTTGAGACGGGGTCTTCGGTGATGGGGACGAACGAAGGCATGCATTGCAATTGCGCAGACTGGCTGTGCCGGCCCCCGCCCACAAGAGCCTCCGCGGGTCGCAGAGGGAACTTTGACCACACACCTGTAAACCCTAAACCCTAAACCCTAAACCCTAAACCCTAAACCCTAAACCCTAAACCCTAAACCCTAACCCGCTGAACCGGTCTTTGAGGAAAAGTATGAGCTGACGAAGACACGGGTAGCACCTCGTCTGAACTGGATGCCAGTGCACCCTAAACCCTTTATAAACCCTAAACCCTGAGCCCTAAACCCTAAACCCTAAAGCCCTAAACCCTAAACCCTAAACCCTAAACCCTAAACCCTAAACACATACCTTAAGTAAGAACCCCACGCCTCAGTGTTGTAGCTTATGACTCCGAAACTGGGTTTTGAGTTCTTCAGGTAGTGACTGCTTACAAGGCCGCAAGCCTCCCTCTCCGCATTTTTGCGCTTTGCTGCCTGCAGCACTGATAGCAGTCGTAACCATATCTCCTAAACCCTGAACGCTATCTAACCCTAAACCCTAAACCCTGAACCCTGAACCCTAAACCCTAAACCCTAAACCCATAAACCCTAAACCCTAAACCCTTTCTTTAGTTCAGTTCAGCCGAGCCAAAGTCTGCCCACACCCACATCCTACGAGGCGACGCAACCCTAGGCGCAAATACCCTAAACACTAAACACCCTAAACCCTAGTTAAACCCTAAACCCTAGACACTAAACACCCAAAGCCCTAAACCCTAAACCCTGAACACTATAAGCCCTAGTTAAACCCCCGATGGTGCACAGATGCCCCAAGCAACCCACTCCTGAACCCTGATCTACTCAAGCTTCGGAGCCTCGACATGCCTCACCCTAATTTAGGGTTTAGGGTTTAGGGTTTAGGGTTTAGGGTTTAGGGTTTAGGGTTTAGGGGGGTTTCCGAAAAGAGGGGGGTGCCTTCCTAGGGGTCCTTCTTATAAGGGGATTCTACTATTTGGGGTCCCTTTTTTCGGGATTTTGCTATGTTTCCGAGCCCGAAGATTGCCCCCCCCCCCCCCCCCCCCCCCCCTGAAGGATTGGAATGCACACATGCTGCCCGTTTGGGAACACACATGCTGCCGCCTCGGAAGTGAAGGGAAGCAATGGGGTGGATCTCTTGCAGGGAGCGCAGGGTTTGGGGTTTTGGGTCTCGGGTTTAGGGTGACTGGTCACCAGCGCTATGATACGATCACCATGAGATCAACTATCTTGAATACCGTTCCAATGAACAGTCGGGTCTTGTTTTCGACCCTCAAACCCCTCCCGAAACCCGAAAAGCCTACAACAAGTACGCCGCTAAATCTTGACAAATCCGACACAAGCCCTTGCTCAACACTAAGCTTAAAGGCTTTAGTTTTGGTGATCCTATACTCCAGCTACCCTACACGAAATACGACCCAGCAAAACCTTAACGAACCTTCTTTGTTTATTGGGTAGTTAGGGTGGGACGTTTCTTTGTCGCCAAATTCATGCCCACTTGCCGGCAGGCGGGTGGCAAAGTAAAGCAGGGTTTAGTGTGGAAGTTCCTTGATTTTGTTGAGGGTTTACGGGTTTAATCATGCGATCGAGCTTGTCGAGCTTTCGAAAGGACAGCCCAGACCTTGCTCTCTGCACTCCCACGCTCCTTGTGGCCGAAGAATCGTGCTCTCTCTCTCTCTCTCTCTCTCCTCTCTCTCGCTCTCTCTCTCTCTCTCTCTCTCTCTCTCTCTCTCTCTCTCTCTCTCTCTCTCTCTCTAACCCAAGCGGCCTACACCCCCGCGGTTGGGGGTTTACAGTAGGGTTCAGGGTATATAGGGTTGTGTGCAGGGTTTAGGACCATCTTGTGCCCAGGCCGTCCCCAAGCATACGAGGGAACGGGCCTCAGCAAGCGTCAGGCTGTCGCTTGTTGTCGGGTGTACGGTTTAGGGTTTAGGGTTTAGGGTTTAGGGTTTAGGGTTTAGGGTGAGAGGTTTGTCGGGCGTTGCCTGCAACTCCAGACCCTACAAGCTATCGTTCTAGGCTGGTGGGAAGGTGCCCCATGCACTTCGAGTGGGCACATGATCCAACGGTCCTACTTGGAGGTGCATGGTACTTATTAACCGAATATCACTGTACTTGTAACTGTACTTAGAACCATCTTAGGGCACTTAAGTGGCTTATCAGCGGGTTATAAGTACAGTTATAACTGGTGAATAAGTACCATGAACCTCCTATAAACTCAGTTCGAATTGGTGAATAAGTACCAGGAACCTCCAAGTAGTATCCCTAAACCCCAAACCCTAAACCCTAAACCCTAAACCCTAAACCCTAAACCCGAAACCCTAAACCCAGGAACCTCCAAGTGCAGGTCAAGGTGAGGCTTGCTGTGGTTGAGGGGTGGATGCCCACACATGTGGCCGAGGTGATGATTCCATCGAAGTGCAGGCCATCCTATAAGACCGCATGCGGTTTAGGGTTTAGGGTTTAGGGTTTAGGGTTTAGGGTTTAGGGTTTAGGGTTTAGGGTTTAAGTTTTGAGGGTTTTTGGGGTTTGGGGTTTAGGGTTTAAGTATCTTCACCCGACAGTTGAGACCGTCGATGGGCAGGAGAGAGTTGAGGTGACTAAGGCTTATAAGGGTAGTTTCCTAAATTAGGGTCCCTTTTTGGGGTACCCAGCATAAGGCGGCACCCGTTAACAAGGGATCCCAAAACGGGACCCTAATTAGAGAACTACCCATATCGATGAAGCTTTGCCCCCCTTAGTCTCTGCACCCTCCGCGCGGCAGAAAGGCAATGTCCGAATTCCGAATGTCTCCCTACTATGGCATTCAGAATCAGCCCCTTCCCTCCCCCACCAGCCCCAGCAAGCTTTTTGTGATCTGCACCTGTTGAAGAAACTAGCTTGGGATTCTACTTGTGAGCTCTGTGTCTCACAGGCGCAGGACCTTCTGCTTTCGGATCTGGATCATGGACTGCATATCAGGGGTTTAGTTTAGGGTTTAGGGTTCGGGGATTAGATGCCTCTTTCCAGCCTGGCTGCAGACTAAACAGCGCTTTGCGACACCTTCCTACTAGTTGCTGCACAACCCCAAGAAAAATCGAGTACAACATTTGGAAGAAGTTTTCTAGACCCTAAACCCTACCAGCAGGAGCATCAGGAGCCCAGCATGAGCGCAGCAAGCAGAAGCCCAGCACGAGCAAAGAGGAACCCAGCAGGAACCCAGCAAACCCTAAACCCTAAACCGGGGGGGGGGGGGGGGGGGGGGGGGTTGCCCTTATTCGGAAGAAGTTTTCTTAACCCTAAACCCTAAACCCTAAACCCTAAACCCTAAACCCTAAACCCTACACCCTAAACCCTAAACCCTAAACCCTAAACCCTTCAGCAAATCGAAGCTTCAGCCAGGTGCTTGAAGCCAACACGGTTTCGAAGGATACGCTTTGCGGCTGGCTCCCCCAGAGCCTTGAGAGCAGATGTCTCTTGGAGGGCTCCGTTTTCTCTTCAGCTTCAAGTTGAGTGTGGGGTTTAGGGTTTAGGGTTTAGGATTTAGGGTTTAGGGTTTAGGGTTTAGGGTTTAGGGTTTAGGGTTTAGGGTTTAGGGTTTAGGGTTTAGGACACTTCGCCCTGACAACCTGAGTCACAGGCAAGCAAGCTACCTTCAGGAGACCTAAAGCAAAAACAATGACTAGCGGCTTTTGGTGGATTTACTTTCTAAGAAATATTCAAAATACCCTTGGTGCCTGTCAAAGAAATTGAGGGGTGTGGTAAAATCCTTCCCTATATTCTACCTTTATACCTCAAGGGGAATGGTTTTGGAGTATGTTGAATTAAACTTGGATACTTGGATCTTGCGCATCAAACCCTAAACCCTAAGCCCTAAACCCTAAACCACATGCCCCCCCCCCCCCCCCCCCCCCCCCCCCCCCCCTCCCCCACTGTCAGCAGTAGTTTCTTGATCAGGTGTGGCTGAAATTGAAGTAGCTCCAGCCTCAGTTCCGACCGTTTAGGGTTTAGGGTTTTAAGGTCCCGGGCTTAGGCTTTAGGGCTTAGGGTTATTGACTTCTGGAGAACACGCCGATTGTACCTGTTACGTCGTAGGGTTTGTTTGGACTTGAAACACTTCAGGCTTCTCTTTTTGTATTTTAACCTTTGCTCTCTAGTTTTTAGGGGTGCACTCATTTACTGAAGGGGCATTATATGGCTTGCAAAGTTGTAGAAAGTTTGGGAGTGCGCAGGAAAGACTGACTACAATTCTGGGGCGTAGGGCTCAAGCTATACACTTATGACCCATCCGATGGTCCCGTATACCTCTACTTCGACCCCTTGCCTGCAAGTGTGTGGTTCAAGTATGGTGCCCCTTAGAAGTCTTGCCGGCCGTGTGCGTGTGAGAGTCCTCTTAGAGTTGAAAATGGGTTCCAAAAAGGACTCGGCACCTCCCCATAAACCCTGTATGCCCTGTAAACCCTACAAATCCTACTAACCCTAAAGTCGGAAGGTGCAGCTCTTGGGCGGGATAAGCCCCACAAGGGCTTTGCAAGAGGCGCTGGAGATTCGTTAGGGTTTATAAGTCCCTTTAGGACTGCGGGGTTTAGGGGTTTGCCAATATGATCCCCGTATACTCCATGAACCATCACCCGCTTGAGAAACGAAGGGATTTCGCTTGGAACTACCAATAGAATCTGCTTCGCTTGAAAATCCCATGTGCGCGTAGCATTTTCTAGTGGACGCGCCAGGAGTCGGGGGGGGGAGCTGTGTTCTCATAGGTTGTTTTGCTTGGTTTTCAGCAAGGATGTCGCCTATTCACTAGTGATTTCACTTGGTTTTCCGTGCCAGCACACAACAGACACCTATCCCAAACCGAAATCGTGAAGCACGCAGGTACTCACAGAACCTGGCCGAACCTCACAGAACCTCACCGAACCTCACAGAACCTCATCTCGCAGAAGTTCTCAGAACTTTACAGAAATTTACAGAACTTAACTTAACAGATCTTCATAGACTAGTCTGTGATGATCTGTGAAATTCTGTGAAAACCTGTGAAGTCTTGTGCAAACCAGACATCGCAGCAGGCTTCAGGCCCACCCAAATACCTGTGCTGCCGGATGCTCCGCTTGCTTTAGTTTGCTTCCATTCGCTTGTTGTTTTCCCACGCTAGGCTTTCATAGAAACCTACTTGAAAAATACCTCGTGAATCCGGGTGTTTCTGGCAGCTGATGCTTAGGGTCCGTATAGTAATCAGAATAAAACCCTATATCCTAAACCCTAAACCCTAAACCCTAAGCCCTAAACCCTAAACCCTAAACCCTAACCCTGAAACTGCCCCAAATACCCCCTGAAATTCACTTGGCCCATGGCATGTTTTTTCTGTCGAGCCACATGGGGGTTTGGCTTGGGAGACTCAGGTCCCCACACATGCAGCCGGGACCCCAAACCCTAAACCCTAAATTTCACTAAACCCTAAACCCTAAACCCTAAACCCTAAACCCTAAACCCTAAACCCTAAACCCTAAACCCTAAACCCTAAACCCTAAACCCTAAACCTACACCCTAGCCAAAAACATGACACTTCAAGCCGCCAAAGAAGCACAACTCTCCAGTCGTACAATTACAACCTCTGTAGGATCCATCACCTCCCTCCCCCTAAACCCTAAACCCTAAACCCTAAACCCTAAACCCTAAACCCTAAACCCTAAACCCTAAACCCTAAACCCTAAACCCTAAACCCTAAACCCTAAACCCTAAACCCTAAACCCTAAACCCTAACCACTAAACCCTAAACCCTAAACCCTAAACCCTAAACCCTAAACCCTAAACCCTAAACCCTAAACCCTAAACCCTAAACCCTAAACCCTAAACCCTAAACCCTAAACCCTAACCCCTAAACCCTAAACCCTAAACCCTAAACCCTACACTGCGTGCGATGCAGACTCCGGTCCCTCGGCACCATGCGCTGCCTCTGAAGCTCCAGGGCGAGGCGCGTCCCAGCAGCAGCAGGCTTCCCAAAGAGCCCCACTAACCCCGCATTTAAGGAATACGCCTTAAAAGTTATAGGGATCCTGAATATGATTTAAGGTATACTCCTTACTTAAGGGGTTTTGGGCTCTTTGGCTGCCCGAATCAAGTTTAGGACCTTTGTTTATCAGGACGGCTTCAATCAGATTACTTGGAGGGTCCTGGGTAGTTTGATAATCGGTCCCCCGTTTTATTAAATACTCCCATAAACAATTTAAGAAAACAACAAAAACAACTTTCCGGAAAATCCTGCCGAAACCGACCCCGCCTTGAAAATCCTATTCCGAATTATTTTTAACGCTACGCGACCCGCCTCGGCCCGGCCCAGCGCATCCGCGTGAGCATGGTGATTCCGCAGCGCCCAAGTCGCTGGACCCAAGCAATAAGGGTTGGGTTTAGGGTTTAGGGTTTAGGGTTCCGGGTTTATGGTTTATGGTTTGGGGTTTAGGGTTGAGGGTTAGTTTAGGATTGAGGGCTTAGGGCTCAAGGTTCATGCTAGGGTTTTTTTGGGTTTAGGGTTCAAGAGACGGTTCGGCTCTTCGGCTCGTCCCCGGCCGTGCGCACACCAGTTGAGCCTCGAAACCGGGGGTGGGGGGGGGGTGGTGGGGGGGGGGGGGGGGGTGGGGGGGGTGGGTGGGGGGGTGGGGGGGGGGGGGTGGGGGGGGGGGGGGGGGGTTGGGGGAGGGGTGGGGGGGGGGGGGGGGTTGGGGGAGGGGCTTCTCTGGTCCTGGCGAACCGTCCGCTTGCGGACCCCTGTTTCCCAGGAGGGGTACCCATTTGAGGCAAAAAAAGGGGTCCGAAAAGTGGTGACAACCCGAGGCCTGGCCCGAGGCCTCGGCGGATTAGAGGGTGGGTTGAGGGCTCCCAAAAGCCTCTGTCTGAGCCTTGCTGCGCTGCGTGAGCTGGTCTCTCTCTCTCTCCTTCCCTCCCTCCCTCCCTCCCTCCCTCCCTCCCTCCCTGGCTCGCTCTCTCTCTCTCTCTCTCTCTCTCTCTCTCTCTCTCTCTCTCTGTCTCTCTGTCAGCTTACACCCAAATTAATTCACTAATTAGTCACTTAAACCTCCAACCCTGAAGCCTATAGACCCTAAACCTTTTAGACCCCAAACGTGACATTTGGAAAAAAGCATCCCCCTAAAAAAAAAAACACATTTCGAGTTTCTATTGCCCCCCCCCCCCCCGGTTAATACTAGGGGGAACGGATTAAGTAGGGTTAAGAGTATGGCAGTCATACTTATAGGCCTTATTTAGGGTATTCATAAGCTTACGTATCAGTCCCCATGACCTCCAAGGAAGGTTCCGGGTATAGGGTAGGACGAAGAGTTCCCCATCAGGGCTTCGGTGCGGGTACTAAGGGTTGGCGTTGTGAGGGGGGGCGCTAGCCACCGAAAACTGTACTAAAACTGTCCCAGATGAGAACTGAGAGATCTTCCTAAGCCCGCAAGCAAACGGAAGCTCGCGATGTTGCACTACGTCCATCGGCCATCTGCGTCATGTGCCGAAGAGGAGTTCAACCTCGAGTCTCTCCAAGCGTCTCGTAAATCCCATACTTGGGGGGTTTAGGGTTTTACGACGCCAGATACCAAAAGGGTTTAGGGTTGAAAGGGCGGGACCCTTGTGAGGAATCACGTTTTAGTGCCTCCCACACTGGAGGAGACTGGCACGGTGCATATCCAGGCCATGCTCGTGCAGGGCTCAGAGCAGCAAAATGGGCATTTGCCCAATTTGGGTAAGGGTAGTTCTGTATGGGCCTTTAGAAGGGTACCCTAAAACTACCCCAATAGCCAAAAAGGGCTGCCCGCAAGAATATGCCCCAAAACGGTTTAAATCCCTAAAGCTCTAAACCCTGAAACCCTAAACAATTCCCTTTGTAAGACCCGACAAGAACCGACGTTACGCGCTGAGGTGCCCATGATGGATTGTTCGACGCTCAGTTTCTTAGGAGTTAGGGGAACCTTGGGTGTAGGGTGCTTAGTGCTTAGGGTTTAGGGTTTAGGGTTTAGGGTTTAGGGTTTAGGGGGGAACCTTGGGTGTAGGGTGCTTAGGGTAGGGTTTAGGGGGCTCAGGGTTTAGGGTGTTTGGGGTTGTCTTAAAGGGGTTTTGGGGGCCTTGAGTTTCTTCTGGCGTTCTTAGTTTGTTTTTTGGGTTTTTGTGTTTGTTTAAGGTTTTTTTGGGGGTCATCGAGCCTTCAGGATTTCCTTGTAGGAAGAAGGGTACCTACAAGGCCCTTCCCCAAGACCCGAACACCCCACTTGGGGAAGGCACTACCCCTAAACCCTAAACCCTAAACCCTAATCCCTAAACCCTAAGCCCTAAGCCCTAAGCCCTAAGCCCTAAGCCCTAAGCCCTAAGTCTTGAATTTGAAGGGCGAACTTGAGCTGACTTTCGGGTTTCGAAGGCTAAAACCCCGCGGAATCGTGGCCTGCCCATGACCGCGAATATGGGGTTTCCGAAAGTCGGAGTACCCTTTTTGGGGTCCTTTTTAGGAGGCTTTAAGGGTTTAGGGGGATTCTCTGGGATGTGTCCCCCTTATACTAACAATCCTTCATAGGGCTATAATCGGGGGTACCAGAATCCCGATTAAGGACTGTTAGTATAAGGGGGAACATGCCAAGGGATTCTATTCCGTTTGAGGTCTGAAAGGGTTTTGTTAGTATAAGGGGGAACATGCCAAGGGATTCTATTCCGTTTGAGGTCTGAAAGGGTTTCCCCTATTCTTGGGGAATACCCTTATTGACTGGACGCCAGTGATCAATTCCCAACATTATGTTCCGCCACTGGAGGCAATGATTTCACTGCCCCGACGCGGGTCAGCGAGGATGAGTTTGAGGCACGAACATACATGCATGCATGCATACATACGTTCATACATTTATACATTCATACATTCATACATACATACATACGTGTATATCTATAGACATGAATGCATTCGTTCTTTTGGTTTTTCGCCACTTTCTCCACAAATATATAGACGTATGCCTCACCTGCGGGGCCGCAGATTGGTCTCTATCATGGCTGCGCCTTAAACTTGGCCCCAGCAACCTTAAACCCTAAACCCTAAACCCTAAACCCTAAACCCTAAACCCTAAACCCTAAACCCTAAACCCTAAGCCCTGCTATCTCCATCTCCTGAAGGGCCGTGTTCTAAGGTGGGGGTGGTTCAGGTGGGAGTGGGGTGTTCCCAAAAAAAGAAGCCTCCTAAACCGTGAGCCTTCCCTCCTCCACCCCCCGACCACCCTACACTCCCAAACCCCTCCCAACCCCCCACAACCCCTGAACCCTCAAGCCCTAAACCCTTACCACTAAATCCTAAATCCTTAGCCTTCAGCTCCTAAACCCTTAACCCGAAACCCCAAGCCCTAAACCCTAAACCCTTAGCCCTCAACCCCAAACTCCTAAACCCTGAACCCTCTGGCCTCCGCAGACTCCTGTCAAGCGCCTCGGCGTCTCTGGCGGCACTGCGCCTTTCTTTGAGCTACGACTGCCGCGGGCTCAAAAACAGATTGGGATGTAGGGTTTAGGGTATTCAGGGTTTAGGGCATGTAGGGTTTAGGGTAGTTTTCCAGGGTGTAGGGTTTAGGGTTTAGGGTGTTTAGGGTTTAGGGTATTTATGATATTTAGGGCTTATGGTTTAGGGTTTAGAGGGGGTTTAGGGTTTAGGGTTTAGGGTTTAGGGTTTAGGGTTTCTAACCCGGATTGGCTCGACAGGCTGCGAGACCCAAACCGGGTACACTAACTAGACAAGGCATCTTATGTTGCGCCATGCAAGAAGCGAAGCCCTAAACCCACTTGCCATTAATGCTATAAACCCCAGACCCTAAACCCGAAACCCCAAACCTTAAACCCTAAACATAAACCCCAAACCCTCTTAGCCTAAAGAAGCCTGAATTTCTCGGCTTCAGCTCACATTGTTCGCCCTCGTTCACGGCGATGGATTGAGGGTAGTTAGGGTTTAGGGTTTAGGGTTTGGTCATTCAGGGTTGAAGATTTAGGGTTTTAGGGTTCAGGGTTTAGGAGGTTCATGGGTGCTTAGGGTTATAAGTACCCTAAATCAGGTTCCAAGTAGGGCTTCCCCTCCTTCTCACCCTGCCTCGAACAAGTACAGGCCCATTCCGACGAGGAGGAAGATCTGCTTGTTTCGTGTTCTGCAGCTTGGGCAGTGAGGGATCAAGACTTCATGGTGTGGGCTTCGTAGAGGCTTGAAGCTCAATTGCGATTCGGGTCGCCATCTTGCCGAGAGCAAGTGCGAAGATTCTTGTCGCGGGAGCCTGCGCGTGCGGATGCTGCTGCACAGAGCCACTTTTGGGAAAAGCTGCTGCAGGGTGCATGTGCTCGGTGCGAAAAGAAGGAGCCACAGACAGCTGTTGGTTGACGGCTTGATGAGCGACTGCGAGTCACATCGCCCGGTAGATCCGACCTAGCCTCGTCATCCGGGCGGCACGAAGATGTGTTTCTTTGTTTCTCCGAAATTAGGGGTACCTTTTGGGATCCTGATGATATGGGAGTCCTTCTATTTGGGGTCTATTTTAGGGTCCCCTATTTTCGTAAACCCCCATGTTGATGAAAACAAAACGGTGAGCACATCGCTGACTGTCCTGGTTCTATGCTGGGGGGTGGGTTCTTTGCAGAGTGTTATGGAAGTACGCGTTGGCAGGGGTGTGCTTTGTTCCTGACTTATACCAGGCACTTGAGCGAGCCTGGTGCATAAAGGATTTAACCGGATGCTATAAAAGGGTTCCTGGCCAAACGGGCCTTGAGGCTTTAGCTTTGCTACAGCGCTTTGTTCAAAGGCCTAGGTTGCACTGTGCACGAGCCGCCTGTTTGCGGTGATGTTCTTTGAAAGACTTAAAGTCCTTTAAGCCCCGAAGCCGATGCTCCATAGTTTCGATCTTGCCGAGTTGTTTCGTCGTGGCTCTGACACATGAGGCGTGAGGATCCCTTACGTAAGAGCCCAAAGCTGAGTCCCCCGAACCTTAAATTCTAAGCCCTAAAGCCCTAAGCCTGTCGTAACCCGGATGGAAACCCCTGCTGTGTGCCTTTGGTCAGCTATGCGGGGGCGAAAAATACCCTAAACCTACTACTACGGTCGGAATAGTTACTAGTAGCACTCCCTTGTGGTACCTATGTAGTCCTACTATACCATAAGAACCCCAAACACCCTATTCTAATTATTTAGGCCCCTCTAGTACAGCCTTGAGCTCTTAAGGGCCTCCCATGAAGTGTCTCCAAAGCTCCAACCCTAAACCCTAAACCCTCTGAGGCGGCAAAGGACCTGGCAGCGTTCCGAAACATACTACATAGGCCCCTCGCCGAGTTTTTGGAGGAAGGTCGAAATCTTGGGAGAGGCGTAAGGGTTTCAGGGTTTAGGGTTTCAGTTTCAGGGTTTCAGGATTTCAGGGTTTCTGGGTTTCAGGGTTTATAAGGTTCAGGCTTTAGGAGTTTAGGGATTTAGGCGTTGGGAGAGTCGCAGCATGCCAGATGCAAAAGGGTATAGGGTTTAGGTTTTGAGACAGGGCTTGTTATTTATAGGTTTTTGATTGGGTTTCGGGGTTTAAGGTTTTAGAGGGTGTGGGGTTGCCCGTCTGGTGTAGTTTGGTGCCGTCAGCGTTGGGACGCATTCAAGGTTAGATGTGTTGGTTTGGATGGTCTGCGCACTCTCCAAAGCACCCTCGGCTTTAAGGATGCGGATGCCTGAATGGGTGGGGTTCAGGGGCTCCCTCTTTACCTCAAAACCCTAGACCCCAAACCCTAAAACCCTAATTAAGCCATACCACCCCAAAACTCCTAAACTACACCCCAAACCTCCTAAACTACACCCCAAACGTTTCAGCCCAAACCTCTGAGTGCCCCCCCCCCCCCCCCCATGCGCCAGGGAAGGACCTGAGTCGGGCCAGCGACGAGGTGGAGTTCTACGAGCAGGAATGGCCGGGGCAAGTCTTTTTGTGTTCAGGACTTTGTAGGTTTTATGTTCGTAAGAGAGGGGGAGGGGGAGAGAGAGAGAAGAAGAAGAAGAAGAAGAAGAAGAAGAAGAAGAAGAAGAAGAAGAAGAAGAAGAAGAAGAAGAAGAAGAAGAAGAAGAAGAAGAAGAAGAAGAAGAAGAAGAAGAATAAAAAAGAAGAAGAATAAGAAGAAGAAAAAAGAAGAAGAAGAAAAATAAGAAGAAAAAAAATAAGAAGAAGAAGAAGAAGAATCACGGGAAAAAAACAAAAAAACATGGTCGGGCCACAAAATCTTCTCAGCCTCTATGAGCCACAATGCCCTTGAGAACAGACTTCTTGAAGCGGGAGTTGCCATGCTCGCATCATGCGGGGCAAAATCCTGAGTGTCAAGATCTCCCTTCGCCATCCCCTGCGCGGACTGGGGCCCACCATCGAATGCACAGTTGAGACAAAGACTTGTTTTGCCACACAGTAGCAGCACACTCCTCACAGCATAGATGTGCTAAGCCAGAGACTCTCGCTGCGTTGAGCAACCTCAGCGCAATCGCTGCTCTGGCTGCAAAGTTGAGGAGGGGGCACTAGTATGCTTGACCCTGCAGAGTCCGTGTCACGCGAGTGACGCAGTTCAAGATCCCAGAACTGCTGCTCCGCACAGTGGCCGGTTTTCCGCATACACAGACGAAAGTCAGCCTCACAGGCGCGCTAGGCAGTTGAGCCAAACCTGTCCCACGGAGCTGATCACTCAGCGTCCGTCACCCATAGCTCTGATCCCCGGGTCGCGAATCCCTCCTGCTACAGGTTTATTGCGAAGAATGACCACTTTGAGAGTCAAAACTGCACGCCAGTGAGCGTGAAGCAGTTGTGCCTGCAAAGCAAAGCAACCCCCCTGCACCCCTGCGAACCCCACTTGGAGGTTCATGGGTAGTTGGAAGTAGGCTTAGAAGCAGGGTAACAAATCTTCTATCTAACCTTATTTTAGGGCACTTTTGACCGTACTGATAAGTACCCACGAACCTCCAAAAAAGCCCCTGAGCCCAAAACCCTAAACCCGAAACCCTGCTTCTAAGTACCCATGAACTTCCAAGTAGGCCCTGAACCCTGTCAGCCGCGATCTACCTTGGAATCTTGAGGTTGCACCCTTGGGTTTTTTGGACCTTCTTTAAACATCCTGAAGGTAGTATAAGGGCTATATTGGGAGTATCTTGAGGGGAACCTTGAGGGGTACAACCTCAGGGGTACCGACCCTTCATCCCTCGACAGGCTAAGCTCTGCACAAACACGCGCCACACCCAGCCGGCAGGTTCACTAAACCCTAAACCCTAAACCCTAAACCCTAAACCCTAAACCCTAAACCCTAAACCCTAAACCCTATCCCCATAATCAACCCTATAAAGGGCCTTTTTAAGGGGTTGTAGGGCCTAATAGCCCGTCCTGGAATGCTCGGTTGAGAGGGAACTCTTGGGTTAGGGTTTAGGGTCTTTGAAAAAGGGTTTAGGATTTAGGGTGTAGGGTTTAGTGTTTAGGGTTTAGGGTTCGGGTTTAGGGTGTAGGGTTTAGGGTTTAGGGTTTCGGGTTTAGAGTTTGGTGTTTAGGGTTCAGGGTTGAGGGTTCAGGGTTTAGGATCGATGCTTGCTTCTGGCATTCCTGGGCTGCGACCGGTTCGACAACAACGGTATCCTGGGGTTTAGGGTTTAGGGTTTAGGGTTTAGGGTGTAGGTTGACTATATGAACCCTATAAACTCCTTCTGGACCATATACCTTCGTAAGATAGTAGAATAGGGTATATGATCCCAATTCCTAAGGGTTCGCGTGATCCCCAAGGCCCTGAGGAAGGATGAGGCTTATGGAAAAGTTCGGCTTTGAAGTTTGCGCGCACTTGGGGGCAGAGTCTCTGTTCCTCGCGTTCTACACCCAAACTTATGAAGCGAAACAAAGAGCCTGCAGCCCCAAAATGCACCTAGCAAGCTTAGTAACGCTACAAGCTCATACTGCATATCCAAAGTTAAAAATCAACGATAACCAATATTGATAGCTTATGCTCATCATCTTGAGAATGATAATGATGTGATAAAACCACATATTCAGAAGAAATGACAGAAAACAAACTATGAGTAGCTGAGTAACAATAGTAATGAGTCCCTAGCCATTTTTTGTTCGTCATCAGAATAGTGATGGTAATAGCGTTTCCATTCATATTCCCATCCTATTTCTCAGCACTAAACCCTAAACCCTAAACCCTAAACCCTAAACCCTAAACCCTAAACCTTAAACCCTTTTGCTGAGTTCGGGGATCTCGATCCTCGCCCTGCGACCAAGGCCTTCGGAAGCCGGCCTGAAGTCGGGGCCGCAGAGAGTGTTCGGCCATTCCTTCTAGCGGTTTAGGGTTTGGGGGTTTGGGGGTTTAGGGTTTAGGGTTAGGGTTTAGGGTTTAGGGTTTGGGGTTTGGGGTTTGGGGTTTGGGGTTTACGAGAATAGGGGGCCTCTGAAATGGCCCCCCACATAGCAGGTTCCCTTAGAATAAGGACCCCCAATAAGGTGCCCCCAAATTCGGAAAACAATAAAATTCGGGCTTGGGTCTTGGGGTTTAGGGTTTCAGGATGGCAGAGGTGAGGGGCAGGCCTACCACAAGGGTGTTGTTCTTTTGCGTGCTTTTGGCTTGCGCTGAGATGGAGCGAAGTGGGTTGAGTCTTTGGTTCCGGCAGATATCGCGTAGAGCCCGCATGCAAAAAAGGGCTGCAGAGAGGCGCTCGGTCATTCTTTGGAGTTTAGGGTTTTGGGTAGGGTTCGGGGTTCAGGTGGGTTTCAGGGCCGCAGAGAGGGGTCCGGTCATTATTTCTAGGGCAGGCGGTTTAGGGTTTATTGTTTTTGGGTTCGTGGTCAAGAACGGCTCGTTCGGGTGTTGACTGTACTTGTTGGCTCGTTTCCTGAGGCCATTGCTGCAATTTAGCTTCCCGTACGCGGGCATCCTTTCTGCGCACGAGGACCAAAATGTCGGGTCTGACAATACTGGCGCTCCGCAAAACCCTAAACTCGGTTTAGGGTGCAGGGTTTGGGGTTTATATAGGGTTTAGGGTTTAGGGGTTTAGGGTTTGGGACTCTACTAACCAGGCATCCCAACACAGAGCACGTATCAACAGTCAATGACCTGGGTTGGGCGAGTTCCTGCATGTGCTACATGACACCTACCTGGATGTTCATGTGTACTCACAAGTAGGGTCATAAGTAACTTAAACCAGTGTTACAAGCTTATGACCCTACTTCTACCCATGAACCTCTAAGTATGAACCCAATCAGTATACTCACCGTATGCTTGTCCCTGGAAAAATATGTTTCCGCCTTATCCTCGCGCCAAGTTGGCGCCTTGGGGTCATTTGGATGAGGGCCTGCCAAGGTCTCTGAACCCCACCCTAAACCCTAAACCCTAAACCCTAAACCCTAAACCCTAAACCCTAAACCCTAAACCCTAAACCCTAAACCCTAAACCCCACGCCCTACAAACCTAGGTCAGCAAAAGAGGTGCCAGATCACGGAACCGTGTGCCCCAGTTGGGTCGAAGCCCACGAACCCAGCCTAAACCCTAAAACCCTAAAGCCTACACCGAAGAAGCCCACGAAGCCTGGTTCAGGGAGCGCGTGGCTTTTTGGGCATATCAGGGCTTGTGAGGGCTTTTTTTTTTTTTTTGGGGGGGGGGGGGGGGGGGGGGGGGGGGCAGTTCAGGACTTTTAGGGTGTTAGGGCAGCTCAGGAAGTCTAAAGCTTTCGGATTTTCGGAGAAGGTTTCAAGGGTTCAACCCTAAACCCTAAACCCTAAACCCTAAACCGGTTTTTAGTTCAGCGATTTCGATTTTTGGTTCAGCCATGAGCTTGTCAGGAGGGCCAGGAGGCGGCTAAAAAGCCCCTGGATCTGTTGGCCCGAATCTCAGTGCGTGGGTTTAGGGTTTAGGGTTTATAGGGTTCAGAGGGTTTATAGGGTTTATAGGGTTTATAGGGTTTACAGGGTTTATAAACCCTATAAACTAGGGCCGTTTTAGGATTCGGGGGGGGGAGGGGGGGGGGGGGGGGGGGGGGGGTGGGGGGGGTTGGGGTGGGGGGAGATTCTGGGTAGGGGGGTAGGTATGGTCTGGGAATGCTAGGCGGTTGCAAAAAAACACCCTGAGCCAGTGGGGTTTAGGGTTTAGGGTTTAGGGCAAGTATAGGGTGTAGGGTTTAGGGTTTGGGGTTTGGGGTTTAGGGTTTAGGGTTTAGGGTTTAGGGTTTAGGGTTTAGGGTTTAGGGAAAGCCTGCTGCAGAAGGGTTTAGGGTCATGGGGCGAGTCAGTCGTTGGCACCAGGTCCTCCGAAACTTGCGCGACGGCTGCACGAAGCTGCGGCTGCTGGACATCAAGATCGGTCAAAAGCCCCGGACCCAGGATGCAGAAGTTTCTTGGGGTTTAGGGTTTAGGGTTTTAGGGTTTAGGGTTTAGGGTATTTATAGGGTTTAGGGTAGCATCCTGTAGCACCCCAAAGCTTGCTAAAGCTTCCCCCCCCCCCCCCCCAAGCCATAAAGCTCACTTCCGAGATCCCTAAACCCTAAACCCTAAACCCCAAACCCAAAAAAACCCTTTCGAGGCCGCCAAATAGAAAATGGGCTGGCGAGTCTGGGTTTAAGGTCTACAGCTTGAACGGACGAACATGCCCGTTTCCCTGACTTAAGGGCCTGCGGCATGGAGGCTAATCTATCTATGGAGGAGCTACTAGCTGCAAGCAACAGCCTTCTGGGAAAACTTCATCCATAGTTCCCAAACCCTAAACCCTAAACCCTAAACCCTAAACCCTAAACCCTAAACCCTCAACCCTAATGTAGGCCACAGCTCAAGCCGTCAGGGCTCGTCAGGTGTGCCGCAACCCTCCCCTGTCCCCGAAGCCGACAGACCCAGAATTCTCCAACCCTATAAACCCTAACAGCCTCAATCCTAAACCCAACACCCTATGAACCCTAATAGCCTCAACCCTAAACCCTACACCCTATAAGCCCTAATAGCCTCAACCCTAAACCCTGCACCCTATAAACCCCAATAGCCTCAACTCAACAAAGAGGCCCCTAAACCCTGGATCAACCCTTAGGCCCTGCCACGCCGTGCCTAAGGACTGCGCAAGCGGGCTGGCAAGGAAAGCCGCGCTCTTACACCCTCTTTTTAGGGCCCATGTCCCTACATGGTATACTTGGGCCTTCAAGGGGTTCCCATATAGTAGCTTTAGAGCCCAGGTTTATACTATATAGGTACATGGACCCTGAGATTTCAGGGTTTCCATAGGGGTTTGGGGTTAATGGTTAAGGGCTTCGCCGCGATGAAGGGTTAAGGGTCGAAAGAGTACAGTCGCATTTTTGTTGCTTTAGGGTTCTGCGTAGGCCCTTGGGATAGTCCATCTTGTCCCGTATATTGGGTGTAAGAGGGTCATGTTCAGGAATATGTTCAGATGGTTGTTAAAGGGCCATCCTCGTGGAGATGCCAGGTCGCATGCCGCAGCGCTGAGGCAGGCCATCGTCGTGCAGAGCTCAGGGCTAGCGGCGGGCGTTTGCTTGGCTTTGGGTTGTTTTGGGGGGGCTTGTAGGGGCATTCTTCCCAGAAACTCTCCCACATGTGAAGCCCTACCAAACTTTTGGACTAAACCCTAAACCCTAAACCCTATGCACCCTCAACCCTATAAATCCCAAACCCCCCCAACCCCCTCCCCAAGGATGGCACCACGAATTCGGCTGGGGAGGGCTTCCGACTCGAGGGATTCGACGGCCAGCCCAGCACGCTCAGCTCCATGGACCCCCACCGGTCTGAGGGTGTGTGTGTGTGTGTGTGTTTTTTTTTTTGGGGGGGGGGGGGTTAGGTTATAGGGTTTGGGGTTTAGGGATAGGGATTAGGGTGGGGAGGGAGGGTGGGTGGGGGGGGGGGGTTGGGGTTTATAGGGTTTGAGTCTCAGGTTTGAGTCTTTATTTCGGGGGGGGGGGGGGGGGGGAGTGTTGGGGAGTTTATAGGCCAATAGGGTTTGAGTTTGAGGGTTAAGGTTTTGTTTTTTGAGGGGGGGGGGGGGGGGGGGGGGGGGGTTGAGGAGTTTATAGGGGGGGGTTCGGGGTTTTAAGGGTTTTGAGAGCCCAGGAGGGGGTTCAGCAGAGTGTTAAATGCTGAGGCAGTTTAGGGTTTAGGGTCTAGGGCTTACAAGTTTTTTTTGGGGGGGAATGTAGGTGCTCATCGAGTTTCGGGCAGAATTGGGTGTGGGAAGGGCTTCGGGTGTGCTTTACGGGCTTGCAAGGTCTAGGGCTAGGGGGTTTCAGGGTTTTTGGGAAGCTGGTTCGTGGCTTCGGGCAGTGAAGGGTTTAGGGTTGGGAAGCTTGCAGCGTGTTTGTGCCATAGGATGGGTATACACCTGTATGTATATATACATACTGTGTGTAAACAGGTTTGTCAGCGGTTCCAGTTGGTTGACCAGCCCAAACTCGAAACTCGGAAACCCCATAAGCCTTGCATCTACCAGCGCTGAGAGCACACTACACGCTAGAAGCGTTTGCTGTAAACACATGTGCTGTATTGCGTGTTAATGTGTTGTGTTTGTTCTTCATCCGACTTACAAGTGTTTGCCGTTTCGTGTGTCGATGTATGTTCGTGTTGAGTTAAGGGTGTTAAGGGTGTCAGACCGAGAAAAACTTTCGAGCCTGATTCAGACCGTGATCGGCGCTTTAAAACTTCAAAGCTCCTTACCGCTTTCCACAGGACCCTCTCCTGGATTTATGGCAGCAGGGTGCCGGGCACTTAGTCACTGGGGGAGGGCGGCGCGTCAGCTAAACCCAACGGTGAGCCACCGTAAACCCTGAGCCCTGGAACCCCTAGGACAAGCCCCCGAAACCCCAAACCCTTAACCCTAAACCCTGTATTTCTGTGCATTCCCTCCACTTTTGCTTCCATGTATGTTGCACTTACTTGTGCCGCTCAAGCCCTCTGAGTAAAAAGGTTAGGCGCGCCCCTGCTCATGGCTTAACGGATAACAACTGGTGGATTTCCCAAACTATAGGTTATCAGCCGTAGGCTCCCCGGAGCTTGCGGCACCACTGACCTGGAGTTTCGACTCAGTGCATGGGTGACAGCCCCGAGCTGGTCCCCACCGAGGTAGCAACTGATCTCGGTACAGACGGGTTTACAGACGCAGAATCCGCGGAGATGGACCTCTCAGGCACTTTGGCTATGCCACCGTCTACGGATGGCCGTGGCCTAGTGCTGGAAGAGAATGCAGCAGCAGCTAATGTGTTTGCGCCAAACGCACCTTCTCCTTTCGTAGGACTAGGAGCTCCGCAGATCCACATGTACCGACAACAGTTTCAGCAGAATATCACGATAGGTGAAACACCTGAACAAACAAGACTTCTCCTCACTGAGTTAGAGAACGAAGCAGAGTCCAGGCACCAGAGGTTCCGCCTAGCTGCTGAAGAAGCCCATGATCAACAAATCGCAGATGTTGAAGAAAGGGCTAACAGGCAGCACGAGGAAGTCGTTGCTAGACTTGAGTCTGAAATTGCTAGCCAAAGGTATAGCTTTGTCGCGAGGACCCAAGGTCTCTTTTCAGAACTCCAGCAACAAAGCCAGATAATCAATTTTCAGTCAGAACATTTTTCCGATGTTGGTTCGCAAATCACACGTCTCAGGACAACTCTGGTTGAAGAGGCTGAACAGAACAAGAGGGAAAGCATTAACGAGATTGGGGAATGGTTTGGGAGAGAGCATGATGAGGCAATGAAAAGGTACCGCAGTATAGCCCTGGAAACTGAAGAGCAAATGAGGATTCAAAACATGACCCTCCAAGATGAATTGTCATCAATGGAGCGTGCGCTCCAGCTCGAACAGGACAGGAATTTAGGTATCAATCCCTCGCAGCAAGCTCAGTTTCCCAGCGCCACTGCCCCAGTTGCTCCAGCGCCAAGCGCCGGGCTTAGTGCTCCGTGTGCCCCTCAGTTTTCAGATCCGAGTGTGATTCCGATGAACATCAGGGCATTGTTTCCAAACTTCAGTTTTGGCGGTGTGGCAACTACTGCCACTCCAACAGGACCACAGGGTCCGGTTTCTGCCCCAGGGACCCCAACAGCATCAGCTAACGTCCCAAATCTAGGATTCTCTAGTGGTGGGTTGAACGCCGGAGCCCCTGGTCTTGCGGCCCCATCAGGCACGCCGGGAGGTCCGGCAGCCACAGGAGCCGATTTAATCGCACAGACGCAGCAAGCGCTGCTTGAAGCCGCCAAGCTTCTTAAAGGAGACAAAAGCGGTGAAGATGACAAACCAAAGGTTAAAGAAGCTGAAACCATCCGCCTGCCGGATTTCCCTAACCCCGAAACCTACCGTGCATGGAAAACCGCAACACGGGAAGCAGTTAGGGCAGCTTCAGATAGACCAGATGAAGCCTTCTCTTGGATTCTAGAGGTGTATTCTAAGAATGCTGATCATGACAAGCTTCGTGAACCCGGTAAGTTTCTCACGCTGGATACCAAAATCCTAGCCGCTCTCACTAAGGTCGCCAAAGGTGAGTTATCTCGACAGGTACTCACTTTCAAGGAAACCGAGGCGGTTCAAGGACGTGCCGTACGAGGACGCCAGGTCTTGCTCATGTTTGATCAGTACTTCAAAACAAATGAAGAGGTAGGATCGCTCTATTCGGTAGAAGACCTTTTGAAGGTTACACTGCATAGTGACGATCTAACCACATTTCTGCACAATTGGGAATCAGTCATTGCTGGCATGAGTCATGTCCCAGAAGAAATGGTTCTGCGTGACATCCTTCTTCGGCAAATCCGAAAGTCCTCAAGAATGAAGTATGATTTGGAAATCTACGACAGGGCGAAAGAGGGTTCTGCCTCACACTCCTATGCGTTCTTGTTGAAGTCAATCCGGGATTTGTTGACCCGTGAAAGGATGCGCAAGAACAGGGATAGAATCGCCAAGTCACATGGGGACAAGTTTGGAGCTCCTGTTGTTGAAGGCGGAAGGCCGACACGCCCTCCGTCGAGGAGCGGCCGCGGAAGGGATCGCTCTGCCGGTAGCCAGTCCAATTCAAAGTCAAGGTCTCGCTCTAGGACCCCATCCAGATCTAGATCACCTAGCCGATCGCAAAGCCCAAAGCCAGTTTGCTACGACTTTCAAAAGGGTAAGTGCACCAGGGGTGACAAGTGCAAGTTTTCGCACAAACCACGTTCACACTGCCCCGAAGAAGAAACAGGTCTGCACGTTTTGGAAGAAGGGAAAGTGCACTAGGGGAGATAAGTGTCGTTTCTTGCATAGGGAACCGAGCCCTGCTCCCCCAGGTGGTGAAAACGCAGCCCCGGCCCCTAAGGGCCCAGACAAACCAAGGTCCCCGTCACCCGCGCCAACGCGCAGGAAACCAAGCCGTGGACGCTCTAAGGAAAAGGATAGGAAGGCCGCATGCTGCATCTCGCTTGCGGCTGCAGCCTCAGCTGGTCCTGATGAGAGTGAACCACAAGATGGGGACGAAGACTACTGGGAAGTAGACTTCAAAAGGGGTGAAGCTGTTAGGCACCATCTGAAGTACAGAAGTACTATGTACAAGCCCGAAGTGTCATGTCCTGTTGCTCTTGAAAGGTTGAAGGGTAAGGCCAAAGTGATCAAGACGCTTCCCATTTCTCCATACACTGCAAAGGAGAACTGGGACTGGAAAGAGGGAAGAGGGGGAACCGGCGATAAGATGCCGTGGACCGGCAAGACTGTTTTCAAGATCAAAGAACAAAACAAGAAGGTCAGGTTTTGCGACAAGCCCAAAGTCAGGGAAATCCCTTTTGAGGGAAAGGGGTACAGACATTCCTACAAAGTTCGCAGGTACAATACTTGCTATGCTGATGCGGAAAACTGCCCTAAGCCTGACGCTAATGACCTTCAGGTTGCAATTAGGAACGCAAGGGAACTCAAGATGCTTCTTGCCCGGCATGAGGGGGGAGAGAAGACCGATTGCCACTTAGAGTGTGATGAGCCTGATTCTCTCATGTGTGGGATGTGCAAGCACGTCGTTGAGAGCTCAGAGATCGCTTGTCCAGGGATCGCCACACCCTTAGAATTCCTTGCTGACACAGGAAGTGAGGAGGACCTTATCAGCGAAGCTGATCGTGCTATGTACTTCGGCGAAGAGCCAGTAGGCAATGCAACACGACAAGTGAATCTCATCACTGCTAATGGTAACGTCAAAGGTGACAGGTCGGTTAGGATCGACTTCCCGGAGTTTGGCAAAGAGCTAGAGTTCTATGTTCTCAACAGCACCCCTCCTGTTTGCTCCGTAGGCAGAAGGTGCATGGAGGACGGTTATGAGTTCCACTGGTACCCCAAAAGGCCGCCTTACTTTGTTGCGCCCAATGGTCAAAGACTAAGGTGTAGAATGAGAGGTATGGTCCCAGTGCTAGGGGGAGGAGCAATGGCCGCTCCAAGCACTAAGGAGGAAGCCTCAGGTTCTCTCGGACGACCAATTTTGTCCGAGGGTTTTCAGAAAACTGCCGCCCAATAGGGCCGGCCGAGGCTTTCGCAGGAGCAGCAGAGGAACGAGATCCAGTGGTCGAGCACCCCGATCCTGAGATCTCCGCAGCCATCAATGAGGTGCCGCCGATAGATATCCCCAAAGAGAAGCTCAAAAGACCAGGTTGGGTTTCGCACCCAAATGCTAAGTACTTGATTGTCGGACACAAACCAAAGACGTTTCGTACTGCTACACCAAGGTTTCCAAGATGCGAAGTCAGATCTACTTGGTTGTTCAGGGAAGGTTCTTGGGTCAAGGTTGAGGATAAAGTGAACGTCAGGGAGCTTGACAACAAAGTTGCCCGACTGGAGGGTAATCCAATCCTGAGCCTCACTATCTTCGAAGACCCCGATGTTGAACCTGACAGTGACAACGAAGGAAACGCCCGCAGTCTTGCAGAGGCCGATCTGAAAGCTGAAGCCAAATCTGTTGAGCACTTGTTCTCGCACAGGCCCAAGAATCCGTTCTGCGAGGTATGTCAGCGCGCAAAGATGTTGGCTCCCCAAGCCCGCAAAAAGGGGGGCTCAAGTACCATTGTGTCAAAGGCCTTTGGGGATCACATCACTGTTGACCATATCATCACTCGTGACCTTCGTGACCATGGGTTCCAGGACGAAAGGGTCGCACTTGTTGTTAAGGACGTGTTCACCAAATTTCGTTACGTCTACCCCTCTCCGACTAAGTCAAGCGATCAGTGTTTTGAAGACCTTCTTCACTTCCTAGGTCAAGAAGATGCAGTTGGCGTTTTCTACTCAGACAACGCACCTGAACTTCATGCCGCTATCAAAAGCCTAGGTGTCCGACATGTTACATCCCGCGAATATGTGGACACCAACAAGTCGGTAATCGAAAGAGAAATTCGGACGATTTTGGAGGGCACCCGCTCCAACCTTGTTCAGGCGGGTCTCCCCGACAAGCTTTGGCCGTTGGCCGCCCAACACCACGCGATGGCACTTAATGCAACTAAGAGGCTTGACAACGGGATTGCTCCCTGGGAGGCCAGGTATGGGGAACCGTTTTCAGGGACCATGATTCCTTTTGGTGCACGTGTGTTGTACTGGAACAACCCCAAGCAGAACATTCCTGCGAGCTCTAAGTTTGCGCCGACTGGTGTTGAGGGAATATTTCTTGGTTACTACGTTCAGCCTGGCTTCGTTTGGAAGGAGGAATACCTCGTCACCCCCGTCAAGGGTTGTGACTTTGCGTTCGAGATAGGAAACTTTCCTATTCTGAGGTCGAAGCGAATGGAGTTGTTGCCTGGGGATTTCACATTCCCAATGAGATCCGAACAGCTTGCACTGCAGGAGAGCCTCCGTAAGCCGACCCTCTCAGATCAGGACTGCTCGTGGGGAGGCACAGATGGTGCCGGACCACGCGCCCCGCCTGGGGATTCGCCGGACGAGCCTTTGCCTCCGCCCGGTGTGCCTGATTTGGACGGCTCCGATTTGAAGGATCGTTTGTCCGAGTACTTGGACCAAGTGGCTAAGGAAAACGAGGACTATGTTCCCGAAGATGTCGGAGCTGTGGAGGACTGGCTGGGGAGGGATGCTCCTGGATCTTCTAAGGAAGCAACATCCGTGCCTAAGGCCTCATCCACTCTACCAAGACATGACCCCAGAACCATGCCTGACGGGAAGAAAGTCCCCAAAGGGTATAACTGGGACGGGGTGAGGTTGGTTAGGGATAAGAAAGGTTCCAAAAGGCCACCTGATACCCCTTCGGAATTTTGGCACATGTATTCCAAGGCACAACGGGAGGCTGACATTGAAAGATTCGAACGCAAGAAGGCTCGTGAAGCCGAGGAAGATGCTCGCAAGGCCCTTAGAGACTCCCCGGCCATGCCTGTCATCGCCGAGCCTGACCCCGAGCCCCATAGAGATCGAATGGCATCCTTGTATTGGGCCAAACTTGGTCAGGTTGCGAGCGAGATGTTTGCTGTTGTTGCCAGGGTTGTCGGGCCTAAAGAAATCGAAAGTACTCCCGCTGCGAAAGAAGCCATGGACCGAGAATGGAAGAAACTTGCCGATAAGTCTTGCTGGCTCGAAAAGAAGGTTCGAGAGTACCGGGATGTTGCCGCGGAAGCCAAACACAAGAATGTCAAGGCCCATTTCGGGAAAATCTTTGAGATCTGTTCGGTCAAGGGGGATGAACTCCCGGACGGGCACCCCCAGAAGAAATGGAAAGGTCGTAGTGTTTTCCAGGGCAACAACGTCCAGGACGAAAACCACGATCACGCCATTTTCGCCGAACTAGGATCAAGCCCCGCTAGTATGGAGGCCGGGAAAATCATCGATGTGTTTGGTAGCCAACCCGGGTACGTGAAACAGCAGGCTGATGGCATCGCTGCATACACACAAGCCCTTTTTAAAGGCATCGAAACGTGGGTCCGTCTCCCTCGAAACAGATGGCCTAAAGAATGGTCTGGGTACGAAGATCCTGTTTGCCCACTCAGGCTCGCTTTGTACGGCCACCCTGACTCAGGTGGTATCTGGGAAAGGTACTGTACCGAACAGTTAGAGAGTGTTGGTTCTACTGCTGTTCTACCCGACATTTGGCATTCTGTATTCTACCATGCTGAACTAGATTTGTTGCTTGTTGTGTACGTTGATGACTTCAAGATGGCCGGCCCCCAAGACAAAATCAACAAGGGTTGGGAGTTGATCGCTAAGGTGATTGACATGGAACCAGCCGAGGTCTTGGGACGGTACTTCGGGTGTCATCACGTTGAGCAAAATCAGGTCCAGCTTTCACGGGAGGACCACCCATTTGCTTACGTCTTCGACAAGAAGCACGCTAGCCCAGCTGCCGACTACCAAGTCCGGCCGAACCGCAAAGAGGACTTCTGGGAGGTCGACGCTGAGTTAGCTGCAGTCGTTAGGCATCACATCTATCCTCGTAGGAAACTTTATGTGCCTACGCAGGACGACGTGTCGAAGTTTCCCCACATAAGCTGTCAACGAATCACGGTGTTTGATGATGGTAGGGACCCTATCCATGATGACTTGAATCAGGGGGGCCCCGCGGACCAATCAGGTTGGTGGACTGGGAGAACATATTTCCCTATCACTGAGGTCAGTGACGAGGACTTTTCTCATGCTCTCGCAGCTAAGCACAATAAACCCAAGCGGTCCAAAGCCGAAGCTAAACGAGAAGCACGACAGAGTAAGTTCAAGAGCACTGAATCTATCAGTCAGGGAAAAACCCCTTCCATGACTGTGCTCGTGAACGTTGTGTACTACGACATGCGAGATTTCTTGGTGTCCTGTGTAGATAGGTACTGTGAGTTGGCCAAGGTTGACAAGAAGTCCCTGAAGCACGTAGCGACTCCTTTTCATGAGAATCGAGTAGCAAAAGTTTTGGAGAGCAATGAACCTAGTGGTAAGCTGCAACCTATTGCTAGCCGTGTACTCATGAATGTTTTGTTCGCTGCGAGAATGGCCAGGTGGGACTTGTTACGCGCCACTCAGGCGCTGGCATCCAGAGTCACCAAGTGGTCTCGCGACTGTGACGTTGCTTTGCACAGGTTGATCAGTTACATAAACTCTTCTCTTGAAGTTCGGATGAGGGGATTCATAGGGGATCGCATTCAGGATTGTAAGTTGTGGATGTTCTGCGATGCTGACCACGCTGGTAGCCACGACAGTAAATCCACTTCAGGCTGTGCCCTTTACTTGGTAGGCCCCAATACTTACTTTCCCCTAAATGCTTTTTCCAAGAAACAGACCAGCATCACCACTTCAAGTACGGAGAGTGAGGTTGTGGCTGCCAACCAAGGTATTCGTGCCCAGGGTCTGCCCAGCCTCAGTCTTTGCATTTTCCTGTGGCGGGAGGTTGCGAGTAGGACCGCCAGCTACCAAGCTAGGCCGAAAACCAAACCTAATCAAAGGGAAAACGACATCATTGCACGAATTGATCCTGAACTTGATGAGATCCGTTACGGTGAGTGTAGGGCGGATGGACGAAGCGTTTCCGATTTAAACGGCCTCAAGGTCCACCTTAGTCCCAAGTTTGCTGTTCAACTCCTTGAGGACAACCAAGCTACCATCACCATTCTTCTCAAAGGTGACAGCGAAAAACTACGTCACACCGATCGGACTCAACGCATTTCGTTTGCTTGGATCAAACAACAGTTCGAGCGTAACTTCTTCGAAATGATTAATGTTGACACCAAAGAGCAAGTAGCTGATATCTTTACCAAACCTTTCGCTGACCGAGGTAAATGGGAACATGCTCTAAGGCTCATCGCGCACGTCGATGCTCCTCTTCAGGGGGGACGGCAGTCTAAGGCACACGAGTCCGATGCTCATCTCACCAACAAGCCTGTCGTTCATGCTCACCCTGTGGTGAAGCCGTCGGGCGATCCTTGCGCAGTCGCAGCTGAGCTTACCAAGGACCGTGACTTCAGTACTAAGGCTTTGTTGCGTGTAGCCCAGATCATGTACCCCAACAAAACCAAGCGAAAGATGATTAAGCTTGACAATCGCAGCTACTACCATATCTTTGGGCAGTGGTCTTACGGAGGAATGCAAGGGGTGACTAAGGCAACACGTCGGTGGCCTCAGATTGCCCGCTTCCTAAATGGAGTTGTACAAGCCCATGCTCCTAAGGACTTCACATGGAACTCGGTGTTGCTTAATAGCTGTACTGGTGCCTCTGTGCACAAGGACCATGGGAATGCTAAGCATAGCATGAGCTTTGCCCTCAGTGTCGGGGATTTCAAAGATGGTGAACTGTGGTTTGCGGACCCCCTTGTTTCATCTGAAGATGCTATTGTTAGGGTCGGCCCCAATGGTAAGCGCCTTAAGGGTCGTGCTGTGTCCACCCTGAACAAAGCCATCATCTTTGATCCGCGAAATTTACACTGTGTGTTACCTTTCACTGGAACACGTTTCTCCATTGTTGCGTACACCTCCCGATCACAAGACGCACTGCAAGATCAAGAGCTCAATTCTTTGAAGTCGCTTGGATTCAGGCTGCCCCCACGTGCGGCCAGCGCTGCTTCTGCCCGAGAATACTCGAGGCCGTTGGGGTTCAAACGAATCATAGTCGAGTTTTGTTGCTCCCCCAACAGCAAACTAGGGCAGGATCGTAGCGCCGTCAAGGATGTTATGTGTTGCGAGTCACCAGTGAGGATGACGTCTTGAAAGACTCTACATTGACTTCAGTTGTTCAGAAAATTAGTACCCTCTGCGACGAGGGGGGAGCATCTAAGCCAATTTTAGTTTATGCGTCGCTTCCGTGTACTGGTGGCTGTCCGTGGAATCGCATGACGCCTGACAGCCCAAAGTGGGAACAGCATCAGGAACTGTTTTGCAAACTCCTCAAGCAGTTCCGAAAATTCATTAGAAAGCTCAAAGAGTACAAACCACAGGTTGCCTTCGAACTCCCTAAGGATTGCGACTATTGGAAGTGGGACCATGTTCAGCATATGGTTAATGACCTTGGACTTGAGTTCTACCGTTGCGATGGTTGCATGTTGGGGATTACGAATCACCAAGGATTACCACTAAGGAAAGCTTGGACCATTGCGTCGTCGATTCCATTGCAGCGGCTGGCAGCGCACAAGTGTGATCGCAGTCATGTTCATGGCGAGTCTAGAGGCCAGGACCTTAAGGACAGTGAGAACTATTCACATGCCATGACTGATTGCATCCACATTGATTGGAAAAGCTTTTGCGATAGGCGTTCTAATTATGCGGCATGTGCACAACAACAATTTTCGTGTAACCACAAACACGTCTGCACTCGCAAAACTGAACAAACTAACGCATTAGCTGCCTGCTGCATTCTCGCGGCAGATTTCTGCGCGCCGGACATGGAAGCCACCAACGCTGGAATCGTTGCACCGACGGAGGTCCTGCGCCAGTGGTGGGATCGGCGGTTATGGGAGACTTCATTGTCTTCCGAATACCGCACCATGGCGCCTTTCCAGGAGGATGAAGCCAGCGTGAACAACTTTTACAAGTATTTGCCACGGCCACTTGCATGCGAATATGCCCTCAGTGACGTCAGGGAGGCTGGTTTGGTGGCCAAAATCGGAAAGCTCACCGATCAAGGCTTGGCCATGCTCCAGCCCGAGTCTACTCGAGGCCGTTTGCGCTACCTTGTCATCGTCGCAGACTCTACAACTACGTTCCTCACTGAAGGAAATTGGAAGACAGATCTGCTGGCAGACATCAAGGCCAACCGCGGCAATGCGTTCCCACATCATCTTGGCGTTGAGTACATTCCTACATGGGGTGCGAATCTCACGCGGCTCGTAGAGCTCGCCGTGGGAAAAGTTACCCAACTGGAGCGTGAAACTGGCGCCAGTCGTCAGGTGAGCATTGACCTCATGATGATCTGGAACGGGAACGAGTTCGTTGGCGACAGAGGTCTGTTTTTGGACCCAGGCTTCAAGAGCAAGACGGAGTGGCTTCGTGGTTACCCGCACATGGCAAAGGGGAGCTGGGAGTTCATTGGACCAAAGGTTCTCCGAGAGATAGGCAAGTTGGCGGATCTACAGTCACGGGCGTCAGTGGGTACTGTGCTGCTCACGTCTGCAACCGACGCTGCCAACTACTACCTCCCGCGCGATTGGGGTACCATCATGGCGGATTTGCTCGACTACGCCGCCCAACTTGGGCTGGCCGTCAAGCATTTCAATACGCCTGCGAGCCAGATCCGCAAATTCGACCACTTTCACTTCCAGGAGGACAGCGCCTATCGTTTGCAGCTGTTGAGGTGGTTGGGTTTTACCGCCAGGATTATGGTCCTTCGTCACCAATGCTCCTTCTTTAAGGAAGCCGACATCGACCTGGTCCTGCAGAACTACGGCCACGTCTCAAAGCCCAACGTCAAGTTCGCGGTGGACGTGCAGGTGGAGGAGAAGCTCCTGAACCACTTCCGTAGAGGAAGAGTAGAGCCCACACATCAGCCGCTTGTCGAGGCTGACCCGTGGGACGATATCTACTTCCAAGGACCCCAGGAGCAGTTCCCCGACACCGCGCCGAACCACTTTGTCCACCGGGACTTCAAGGACCACGTTCACCTGGGAGATGGGGAATATGTTACCCGCGAGGACTACGACGAGATGATCAAGAAGAGCGAGGAAAATGCCCCCCGTCCAGGGGAGGCCGTCGTTGTTCCGTCATCGTCGTTAACGGCGCGGGAGACTAAGGAGAAGCTTTTGGCCAGGGGGGAGGTCTACAGTCGTCAGCGGACCGACCCTGAGCCAAGTGCCCCCAAGCGGGCAAAGAAGGGCCCACACGAGGCTGCCTACGACGAGCCCATCAAGTCCGGCTACTACTCAATCGATGACGATTGGTGCCTCGTCGACATGCTGGGCCTCGACTGGGACACAATCCATTTATGCCCACCGGAAGGTGAGGCCGAGTGGATTGACATCCTTCAGGACGAGATGCCGAACTTCAAGTATATCCACATTCCCCAGCATCACAAGACTGCCTTGTCCGGTATTGTCCGCGGCAAGGTCGTCCCAGGTCTGCAGGGCGATGGATTGTGGTGCTCTACAAGGAAGATCCTCGAGGCCTGGAACAAGAAGACGAACAGGGATTATGGCCTCGGGATGCTCCTCACTGTCGTCAAGAACGACAACCGCAGCAGGTTCCAGCTGCGAATTGACCGCAACCACCCCCTCGCCGAGTACTACGGCCTAGGAGGCTACCCTACCCTTATTAGGGCGAACCAAGGCATCTCCAAAGATGCTATGAAAGGGGTGCCCGACTCGATCCTTGCGGAGGCCTGGTTCAGCATGATCCCAGAAGCAGAGATGGATGAGCATTCTGCCACCTGGGAAGGTCGGCCGGTTTTGCCCCTGGAGAAGATTCCACGCAGGCTCTACCACCGCACCTACAAGGACCGAGCCTTTGCCATCTTGGACTCCTGCTTTATCCCCGGGCACCACACCGCGAATGCCTTTGTGTATTTTGCCGACCGGGAGGTAGGGCCGGGAGAAAATGTCCCTGGCGTGAGAAGCGATCGCCCCGTGGAGGTGGTCGTCAACACCATGGATGGTCTCAGGCAAGGCGCTGGACTGTTCTACTCACGGTCCGAGGGCGTCCTCTGCAGAGAAGCGATCTCTGGATCGACGATTCTCTACATCCGCGACACAAGGACCGATGAAATCTTGTGGTCTGCCGCGGATGGACCTGAGGGACAGGAGGAGGAAGAGAATGCCCCTCATGTAGAGGAGGCCGAATCTTCCGGAAGCATGGTCGTTGAAGCCGTGGGACCTCTCCAAGAAGTACAGGCGGAGCCTGATGTCGAGCATGAAGAAGCCCCATTGGTCAAGGAGGAGTTCGACGTTCCCATTCTTGAGGAGGTCGAGAGCATCGTTCCTGAACTTCCACCTCTACACGTTCGCTTCAACACCGACGCCGATGTCATCGAGGTGTCACCTTCAGGAAGGAACCGTTTGACTGAAGGTCAGTTGCAAGTGGTCCCTGATGAAGGAGTGGCTACCCGCTCTACGGCACCGGCAACACAAGCGCCGCGTCCTGGATGGAAAAGGGGAATCACGCAGATTCAGTGCGTCAATTGTGGCAAGCTTCGTCTCGAAGGTCAGCACAAGTGTTTCCACTGCGGCTACTACGTCACCCGTGGGGCCACCCAGAGTGCCTTCAGAATGTGGATGGCGCGTGAGCGCTCCCATGTCTTGGACGCCCTGGCGGAGCAGTTTGGAAAGGGCCTTTGGGAGATGGATGCCGCGAAGATTCGCCAGGCCGCTGGAGCGCATGATTTGAGGGGACAGCAGAGCGTAGATGGCCGAGCTATCATGTTGGCACGCCAAAATCTCAAAGGCATCATGAAGCACGGCTACACGTCGATGGTGGACAAGTTCGACCAGGACGACACCTACGCGATCCACGCTATCAAGGGCGGCTGGACGAGAAGGCGGCTCACTATTCAGGACTGTGTGGCATGCGCTTATCTTCCCAATCAAGGACGTTCCCGCGAACAACGTGAGCTGGGCTACGGCTCCAACAAGGCCTGGGAGAATAAAAAGGTCAATCATGAGGGCCTGGCTCGCATGGCGTTCTTCGACAAGAATGCCGACGATCTCGTCCTGGCCGGCCTCATCGACGACCCCAACCTCGAACCTATGGGCTACGCTTGGCTCGGCAACTTCATGGGCGTGAAGGAGTTCGCCCGGATCATCCGCGTCACCCGTGCGGTTTCCCACGTCCTCACCTTCACGGAGGGCATCATTGGCATCCCGGACTTCGATGAGGAAGAGCATCTGGCAGTCTTTTTGGCCGAGATCCTCTCTGAGAATTATGGTGGGGCAAAGGAGACGTGCCGAAAGATGAAGGAATCGGCAGAAGCGTCCCGGGCCGCTCAGGCGCGGGCGGATGCAAGAAAGGCATCGCAAAATGCCCCCCGTCATGGGGAGGCCGATCGTGACACGAATCGTGGCTGGTCGTGGAGCGACAACTCTTGGTCGCAGGACGACTGGCATTCCTCAAGTTCCTGGCGTGACCGCCAGTGGCAGGATCAAGGATCCTGGTGGAGCTCGGGGAGTCGCAGTACGGAGCACTCCCGTGGACCTTGGCGCTACGACCATCGAGATCGCAGCTGGTGAGTCCTGAGTTCCGCTTTTCTGATAAAGTAGCTTAGCATCTTGACCACAACGCTCTGTTTTCCTTTCTTTTGAGGTCGATGCTGAGTGAACCACTGTATTGCACGAGCCACCTTTGTATCCCCGCCAGCGTTTCAAATTTCTTAAGCTGGTGAGCGGTGATCTGTGGCGTTGAACCTGAATTAAGACTCGGGTGAGCGCACTTTGAACATACAGTAGAAGAGCAAAATGCAGCACGTAGTGCTTGCCGTGGATTCGTTGACTGCGTTTCAGCATTCTCACGCTTCAACGAGGGGGGTGTATTTTATATCTGTGCATTCCCTCCACTTTTGCTTCCATGTATGTTGCACTTACTTGTGCCGCTCAAGCCCTCTGAGTAAAAAGGTTAGGCGCGCCCCTGCTCATGGCTTAACGGATAACAACTGGTGGATTTCCCAAACTATAAACCCCCCAGCTTGCCAGGACGGCAACCGCCAGCATCCCGCAACCCTCAGCAGCCCCCGCAATGATGAGGTTTAGGGGTTTAGGGTTTTTTCGGGTTTTGGCTAGGGTTTGGGGTTTAGGGTCAGTAGAATGCAGGAATCCACAAGTACGTCCATTCTTGCATAGGGTTTGGGGGCTCCTTTCTATAGAGGGGCACCTGTGGATGTGATGATTGCGCGTGTGAAGTGATACCTCCTACACATCAACGACTATGACCTCCTACTGCTTCTCCATGGCTGTGGATGAGCTGATCCAGAAGGAGGTGAGGCCTGCATGTTTAACCCTAAAGTTCTTTAGGGTTTAGGGTTCAGGGTTCAGGGTTCAGGGTTCAGGGTTTAGGGTTTAGGGTTTAGGGTTCAGGGTTTAGGGTTTAGGGTTGGGTTCGGCCGGTCCACACTAACAGTCAAATAACGCCGTGGCCTTATATCACACAGGCCAAAAATAGCACCAGGAATCCCAGTCAATTTTAGCATTTACCGGGTGCTTCTTTTTGTGGGTCTGCTGGTGGTGACTGTTAGTCACATAGCAGCAGAAATAGCACCAGAAATAGCACAAACAATAGCACAAAAAATAGCACCAGAAATAGCGCCAGGAATAGCACAAAAAATAGCACCAGAAATAGCACAAACAATAGCACCAGAAATAGCACCAGGAATCCCAGTCAATTTTAGCAGCTTAGCATTTACCGGGTGCTGTTTTTTGTGGGTCTGCTGATGGTGATTGTTAGTCACATAGCACCAGCAACAGCACCAGAAAATAGCACCAGAAATAGCACAAACAATAGCACAAAAAATAGCACCAGAAATAGCACAAACAATAGCACAAAAAATAGCACCAGAAATAGCACAAACAATAGCACAACAAATAGCACCAGAAATAGCACCAGAAATAGCACCAGGAATAGCACCAGGAATAGCAGGAATCTCAGTCAATTTTTTGGCATTTGCCGGGTGCTTTTATTTGTGGGTCTGCTGGTGGTGACTGTTAGTGTGGACCGGCCGAACCCAAGTTTAGGGTTTAGGGCAACCTAAACCAGAAGCTACTTTATTCCTGAAAGCCCAGGGATGCTGTTTCCTTGCCTAATCCTACTGCGCTACTGCGAGTTGGCCGCCCGCAGACCTTTGGCTGATGCTGAGGAACTGCAGAAGTCTTGTGGCTTAGATGTTTTGGGTTTTGGGTTGAGGGTTTAGGGTTTAGGGTTTAGGGTTGGTTTAGGGTTTAGGGTTTCGGGCGTAATGCTCGGAATGTGATCCAACGGTCACACATCAGCTGAAAGCCGACAGCTTGCAGTGAATAGCCGCAGCTTTGCTGCCTCAGCCTGGCACTCGGTATGAGTACAGCCCAATGTTTCGTGTGCAGCGCGCCTGCTACTGCCATCTTCTGGTGTCAGCCTCACTGCAGGCATCATGGTCGTATGACCAGGTACTACGTCTGTCGGGCATGCATGCTTGGCAGATTGTGCCAATTTTGTCACGAACCCGGCATCATCACAGCTGACTCAGATGGCTCTGATGAGACCGGAGACTCAGACGCTGATTGTGCTTACAGTGCGGTGCGAACCACAAGTGGGGACAGCTCCCTCGGAGAGGATGATGAAGCATTCTGCGCAAGCACCAGTGACTCGGCAAGCCAATCGATCAGCGACACGGAAGGAAACTCCGATGCGCGAGATGCCGGCAAAGCTGAAACTTTGGAAGATGGTAATGGCAACGACGAGGACGACGAGGACGACGAGGACGACGACATTTGACGACGTTTTGACGACAATTTTACATCATCGGCTGAATGTTTGATTCGGAACTTACTAGTTAAGTTGAAAGACGTAGTTCTTTGACAGGTGGAAGTGCTTTCTGAATTAACTATCGAGCAAGAGTGCTTGGACAAACGGTGCTTTGTGAAATAGTGCTTTCTGAATTACCTTTAAGGAATCGTCTTTGGAGAAACAGTTTTGTTCTCAATGCACAGCCTGCAATCAGCAGGCTCTTTCGAATTCACACTGTCCAATCTGCGCCGATCACTGGCAGTGCATTGCCAATTGACAGCTGTCGGCGTTCAAGGCACAGGCTTCTCGACAGTCACGTCGGCAATGTCATTTCGAGTTTACACAGCTGCCAGTTGACAGTTGACAACACTGGACTGCAATGCACTGCAATGCATGCACCGCAATTCGCTGCAATCACTGCAATCCACTGCAATCAATCACTGCAATGCACGGCAATCACTGATCTTCATGCTGACACGTGTGTCGATTGGACCGTGATTTTCTGAACTGAGAGACACTGAAGCATGATTCTGACACTGCTACTGCACAAAAGGTCCTTGAGGTTTGCTTCGTGCTGTCCTGTCAGCTCGGGACAGCAAAAGCTATTAGCTGTTCTCTCTAGATTCTTAGTAGTAGAGTAGGCAAACCTTTAGCCTTTTTGGGGATGTTATGTTCCCTTTATCATCCCAAGGCTTGACCTTTAGCTCCCCAAGGATACTGGACAACTAAGCACTGCATGTGGTAATTCCGCACCCTGAAGCCTCAAAGTGCGTCTAGTGACATTCCTGGAGCCAGGCCTTTGGCAGCTTGTAGGTTTGCACTAGGGTTTTAGAGACTAAAGAGGAGCCTGTTGTGGGTAGCCCCTAGGCCGAAGTCACGCGAAGATGCACAGATTCCCTGACTGATCCCTACACGGCAGGTGACAGGCCGCTCTACGACCTTGTCGACAGCCGCTTCTAAGCGCTCGGAGTGCTCAAGCCGTCTGTTCAGCATAATCTGGGTACTAAAGGGGTCGGAATAATTTCTAATAGTATTCCCTTCGGGTCCCTTTATGAATATACTATTAGAACCCCCCCAAAACCCGATTCTAGTTCTCAAGGCCCCTATATTCGTTCTCCAAATTAGGGTCCGCGTTTTCAATGCGGCACCCTTGGGGCTCGTCACGGGCTTTAGGGGTCTAAGCCTTTTCAGGGTTTAGGGTTTAGGGTAAGTTTAAGGTTTAGGGTTTAGGGTTTAGGGTTTAGGGTTCAGGGTTCAGGGTTCAGGGTTCAGGGTGTAGAGATGGGTGTGAGGTGGCGCCCCACAAAACCTCCGAGACCTTTTTGCCAAAGGCAGATGGCAAGCTCGCCAAGAAGGCCCTGACCCAGCGATCCAAGGGTTATTGTCTGGCTTTCTTGGAGGTTCATGGGTACTTATCATGTAATAAGTAGGTTTGTAAGTTGTAAGTACCCGACAGAAGGGTATAGGTGTTGTTACCATACTAGTCACCGTACTTAGATATCCATGAACCTCCAAGGAGGGTGTTTTGGGTCGCCTGGGTTGCTTAAAGCTGGATCCGAGCCCGGCGATAGACACGACAGGGGGTCCATTCTGCAACCTGGCTGAATCGCGCTATGGGCAGACGAGTAGTCTGAGTGACAACAGCCAAAAATCTAGAACGGCGACACGACATAGAACCTGAACATATCTTGCTATTGAAACGGTGTGTTGGTGTGCGCCTTTTGAGTGGCATTTGGCATGGCAGACCTCAGCCGGTAAACTGCGTGCCAGCCTGGAAAGCCCGTGCAACTGCACGTGCATCGTCACATTTCAACATTTTTAGTAGGTTTTCAGGCGTTGGTGAGTTTCTGTACTGAGCAAATGTATATATAAATACATATGCATAGATGTACGCATGCTTCCCTTAAGTATTTGGGGGCTGCACATATTCACATACTAGGTGCCCTTTTGGAGATACTGGTAATGAACAAACCCTAATTACCTCACGTGGCATTCGAGCTCTGCGTTCGTGAAGTCCTCAATCACAGGCAGAGTCAGATGTATATATGAGGAGTCACAACCCCCTCGTGCATCCCCCACAAGAATAGACCCCAAAAGCACGATTATTGCAAGTCCCTGGTGTTCGTCGAATTTCCCTAAGCCCTAAACCCTAAACCCTAAACCCTAAACCCTAAACCCTAAACCCTATAATCCTAAACCCTAAACCCTAAACCCTATAACCCCAAACCCTAAACCCTTATATGCACACAGGACAAACCCTAAAACTGATGTTCCAGGCCTTCCGAGTCATGCTCCAGCGGATGCCTGCTGCCAAGATGATCATGCCACAGCCTCAAAATGCTTTGTTTAGGGTTTAGGGTTTAGGGTTTAGGGTTGAGGGTTTAGGGTTTAGGGTTTAGGGGCCCATCCTTCAGGGTGCAGGGCTGCCTGTAACTCTGAACCTTACATCCTGAAGCGTAAACCTTAAAACCCTACACCCTCCACACAGCCGCTTCAGCAACGCCCGGCCTTCTGGTTTTCTGACGGGCTACTTTAGCTGACCACAGACCCTAAATAGAAACCCAAAACGTAAACCCTAAACCTTAAACCCTAAACCCTAGACCCTAAACCCTAGACCCTAGACCCTTTGCAGCAGAAGCCCTAAACCCGTTTGGGAGACTTCGGGTGCCTCACGCAAGGTGGCCCAATCCATGCATAGTGAGTCGACCAATGTCTTGGGTGTTGTGAGGGCTGATCCTAAGATGTTCTTGGGGTTTGGGGTTTGGGGTTTAGGGTTTAGGGTTTAAGGTTTAGGGTTTAGGGTGTGTGCTACGTTGACTTGACCGGAAGTCATCAACCCTAGTTCTCAGGTACTTCCTGGACATGCACGCAGACCTTCCACATCCATCTCAGGCTGGCCGCCGGAGCGCCTCAGGTTCCTGATCTGATTAGGAGCGGGGTGGTTCTTCAGATTGGTCGAAGAAGTTCCTGTTGTGGCGTGAAAGCCAAGTAGTAGCATGGCTTGGGTTGGTCTTCCGCGGGAACGACGACGTTGCCGCAGTGACATGAGCTCCCCTATTGCAACCTGGCTTACCCTAAATCCTAGATTGGCCCCAAATCCTATGCCCGATAAGCCCTATAGGAATCCCAAAGCCCTCAACCCTAACCCTAAACTCCAAACCCCAAACCCGAAACCCTAAACCCTAAACCCCAAACCCCAAACCCTAAACCCTAAACCCTAAACCCTAAACCCTAAACCCTAAACCCTAAACCCTAAACCCTAAACCCTAAACCCTAGACCCTACCAAAGTGTCAGACACTAACAACAAGCAAAGAGGCCGAGCTGACTTCGACGCTCAGCCAAGCGGAGACGGCCTCTCGCCGGCGGAAGTTCGGTGTCGTTCAGGGTTTAGGGTTTAGGGTTTAGGGTTTAGGGTTTAGGGTGCAGGAGTGACCTTGTAGCTTTAGAGTCCGGCGTGCACTTTCTTTTACAATTTCCTATCACTCGTGCTCGACAATACGCATGCAACTGGGTGTTACTTATCGGGGGGGGGGGGGGGGGGGGGGGGTGAATTCCTTGGTTCATTTTGCTACTGCAGAACCTGGCAGAAACTCTCTCATTTTCCCCGTTTTGCTGCGTTAAACCCTATAATGGGGTAAATCTACCCAAGAAGAATTGTGCAGTCTCGCACCCGGCCTGAAGAATTTTTGGGGCTCCATATCGGATGTCTTACAGCAGCGGCAGCGCGTTCTCCGCATCTTCTCATGTGCAGAGACATCGGGGCTTGTATGCTCCCGAGCCCTCTAGGCGTGTTTTTGCCCCAAGGATGCGTGGCACTCACACAAATTCCTAGGTAGGCTCTTGGGAAATTTGATATTTTCCTTGGGTTGAAGAGGGGAAAGGTCCGCTTGAATCTTCGTTTGTTGAGGTTTTAGGGTTTGTAGGGTCTATAGGGTTTAGTTTTAGAGTTCATAGGGTTTATGGGGTTTATCGGGTTGGGCAGGTTTATATAGGGTTTATAGGGTTGAAGGTTTGGAAAGCACAAGAGCCTCAACAATCTACAAAGCCCTTCAACAACTCCCATGCCCGAGGCGGAGATTGTTTTGCACGAAACCGTGAAGAAGCTTCTCCGACGGGACCTTGGGCTGTGTCCGTTCATGGGGCCCTTTTCCACCCCCTACCCAGAAAATAGTGCCCACTTTGAGGACTTTTTGTGTGTTTGGGCTTGGCCTACACCCTAAACACCAAACAAACCCTATCTGGGCAAGGGTAGTTCGAGTGGGGGGTAGTGTACGATCCTGGGAACCCCTGGTCAGCACGCTCAGGGTGTGGAGGGATTGTAACCGGTTCCTCTATCTTCTAATTTTCCGTTAAGCAACTCCACAATCATAAGGGACATTTTAGGGTTTAGGGTTTAGGGTTTAGGGCGAGGGTTTAGGGTTTAGGGCGGAGCCTTTGCATGGCCCCAAGTACTCGCCGTTTTCACACACGCCACCGTACCAAGTCCTGTGCGCAATGTCGATCAACCTCCCACATAAGCCGAGTTCCCACCCCACGGACCTGAATCTAATGGTAGTTAAATTTAGCCCTAAATCCTAAACCCTGGCCCTAAACCCGAAACCCTAAATGGTCCCTGATTATGGCCCTTACCTTCTTTAAAGGGTTCTGAAGTACCTTGGGTTTCATAGGGTATATACGGGGTTAACTACCCTTAGGAATGAGGGCCCTACATACTTCCTTAACGGGTATACAGAGGGACCTCATTCCCCATTCCCTACTAAGATCCAGGGGGCTTAAACTTAAACCCTAACCCTAAACCCTAAACCCTAAACCCTAAACCCTAAACCCTAAACCCCAAACCCCAAACCCCAAACCCCAAACCCCAAACCCCAAACCCCAAGCCCTCCCTTCGGGTTTGTCCACAGGTCTGGGCATCGCTTGCAAGCAGCCCACGGCTCAGCAGCAGAAGCCTTCGGAGGGTTGAGAGGACCTAGAGGGGTCGGAAGAATTTATTAAGGGTATTCCTTTATGGTCCCTATATTTAAGTATACCATAATCACCTCACCTCCCCCCAACAAAAATGATAACCCCTATAGTACCATCTTAGGCTTCTCTGGCTCGGCCCCTCTGAGGGGAAGTTGGCAACTTCTTTGAACAAGTGGGAGGATGCTTGGGGGCCAACGTCGGTGCTTCGGGTTCTCGGTTTTCGGTGTTTCCCCCCTTTTTTCCCCCCCCTCCTGGTTCAGAGGTTAACTTTTCCCGTATACCCCCCCCCCCCTCCCCCATAAAGCAGGGGCTTACCTTCTCAGCCTGAGCTGCCGGATTGTTGTCTCATATACGGGGCTGGATCTAAGTATTCTCAAGTTCATGGATATGGTGACACACAAAACAAGCAACAGGGCCAACTTCGCACCCTGACTTGTAGCACTTGGCCTGCAATGGGACCCTCCACGGTTTGGATCAACGCGGATAGATTCGACCCTGAAGGGAGACATGAGGCCAAAGGCTGAAACTGGAAACCCCTAAACCCAAAAACCCAAAACTCAAACTTTCCATAAACCTCCTAAACCCTAAACCCTAAACCCTAAACCCTAAACAATCTCTGCAAACCCAAAAACCTAAACCCTTGAAATGTGGCCCGAGCCTCGGGCTCGGCGGGTGGCACAAAGAAGAAGTCACAAGGAGAGCCTGCATCCGGAAGCCCGGAAGCCGCAAGCCCCTGATCCCTAAACCCTAAACCCTAAACCCTAAACCCTAAACCCTAAACCCTAAGCCCTAAACCCTAAACCCTACACCTCAGCCCTAAACCCTAAACCCTAAACCCTGAGCCCACTCCCAACTCCCAAGCAAGTCCCAACCCGGCGCCGCCACGCAGGTGTCCCGTTCCACAGAAGTGGATTGGCAGTGCCCGGCCTTGGCTGATTGAGGGCTTTCAGAACCCTCCTATGCCCTAAACCCTAAACCCTAAACCCTAAACCCTAAACCCTAAACCCTAAACCCAAGCAGTGAACCCTAAGCTCTGAACCCCTAACCCCTGAACCCTAATATAGGGGTCGGAATAGATATCAATAGTATTCCCTTATGGTGCCTTTATATTTATACTGGAAGAACCCCCCCCAAAAAAAACCCTATTCAAATGATTAAGGCCCCTATATTACTTCCGAAACTCGAAGCCCTGGACCTGAGTCTGGAGGGCCTGGCACCAGGGTTTCGGGTCTCAGGTGGCAGGGGGATTTTTTGTGTTCGGGAGCTCTAGAATTTTGGCGCCGGCTCAGGCTAAACCCTAAAGCCCCACTTGGCAGGGTTCATGCGGCCGTATACCCTACTTGTAAGTACCCATGAAACCTCCAAGCAGGGTTAGGCCTTTCGCTCCTGAGCCTGGTAAGGCTCGAAGCTTCCCCTCATCCCTTATCCCAAGCTTTAATCGGTCTGCGGTTTTGGGTTTTGGGTTCAGGGTTTAGGGCTTCGGGTCGAGACAAGCTACAGCAAGTGACCCGTGGACGTTCCGGGAGCACACAAGGCGGGCTTTGAGATTTGAGAAACGTGCCTCCATGCTCGCGGCATAGTAACCACAAGAGTTAAGACTCTGGGGGCTGAGCGCACTCGCCCCACGACCTGCCACTGTCGCATAGAATATGCCAAGGGCCCAAGCACCTCCAGCAACCCTGAACCGGCTTCCAAAACTTCTGCGAAATCGAGTCTCCCACATGCGTACGAGGCTTTTCAGTTCCAAACCCGACCTCAGGCTCCGTGGCCTTGGGCTATGATGTGGGGCAGTCTGCATCTGAGCTTCTTTTGGCCCGAGAGTTCACAGGTGCAATCCTGTTTTTCCGCGAGTTTTCCCAAATAAGCCTGACCTGTAACAGTACCGCAGAAATGGGCCTTCGAAAGGGGACCCAATTTGCGGGAACCTCCTCCGAAACGACGCCGGTTCCATGTCTGGGAGTGAGGTTGCCCACTCGCGAAAATGCCGAGGAGCAGCTGAGCCCGGGCACCCGATCGAATCTGCCTGGCGACCCCTATACCCTAAGCCCTAGAGCCTAAACCCGAAAGCTACGCCCAAAGCACAAAACTCAGGGAATTAAGCAGCTTATATCCACGCCACATGTATCAGGAGAGAGAGCCCAATACCCCAATCATGGCGAAGTCACCACCCTAACCCTAAACCCTGGCTCCCCTTAATGGCCTAAACCCCTTTGTATGTATCTTATGGTTCCCAACATACGTACGAGTACTGACTCCCCCCAAAAAAGCCTATTCTAACTATTCGGGCCCCTAGCAGCCGTATAGCCCTAAACCCTAAACCCTAAACCCTATGTTGGGTGTATACTGTTAATCATCCTGCTTACGTGACTGTTGAAGCGCGGGCCAAGTGGTGGTTCCTTCCATCGGGGCCCCGTCATCTAGTGCCGTTTCTCCGGCTGTCTCCAATGTGATGCAGCTTCTGTCTTGGATTCGTCCGGAGCCTCGCCAGCGTGTGCGCCAGTGTAAGAGTCGAAACCCTAATCCCCAAACCCCGGTCTAATACTTAAAACCCCTATGGCTACCCCATGAACCCTTCAGAGTACCAAGGAAAGCAGACCATCGTCTCCATTTTCGACTGGGGCAGGTCCGAGCTCAACACCATCCAGAAGCGCCTGGGATTCATTTTCACGGGTAGGGTTTAGGGTTTAGGGTTTGGGGTTTGGGGTTTGGGGTTTGGGAGTTTGGGAGTTGGGGAGTTAGGGAGTTAGGGAGTTAGGGTTTAGAGTTTAGGGTTTAGGGCTTCTCTTGGGGTATTTGATGGTTTCCCCTTGTCGGGTTGCAGAGGATGATATGTGGGAATATTGTTCATCGGGATTAAAATGGGGGCCAACCTAGCATGCGAGGGGCCCCTGCGTAGGTACTTGCCTGTAAAGGAATCCTCAGAATAGAATGGAGGCTTTCTGGTTGAGGGGTTTAGGCTTTAGGGTAAGCTTTCAACAACTTTGGGGACTAAATGAACCCTAGAAGAAGTTTATGGACCGGACTGAACATGCCCAGGGAAGGAGCTACGACCAGCTACGACTATGCGGTACTCATGATAGTTCCCAACAGTTCAGCCCAGACCTACGGAAGCCTTGCCACGTGCGACAGTGAGAGCCGGAACCATGTAAGCCCTAAACCCTGTTCATTCCCTAAGCCCTACCAAACCCCGAGACCCTGAACCCTAAACCCTAAACCCGAAATTATTGCTAAACCCTAAACCCTCAACCCTCAACCCTAAACCCTAAACCCTAAACGCTAAACCCTAAACCCTAAACCCTAAACCCTAAACCCTAAACCCTAAACCCTAAACCCTAAACCGTAACCCTAAACCCTAAACCCTAAACCCTAAACCCTAAACCCTAAACCCTAAACCCTAAACCCTAAACCCTAAACCCTAAACCCTAAACCCTAAACCCTAAACCCTATCCGAGGCATGGAGCGCTCTCGGATAGCGCACAGGCAGACAGAGCACAGTGCTGCCCTCAGAAGCCAGAAGGCTGTGGAGTCCCCTGAGCGACCAAGGGTTTAGGGTTTAGGGTCTGGAGTTTTGTTTTGGGGTTTAGGGTGTAGGGTTTAGGGTTTAGGGTTTGGAATTTTGTTTTAGGGTTTAGGGTTTGGGGTTTAGGGTTTAGGGTTTAGGGTTTAGGGTTTAGGGGTTAGGGGTTAGGGCTAGGGTTTCTTTTTTTCCATCAATTTTTAAACAAAACCTAGGGCAGATTCAGCATAGTGTTTCTTCTTATGGCTCCAAGGGGGGCCCCTAAACCCTAAACCCCAAACCCTAAACCCTAAAAATGGGGCTGCCTCAAGGCGGGCTCAACGTTGCTGGCCCAGGAGCACCCCAAAGCCCTACTACCTCACACAGCTCAATGCTGGAAGTTGGTTTAGGGTTTAGGGTTTAGTTTTTTAGGGTTTAGGGTTTAGGGTTTAGGAAACCTTGAACCGGAAGTCGTTAACGCTCCCTAAACCCTTAGACTAAAGTTCGAACGTGCAAAGCCCAAAGCAGAGGTATTGGTCTTACTATACTGGCGGCATCTACCGCCTTGGTTGGGAGGCGCGGCGGCTTGCAGCTGAGGGGTAGGGTTGGCACATGCTGCTTAGTTCACCGGCCACTCTTGGGGTTGCAGGGTTTAGGTTGGAACGTTCCCCCTGATAGCAACAGTCCTTAATATGGGTTATAGTACCCCCCCCCCCCCCTATTCGCATCCCCATGAAGGACTGTTAGTATAGGGGGAACATCCCAACCCTAAACCCTAAACCCTAAACCTCAAACCCTAAACCCTAAACCCTAAACCCTAAACCTTAGGTTTCTAGGGTTTTATGTTTTTTGGGTTTCGAGCCGGGCCTTCTCAAGTTTGAGCTCCTTGGTAGTGCCGGGCCACCTCGGAAGGCGCCGGTGCCTTGAGGCTTCCTTCAAGGTCGGCAAGGTCAGCAAGGTTAGTGTTTAGGGTTTAGGGTTTAGGGTTTAGGGTTTAGGGTTTAGGGTTTAGGGTTTAGGGTTTAGGGTTTAGGGGCAAGGGCTTCAAGAACGACTGCCTCCACCTGCAATTTATTCTGGCTCAGCTCAGCCATGTGGGAGGTGTTTTGCCTTGGGGACTTATGGGGTCCCTGAGGTAGGCTAGGGTCCCTGTATGGGGTCCTTTGAAAGATTATCATATACATATATATATATATATATATACATATCCGCAAGTGTTTGTATATTTGTATTTTGTTCCTCTGACACATACACACATAGATATACATAGAATACTCGTCTCACACACACAGTTATACATATTATATATATATATATATAGACTATATAGACCTTTAGGATCCTTATATATGTGTATACCTGTAGATGTTTCTATCTATATTTGTCATATCTTGAAAAAAGTAAAGGGATCCCACAAACCGTTAACTTGCCACTGCGGTCTTTCGGTTTGCCGCATCTGGTGTCTCATGCACCGCGGGGGCTCCTGCTGTGGAAGCCGCCCCCCAAAACATCCGAAATCCTGAAGCCGCCTTCAGAATGAACTGGGCTTTAGGGTTTAGGGTTTAGGGTTTAGGGTTTAGGGTTTAGGGTTTAGGGTTTAGGGTTTAGGGTTTAGGGTTTAGGGTAACCCTAAACCCTAAACCCTGAACCCTGAACCCTGAGCCCTGAACCCTGAACCCGAAACCTTAACTTCGCGCGCCATGGATGGCGGGACAGCTGGAAGCCTGGTTGTCGACGCCGGCTCAGGGCGTTGTAAGGCCGGCTTCGCGGGCCAGGATGCCCCGACATCGGTGCCTTGCGAGCTTTGGCATCTTGCTTTGGGGTGGTTTAGGGTTTAGGGTTTAGGGTTTAGGGTTTACGGTTTAGGGCTTGGGTCTCTCTCTCTCTCTCTCTCTCTCTGTCTCTCTCTCTCTCCAACTCTTTCTGTCTGTATGACATCTGTCGAGGTGTATTTTGTCACAACCACGTGTCTTGTTAGCGGGCCCTTTCTTCTCCTGAAACGCCAAACCTATCGTGAAACTCCATCCTCCCTCTCCTTGGTGGGATAAGGGGGACCCTTAAAAGGGAACCCTTTTCTGGCTCTCTTAACAAGGGACCTTATTCAGAGGGTCTATATCCCCAAGGGTCCCCCTAACCCTAAACCCTACCCTCAGATGCTGAGGTGTTCCCGCCATTCATCCGAAAGTCGCTGCTCCCTGCCTTGCATTGGAGCTGGGACCCAATTCAACCCTTGACAGAAGAGCCCTTCGGGTGTCTTTCGTAAACCCTGAACCCTGAACCCTGAACCCTGAACCCTAAACCCTAAACCCTAAACCCTAAACCCTAAACCCTAAACCCTAAACCCTAAACCCTAAACCCTATAACCCTAAACCCTAAACCCTAAACCCTAAACCCTATAACCCTAAACCCTAAACCCTAAACCCAGCGGCCCCCAACCCCGCAGCCACCTGTCGTTGAGGGTTACCAGCTACTTGCAGCAGACAGGGCTTTTGCCTTCAGTATGGGGACCACCAAACCCTTGGCTCAGAAACCTTCGTAGGAATTAGGACATATTCGAGGCTTTCCAGGGAGTCGCTGCGAAGTCCTGACCTTTCCGCCTTAAGGCCAAACTCGATAGGCTCCAAACCCTAAACCCCAAACCCCAAACCCCAAACCCCAAACCCTAAACCCTAAACCCCAAACCCTAAACCCTAAACCCCAAACCCTAAACCCTAAACCCCAAACCCTAAACCCTAAAGCCCACACCCCAAAAGGAATTCAAGGCGGAGCTCAAGCAATCACAGCCATGCCTGCAGCCTGAACAAAGGTCCCGAAATGGCCCCACAACTCCGCAACCAAACCAAGCAGGGTGCCCTTATTGCAAGAACGGCAGCTGGGCCAGCCCACGATAGGGTTTAGGGTTTAGGGTTTAGGGTTTAGGGTTTAGGGTTTAGGGTTTAGGGTTTAGGGTTTAGGGTTAGGCACGCACAGACTCAGGCTACATCCTGAGGATCCCTACATAGGTGAGGAGGCGCAGGCCACCACTGGTCTGCCGGGGCGAGGGGGGCTAAGTGCTGTACCTCGAAACAGGGGCACGGCTTTGGGTGCATGTTTAGGGTTTAGGGTTTAGGGTTTAGGGTTTTAGGGTCTAGGGTTTAGGGTTTAGGGTTTAGGGTTTAGGGTTTAGGGTTTGGGGCTACTAGAGCCGACTGCATTGCATCATCATTGGAGACTGGCTTGTAGTGTAAGTTCTGATGCTTCTGACGCAGTAGGGCCCAGCCTACTTTTTTTTTATCCTAGGAAGTGATACTTAAGTTCTATCCCATGTTCGAGACCCTGATGCGCAAACAGTATGTCAACATAAACCATTCAGAGTTCTACGCCGGGGGGTCTGAAAATGTTGCCGCGGGGTGCCTGCGAACGGCTCACCCCGGCCTGGGAGCACGCGCTGTTCTCGGGTTTAGGGTTTAGGGTTTAGGGTTTGAAGCCAAGTGCTTTTTGGACGAAAAAATCGCGCTGTCGCCTAGGAGCGGGCATGGATGCGCTTGCCGCCATCGAAACGGAAATCGCTTTGTTGCAGTCTACTTCTCACTACAGGGCCCCTCCCTAAACGCTAAACCCGAAACCCTAAACCCTAAACACTATAAACCCTAAACCCTAAACCCTAAACCCTAAACCCTAAACCCTAAACCCTAAACCCTAAACCCTAAACCCTAAACCCTAAACCCTAAACCCAAACCTTTCACCCTAACTCCAAACGCGTGGCAGGCGCCACAGCGAGCGTGTGGACCAGCAACGAGTCCCTTTGACTTCCGCACGGGCTCATGGGCCGACGTAGCCGCGAGGCTTCAATTCAGCCCTACTTGAAGGATTTAAGGTTTAGGGTTTAGGGTTTAGGGTTTGGGCAGTTGTAAGCAAGGTGAAAAGTATGGTAACTGTACTTACAACCCTAAGCCCTAAACCCGAAACCTATTTGGGGTACTTGTAACCCTACTTTCAAGATCCTATGAACCTCCAAGCGCAGCCCCGATGATCAAACCCTAAAGCCTAAACGCTATCTGAGGGGTCGAAAGGAACCCCAAAATTGGGGTCATGCACCTTATATTGCTATACTTCCTACTAAGGTATGCGAACCCTATGTATATGGATCATAGTAGCCTTTCAGGGTTCATGTCACCCCCAAGGTATGCATCCTATTCGCCCCCCCGAAAAAAAGTCGGAAGCCATGGACCTTTTGCCGTGGGGCCTCACAGGGATGAGGGGATGCGAATCCTTGAGGACCAAATGAACCCTAAAATTGGGGTCATATACCGCAAACTGCGATAATTCCTTATGAAGGCATATGAACCACAAACCCTTTTAGTGTTCATTTCGTCCCCAAGGATGATAGGTACTCAAGCATGTAGGGCGGCGTTTAGGGTTTAGGGTTTAGGGTTTAGGGTTTAGGGTTTTTGGGTTTAGGGTTTAGGGTTTAGGGTTTAGGGTTTAGGGTTTAGTTTCTTGGCCCTCAACTGCAAGGAGTCACTCAAGAGTCTCTCAGGGTCCGCAATTGTTGATCAACCCCGCGTGCGAACTTCTAGTCGTGGAGATGTTTGCCCAGGTTTAGGGTTTCGAGTTTACCGCTGCCCTGAACCCTACATAGGGTTTAGGGTTTCGGATGTTAGGCTTTCGCGTTACAAACCCAAAACAACAGTTAGGCTTGGTCCATGTAACGACCGGTCTACTGGGCCCTGAGTTATTCAAGAGCTTACGATTCGACAAGGCAAGGGAGCTTCAGCTTTGAAAGTCTGCTGCCGATGCCCCAAACTTCCCCAGTCTACGATAGGGGTCGGAATAGTTGCTAGTAGTATTACTTTTGTGGCCCCTGTGTAGTTATATGCTATAAAAATAAACACCCCCCCCCCCCCAAAAAAAAAAAAAAAAAACTCTGTTCGAATCATTAAGGCTCCTACAGTACCCAGTACCCACCAATGCAGGCAGCGAGCTTGGTGAGACTCGGGCATTCCGAGTTGCCATCCCCCCCCACTCCTGGACCAAGCCTAGTCCCCTAGCGCAGCTCTCAACCTTAAACCCGACATGTCCAGAGTTACCCTAAACCCTACACCCTACACCCTAAACCCTAAACCCCGATGTCTCAGGAGATGATGTGGGCCTACATCTTCTACCAGGAGCTTCGCGTGGCGCCGGAGGATCATGCCCTACTTGTGACAGAGTCTTGTCTACAACTTGATGTCTTTCGTTTAGGTCAGAGTTTAGAGTTTAGGGTTTAGGGTTTGGGGTTTGGGGTTTAGTTTTTTAGGCTTTTCCGTTTAGGGTTGAGGGTTCTTCGGGGGGGGAAAAAGGGCTTGGGATGGCCAAGTATACTGGGCTCACTGAGTCTTACAAGAAAGCAAAATGCTGCTTCCCCGATTGCCGGGCAAAGCTACCGAAACGAACCCTAAACCCCTAAACCCTAAACCCCTAAACCCTAAACCCCTAAACCCTAAACCCCTAAACCTAAACCCCTAAACCCTAAACTACAAGGGCAAAGGCACCAAGTAATGAGGGCTCATGGGGACTGTGCGACCTTTGGAGGGGTGGGAGGGGGGGGGGGGGGGGGAAAGCACCACAATATACTAATAGAGACCGCAAGGGCCCGTGAGTTCGGGGTGTTACGCTGTTTTGTTAAGGGTGTTAAGGGTTGCCCCGATGCATATGACTTGCCCTCTGGTATGATGAGGGTGTAGGCTGGTTTGGAAAATTTCAGGAGTATAGGGAGGAACCCCTATTTGGGACCTCTAATCTTATTCCCCTATGTACCTAAGTAGCCCCTAAACAACCCCAAAACCCAAAAAACAAGAACCCCTGAGGGTCCTTGCATGGGTCCCTCCTTTGGTCCCTTGAAAATTGCAGCTTCCGGGGTCACGGAACGAACGGTTTCCTGGTGGCATGAAAGGCGGCGCCGCATCGGAACCCCGAACATACCCGAACCCTGATATCCTGTATAAGCCTGGCCCAGTAGGGTCAAGGCCACATATAACCCTAAGCCCTAAACTTTCAAACCTAAGCCCGAAACCCGAATCCCTAAACGCCCCGAAACCCTAAGCTCTAAACCGCCCGCAGCCCCAAATAAGCCGGCCACACAGGAAGCTCCACTCAACCAACCGGCTGACAGAGAACGCTTGGTGCAGCTGATGTTCGAGTATTTCAACGTGCGCGCCCTGCCACCTCGGCTGCGATGGTTTCTCTTAGAGTCCTAAACCCTGAACCCGAAGCCCTAAACCCTAAGCCCTAACCCCTGAACGTAGCTTAGACTCCCCTTGTAGGGTTTAATGGTTTTGGGGTTTAAATTTAGAGGGGTTTAGGGATAGGGTGCCTTAAGTGCCAGTGCACCCCCTAACGGAGAATTGACCATCTACACCTGAGCCTAGTCATTCCAAGAGGCGGCTGTGGAAGGGGTGTGGCAACTCCCGAGCATCCACAACAAAGAAGCCGCACCCCAAAAGCCCCCAATCGAAGGGGGCGTAGTATAGCAAAGCTACATCTTAGGATACAAGCAGAACAGAACTTAGGGCTCTAAACCCTAGGCAAATAAAAACTAAGCCCTAAGTCCGAAACCCCATAGAAAAGCCCGAGGTGCTTCTTGAGAGGTCCAAACCTTATGGTCCAAGGTACCTTGCTCTCCCGGAAGTTCTTTCACTGTATGCTTCTGGCCGCACTGCAGGCGCACGTAGCACGTGTGATCAAGAGTGAGGGGTTTAGGGTTTAGGGTTTAGGGTTTAGGGTTTAGGGTTTAGGGTTTAGGGTTTAGGGTTTAGGGTTTAGGGTTTAGGGTTTAGAGGTGTAGTTCGCCCGGCGCTTTCCGCTGCAGAAAGTGCGCTGATCCCGGCAGCAGAAGAAGATTGGTGCTGTGCTTGGAGGCTCGTGGGTACGTACAAGCAGGGTTATTAGGAACCTATATAGGGTCATAAGTAGAGTTACCATACTTATTGTAGCCTTACTTACAACTACCAATGAACCGCCAAGTAGCGTGTAGCTGTTTTTTTTTTGTTCTGAGCAGGCTTGGTGCTGGACCTGGGCCACCTGTCGACCCATGCTGTGCCCGTCTGGGACGGCGTGGTGCCTTCGGCGCAACGTTGTTGTTTTTTTGTTTTGGGGGGCTTCCGCGGGCTTCGGCAGGACATGTGCAAAGAGTTCCTGAGTCCGCTGTTGCAGCCAAGGGCCGTCTTGCTTTGCGGTCATGCATGGCCTAAGCTCTTACTGCAAACCCTATACTTGGAGGTTCGTGGGTTTTCATAAGTATGGCTAGACGTATGGTAAGCATACTTAAGAACCTATTTAGGGTTGCACGCATGGTAAGCATACTTAAGAGCCTACTTAGGGTTATAAGTAGGGTTGTAAGTATGGTACCTATGCTTCTATGTATAGGGTACTTAGCACCCTATACTTATAAGTGCCCGTGAATCCTTGCCCGCGTGCCAGGCCAAGGGTTTGCTGCGAGAGACCCTAAACCCCAAACCCCAAACCCCAAACCCCAAACCCCAAACCCCAAACCCCAAACCCCAAACCCCAAACCCCAAACCCCAAACCCCAAACCCTAAACCCTAAACCCTAAACCCTAAACCCTACGAAGACGCCCGTGACTCCAGGCGATGCACCACGCAGTGTCGAAGATGGATTTGGGGGGGCATGGGCTGACTGACCATATGGCGCGGCTGCTTCAGGAGCAAGGTGTGGGACAAGGGCTTTAGGGTTTAGGGTTTAGGGTTTAGGGTTTAGGGTTTAGGGTTTAGGGTTTAGGGTTTAGGGGAGTTGAGGGGAGTCGATAGATGGGCCGATGAGACTAGATACATGTAAATAAGGTACATGACATGAAGCCTGAAACCTGCCCTCACCCGGGCAAGTTTGCAGGACGGTCCTCTCATGCGTGGCTTTGGGGCCTAGGTAATGTGGGGCTAGTGATTTGGGAGTTTCCGAAATTAAGGGTAGCTTCTTGGGCTCCCAATTATAAGGGAATCCTACTATTTGGGGATCTTTTTTGGGGGCCCCCTTTTTCATAAACCCCCATTTGCTGCTCCGGTATCTGGTGGGCAACGCGAGCACATGCTTGAAAGCCTCAAATATCCTGAGTCCGCGAACCTGCAACCTTGGACCCTGTAAACCCTCAACGCAACTTCGGGGTCTTGAGTTGTTCCGGTGCTGTTTGCATCGGATGGGAGGCCACTCGTTCACGACAGACTCGGATCAGCGCATTGTGCGCGACATTAAGGAGCCCAGCTTTCCGGGCTTGGTTTTTTTCAGGTTTCTTGCATCCAGTTAGATAGGTCCTTGTCCATGAACCCTAAACCCTAAGCCCTGAACCCTAAACCCTAAACCGCGGAATTGAGATGTGCGACCTCGGAGAAGTTACGGGTTTACCATCGTATTCAGGGTTTATATGTAGGCTAGGGATTCTATTGGGTTGAAAATGCCGAGCCCTAAGCCCTAAACCCTAAACCCTAAACCCTAAACCCTAAACCCTAAACCCTAAACCCTAAACCCTAAACCCTAAACCCTAAACCCTAAACCCTAAACCCTAAACCCTAAACCCTAAGCCTTGCTTCTTCCAGGAGAAGATGTGCTACGTGCCACTGGACTACGCTTGCGAACCTTGGGCACTAGTGACTCTAATTTTTGTTTTTTGGTCCATATACCCGAATATACTAGTATAGAGTATCTAGTCCCAAGTTCAGGCCTTTTTAAGGTGCATTCCGGTATTCTAGTAGTATAGGTAGTATATATGCATATATACATATGTACATACATATATATATATATATATGTATTTATTCATTTGTTTATGTGTGTTTGGAGGCTGGTTCTCTCTCTCTTTCTATATATATATACATGTACATATATATATATATATATGTATATAGATACACGACATAGAGTATATGTTAGATTAGAGTGTAGTAGTATAGTTAGATTAGACTATAGAGTAGATGCTATCCCAGCGGTGGGGTTTCTTTGGATTCCTAAGGAAGTGGACAGCCTGAACGCGTCGACGCGGTCGCAACCGATGACCTTCCAACTGCCGGACGGCACGCCACTTTCGCTCCTCTCTTTTTTTAGGGTTTAGGGTTTAGGGTTAGGGTTTAGGGTTTAACTGGATGTTCAGGGGTACCCTTATTCCCTCTTGGGGCGGGGGCTTGGGTTCCCTTGTAAACCCCTTTAAGGAACAAGGGTTCCCTTGGTGAGCCTAGGTTACCGGGCAACCTAGTTTTTTTACTGAGTTAACTTTAAGAGCCCCAAAACCTATCTGTTTTTTTTAGGTTGCCGTTTTAAAAGGTTAGGTTTGCTTCAAGAACTTTAAGGGCCCCAAATCTGTCAGTTTTTTGTAGGTTGCCTTGTTAAAGGTTAGTTTTACTTCAAGAACTTTGTAGGTAGCCTTTTGTTTTGAAGGTCAGTGGCTGAAGAATCGCCACTTACATAGAAGTCGGCTTGGAAGCCCTAAACCCTAAACCCTAAACCCTAAACCCTAAACCCTAAACCCTAAACCCTAAACCCTAAACCCTAAACCCTAAACCCTAAACCCTAAACCCTAAACCCTAAACCCTAAACCCTAAACCCTAAACCCTAAACCCTAAACCCTAAACCCTAAACCCTAAACCCTAAACCCTAACCCTAAACCCTAAACCCTAAAGTTCAGGTGGAACATGAGGCATGTCGGGCTCGACCGCCAGGCTGCCATCCCTAGGTGCCACCCCTGAAGCCGGTTGAAGCCATAGGGTTTAGGGTTTAGGGTTTAGGGTTTCGGGCTGATCTTTGGACCCCTGACGTTGCGCCCCCAAACCCACAGCATCCCAACTGAGGTTAGGCTCTGCCTGCGTCTCCTGCCCAGAGGCTCTCTTTGACCCCAGCCTGGTTGGCAAGGCGCAGGGCCAGTGAGGGGTCTTGGGGGGCATTTAGGGAAAGCTTGAGGTTCTGGGTTTAGAGCACTAAACCCCTAAACCCTTCGCACCAGACCCTAAACTTCACGGTAGTAGCTGCACAGCATCTGGGAACCCAACTTCTAGTAGCCTAGGTTCAGAGCCCCCCCCCCCCCCCCCCAAGTTACAGACCCTGCGCCCTTAAGAGAAACTTCTGCCCAGGTTGTAAGAGCCACAGGTTGGATGTCCTCCTTTTCCTAACAGCTCCTTCGTAGGGATTGCAATATTGCAATTGGGGGGGGGGGGTACTATCATCCCGCTTAAGGACTGTTAGTATAGGAGGGAACATCCCAACCCTAAACCCTAAATCCCTAAATCCCTAAACCCGAAATCCCTAAACCCAAAACCCTAAACCGTGTCGAAAGCATCTCAAGGAGGTCGGACTGGTGGATCTCATCTCCAGATCAATCCAGGCCGAATGGGGTTGGGCTGCGGGGTTGAGCCCTAGATGTTCGTGTGCAGGGTTGAAGGTGTAGGGTTTATGGTGTCGGGTTTCCCCCAAACCCTAGACCATAGGGAAGAGGGATGAAGGTTTCAGGGGTTTCGGGTTCAAGGTAGAGGTTTATGGTTGGAGCCAGGACGCCATCAAGGGATTATGGTTTGAGCAAAACCCTCAACCATAGTGTCTTTTCTTTTGGTGGGCGGGGGGGGGGGGACCATGGATATACGGCTTCTGCAATTGGAACCCCCAAAAGGGAACCATACTTTAGAGAACGGGCCACAGGTCACTCTTATGGGCTTCCCAGCCGTCGCAGATGTAACATTCCGCATGCTGGTAGCTTTGCAGCGTCAGAATCTCCCATAGGTGGTTTCAAACCAGGCTTCCCTTGCAAGTATACTTCTCACACCAGGGTTCTGTTGAAACAGATCACTCTCAAAAGGGGGCCTTACACATTTTTCGGATTGAGGGTTTACGGTTTAGGGCTAGGGGGTTTAGGGTTTAGGGTTACAAGAGCTTCGCAGACATCCTCCTGAGGCCTGCGATGCAGATGTTCAGTGCTCCCTCTACCAGACCATCCTCCTGGCTGGAGGCCGGGTTTGTGGGTTTTGGGTTTAGGATTTAGGGTTTAGGGTTTAGGGTTCCCGAAGCTAAACCCCAAACCCTTAAATCTGAACCGCCCTAAATTTCAGAGCCTTCCTCAATTTGTTGACATGGGCATAGCCCCAAGCTGCAAGAGACAGTCGGCAGCCTGCACATCATCAGCAGTTTGGTTTAAGGCTTGGGGCTAGGGTTCAGGGTTTCGCCGCTACCTCCGCTATTAGCTACAGACCTCACCTATGATGAGCAGTTTAAGAGGCTACTGCACACCCTTTGCTGAAGATGGCCCGAGACCATCCATACACCTCAAACCCAAAACCAAGAAGTGCCCTAAACCCTACACCCTACACCCGAAACCCTAAAACCCCCATCCGTAGGCCCGACATCGAAAAGCCCAAATCCGAGCCCCGGCATTCCAAACCCCCCTTTGAATTCCAGCTAGACATGGCACATCACATAAATGCCAAAGCCAACATGCCACATGTGGGAAAGCCAAAGCCAACAGGGAAACACTCATATGCACAGCACATGTGTGGCTATATGACCGTTAATTGTGCTTGCGTGGCTTTTCATTTTTACACATGCGCTCCAATCTTGGGAAACTGAGTGTGTGTGTGTGAGAGAGAGTGTGTGTGTGTGTGCGTGAGTGTGTGCAGTGGGTGTGCGTGTGCGTGTGTTCGTGCGCGTGTGTTCGTGTGCGTGTGTTCGTGCGCGTGTGTTCGTGCGCGTGTGTTCGTGCGCGTGTGTTTGTGTGCGTGTGTTTGTGTGCGTGTGTTCGTGCGCGTGTGTTCGTGCGCGTGTGTTCGTGTGCGTGTGTTCGTGTGCGTGTGTTCGTGTGCGTGTGTTCGTGTGCGTGTGTTCGTGTGCGTGCACGTGCGTGTGGTTGTGTGCGTGTGTTCGTGTGCGTGTGTTCGTGTGCGTGTCTTCGTGTGCGTGTGTTCGTGTGCGTGTGTTCGTGCGCGTGCGCGTGCGCGTGCGTGTGTCCATTCATTTGTTCACGACTTGCTTGGTTCTTCACCATTCCTAAACTACAAACCCTATAATCCCTAAACCCTAAACCCTAAACCCTTCCTGCAGGAAGTCCTAAACCCCAAACCAGGGACCAGCCTTCTGCCGGGGCTGCCAGAGCGCCTGGCCAGGGACTTGATGGCGGCAGGCGTCACCCAGGCACCACACAGGGCTATATGGACCTAGGTCTCCTATGGCTTATAAACCCTAAAACCCTAGGAGGGTGTAGGGTATGGGTTTAGGGTTGGGATGCTCCCCCTTACACTAACTAACAGTCCTTAATAGTAATAGGGATAACAATTGGGGGACAGGAGAATCCCGATTGAGGACTGCTAGTATCAGGGGTAGCATCCCAGCCTCAACCCTAAAACCGTAACCCTAATCCCTAGAGCCCTATACAAGCCCTAAGAGGCCCAATCCTCAGGGTCTAAACCAGGGGCCGTGGGATGTCTATACTCAACTCTACCCGAACACCCACTCTCGAAAGCGGTTAGTCAAAGACCCAACGCGTTTAGGATATGATGTCTTATGCAGATTTCGTTTTGCTAGTGGGTCTTGAGACCTGGGCATCTGACCTCCGATCCCATTTTGCAAAATTCCGAGCACGCTGCAAAGCACCCAGAGCTTTTTAGCCCTTATCCATATTGAGCGCAGTTTGTTTCGGCCACTATTGGGTTGTTCTCTAGTTTGTTCTCGCGCCGCCTTCAGAATCAGAAGTATAGGCTGGCCCGTATACTTCAATTACGGTTGTTTACGCTTGCTATCTCATACTGGGTATATAGCTCAGTCTAACCCTAAACCCTAAACCCTAAACCCTAAACCCTAAGCCCATCAGCCTACAGGTGCAACCAAAGGTCCTGGCGCTCGAAAATCGGCAGTGGAGTGCGTGGGTGGGGGGATCCATCCTCGCGGATCTGGAGGTGCTGAGGGTTTAGGGTTTAGGGTTCAGGGTTTAGGGTTTAGGGCTTAGGGTTTAGGGTTTAGGGTTAGGGTTTAGGGCTTGAAGTTTCTGGCAGCACCCACGGGAGTCCGGGTGCAAAAAAGGGCTTTATGTATACATGTTGACCCGCTCCGCCCTGATAATCACATACACACACATACCCAACAGTACCGCTTGCGCAGGTGTTTCCGAGAATGTGCGTCAGCAAGGAGGAGTATGACGAAGAAGGGCCTGTCATCGCTCACCGGAAGTATGTGCCTCACTGATACAACATTAAGTTTTTTGGGCTTATTTTGCTGGACAGTTGGAGCGAAAGGCTTTCTGTTCTCTGGCGCGTTGGGGAAGTAAGGTGTAGTCCTGCTGAGCCCGATTTTTTCCGGGCTCTCTGCCTGGCCTGCAGCACCTCCCAGCACCTCTGGGCGATCCGATGCCACAGCGACGTCCCTGTGAACAACCGCCGACTCTTTGTGGTATAATTCCTGTAACTTTAGATCCTTATACTGTCTTTTTGGGTTTATTGGGTTTCTTATTAAGGCAGCTAAAAGGTTTAATTTATAGCTACCCTCCTGAGTGCAGCCAAGGACTGATCCTCGACTATCTCGTCGGCTGCCATCGGTGCCAAGGTAAATCTGTCCAGAACCCTGCAAAGGGCTCGGGGTTCTGGCGGAGTCTTCTGGTGAAGGCCACAACGGATGCTGCCAAGGAAGCGCATGCGAAGTGCAAAAGGCACTGCGCTAGAGCTGGTGAAGTCCGTGGTTGAAAGACGACGCCGAATTAAGCCTAGGCAGACGAGCAGAAAAGCCAGAGTTGCTGGCGTAGTGGAGGTTTGTGTACATTTCGAAGTAAGGCCACTTGATGACGCCAATCTTGAGTGCCAGATGCGGCTAGGAAAAGAATGCTGCCCTGCCACGTACCCATGGAAGATGTATGCTATATGCTGTGCAGGAAACTCTGGACGAGCTTGTTGCAGGCAGCAGCCGTTTCTTTGAGTTGAAGTGAGTGGAGGGAGCAGTGCAGAGGCGTCAGCTGGCCACTGAAATATCTGTAGGCTTGGGGCCATAGATCTGGGACCATTCGTGGCCATGGTCGCATCATGTGATGGAGCCAGTGTGCGCTCGAAAGGTCGACCCTTCGATGGAATTTACGGCACTGTCACAAGCAATGCGGAACGAGATCCCCATTATGAGGCTCATAGTCGGGATCTCGTGCAGCCTTGCTTGTGACAGTGTCGTAAGTTACGTCGAAGTGTCGACCTTTCGACATCAATCCAGCCATCTGGGATTCCGAGGCCGCTGAAGAGCAGAACGTTGATAGCTTGGTGTAGAGGAACGTCCGACAATTCTCGGGCGTTCCTCTCACCAAGCTATCAATGTTCTGCTCTTCAGCTGCTTGCTTGCGAGCCGCATCCGCCTTCGCAATGGCCTCCTGCTCGTCAGCCTGTGCAAGAATCAAAGCTTTCACCTGGACATGGGCCTCAGTCTCTAGATTGGGGTGTAGGGTTGAGGGTTTAGGGTCTACAAGGAGGGGCCCCCCTAGTTATAAGTAGAGTTATAAGGACCCTAAATTGGGCTTTTAGGATCCTAACTTAGGTTAGAAGTCCCTTAACCATAGTTCGTCTAGTAAGGGGGCCCCTCCTTGTAGGGTCGAGGGTTCAGGTTCTTTAGAGCAGCTTCTTTCGAGCCGGGGCTCTATGGTCAGTTCTCTAAATGGCTCCTTTTTGGGTACCCTAAACAAATATGAGGCCCTTAGAATAAGGGACCCCCAAAGGGACCATATCTTAGGGAAGTGACCATATGGAACATATGCGTTTTTGTTGGGTTCATGTGGAATCAGGAAAATAGGCGCCACAGATCCCCGTATCTCTCTATGTATATATATATATATATGTATATGTATATATATGTATATACGTACATAGGGTACCGAATTCCCCAATCCCACATTCCCTAATCCTAAACCCCAAACCGACATCAAGCCTCACCAAGAAGAAGATGCTTGTGCGATGTCGACAGTGTGCCGACTAAGCCGTTCTCTACAAGTTCGCATTGTGTGTTCTTAGTGGGCATTCCGTTCGGGCCTAGGGCTTATAGTCTGTGAAGGGCATGTTGGTTCTTCGGATCTGGGAAATAGGACAATGACAATGAGATCTCTTACATCAGCCCCCTGAACCCTAAACCCTAAACTCAATACAAGGAGGGGCCCCCCTAGTTATAAGTAGAGTTATAAGGACCCGAAATTGGGTTATAAGGATCCTAACTTAGGTTATAAGTCCCTCAACTATATAGCTAGTCTAGTAAGGGGCCCCTCCTTGTAGAGCCCCAAGCCTTCATCTTCCCCCCGCATCAGCTCTGGTGGCACCTGACAGGCCTCGCGTGCATACTTTCATCAGTTCGGCAATGCCAGCACCTCAGGGCCAACTACTCGTCAGGTTTAGGGCTTTCAGGGCTTTCGGGTTTGTTTGCGGTTGATAGTCTTTTGTCTTGAGCTCATTTGGAGGTCCACGGGTACTTCGAAGTAGGCTAAAAAAGGTTGCAAGTACACGTACTTTCTCAATTGGTTTTAGGCTTCTGCCGAAAAAATGCGCAACGTTTTTGGGTTTAGGGTTTAGGGCTTGGCGTTTGGGGTTTGGGGTTTCGGACTTGTTTTGTCGAGGCCGGGGTGGTTAGGTGCTGGGGTTTAGGGTTGGGATGTTCCCCTGTAGAGTAACAGTCCTGAATAGGGATTCTACCAGGGGGTACTACAATCCCTATTTAGGACTGAGAGTATAAGGGGGAACATCCTAAGTTTAGGTATTGGGCCATAGAGTTGATGTGCACGCTAACGAACAGCGAAAGTCCGCCTCTTTCGAGCAGGATTGACAAAGCAACCGGAACCCAGAAACTCAGAGACCCCCACGGTTTAGGGTTTAGGGTTTGGGGTTTAGGGTTTGGGGTTTGGGGTTTGGGGTTTGGGGTTTAGGATTTCAACACAAGTGCCCTTGACGTCGCTGGTATCGCCGGCATCACAGCGACATTTGAGCCCCTCAACCCCTCTATATCCTGTTCCCTCAACCCTTACGAACCCTAAACCCTAAACCCTAAACTCTAAACCCTAAACCCTAAACCCTAAACCCTAAACCCTAAACCTACAAAGGTCCAGGAGTGGCGTTAAAACAAGCAGCGATGTTTTTTGCACAGCGGCACGCTGGGGGACCACAGCGGCTCGGGTTGAAAGGCCTGCCGGTCGCATGGGCTGCATCTGCGAAGTGGAGGTTCCGAGATTTGGGGGGCGTAGCCCGTGAAGCCTTTACAGGGTTTAGGGTTTGGGGTTTAGGTTTTTGTTGGTTTTTAGGTTTAGGGTTTAGGGTTTAGGGTTTTGGTTTAGGGCTCAGGGTTTAGGGTTCAGGGTTTAGGGTTTAGGAAGCCCTCTACCTAGGTGGGTGGTGGAACCGAAACAATCCGAACCCGAAGCCCTCAACCCCAACAAGGCTGATGGATGGCAGCACGTCTCCTTCATGATTTGGGATTTCGATTCCATGCGGCGCGCTGAGGATACGTGCGTAAGGAGCAACGCTTGTTTGGCTTTTGAGGGTCTTGGGCTTGTTGGTTCATCACTGGGAAGGAGCTATCCTATCTAGTCCCTTAAAGGCTTATCTAGGGGACATCCTTCTTTCGGGGGACGTAAGAGGTTATCAATCAGAGGCTTGCAAGGGCTTACAGGGATCATGGGGCTTGTAGGGATCCCAAAGACTTCTAGTACGGGAAAAAAGGAGGCACCCCTGGAATGGACTATTAATCGCCTTAATTGGCCTTAATCTTACTCCCCTACATAACCACTTTTCCTTATTGCAGTTCCTATGTACCTAAGTAGCCTCCTGGTGTCTCTTGATTTAGGGCTTCTAGGATTTTGCAATAGCAGCGCTTGTGGGGCTTGCGTGGTTCCATTGGGCTTACGATTTCTTTGAAAAGTATGGTTGCCCATGGAGCTTATGGGATGTATGGGGCTTGCAGGGAATATAGGGTTCCGAATGTCCCAACTCCCTAAACCCCATAAACCCAAGCCCGAAGATTGATCCGTTGCGTGAGCGAGTACGTCGAAACCGAGTTCTCTCACCCTAACCCCTAAATTATAAACCCTAGACCCAGTTCTCAATCCTCTCGCTGGCCTCAGGTCGGACAATGACTTCATGGGCAAGGTGGTTGCCAGCACCCTACCACCACCGACAGTCGGCTTCAGTGTTCGGGGTTTCGGGTTTTAGGCTTTTGGGTTAACTCTAACCCGGCTGGCTGCAAGAGAGCCTGGATGCACAAAGGCTTTTGGGTTTCGGGTTCGGCGAGGATTTCCGCAAGCCTGCCGCAACAGAGTTCAGCATTTAGGGTTCAGGTCTCTAAGCCCTAAGCCCGAAAGCCTAAACCCTAAACCCCCCAAAAAACGGGCTGTATAGGGTCCACAGGGTGTGGGGGGGGGGGGCCTGACCAAAAGCTCCATGCTCTTGCGGTCCCAGCTCATCCTGGAACAGAGACTGGGTCTAAGCCCTAAACCCTAAATCCTAAGCCCGAAACCCTGAAAGGGTTTAGGGTTCAGGGCCCCCAGGGTTTTGGGGGATTTAGGGTTTAGGGTTTAGGGTTTGGGGTTTGGGGTTTGGGGTTTGGGGTTTGGGAGTCAGGGGCTTTAGTTGAGGTTTGGTGTTTGGGGGTTGCTTCTGTGGGTCCGTGGGTTTCCTGAAGTGGGTACCCTAAAGCCCAAAGCTTGCCTTGAGCACACGTTGCCTACCTAAGAGTTCTATAAGCGGATGCCCTAAACCCTAAACCCTAAACCCTGAACCCTAAACCCTGGGGCTCTCGAAGCAAAATCCTGTGCCCTGAGTCCTCGCGCAGCCTCGCCCGCATTATGCCCAGCCTCGAGGTCTCATTCCTCCTCAAGCTCCAAACATGTTATCACAAGGCCCCTCCAAAAAAAAACAGAAACATAATAATAGCAGTAAGACAATCAATATTCATGATGAAAATGACAATAAACATAGCAACAGATCACATGCTTGCGACCGTAGACCATAAACCCTGCAGCCCTTGTCTTCACGAACCTTAAGCCGCAAACTCCAAACCCTCAACCTTAAACCCTAGCGGTTGCCCTTGCCCCTCGCAGTCGCCCAGGCTGTACCACTGCAGCCGACAAAGGAGACCACAGCAAAGATCAAGCTGAATAGCAGGAGAGCCCTGGGTTTAGAGATCAGAGGGTTCCTTGGTTACCCTGCACCCTAAACCCTAAACGGTTAGGGTCTACATGCGCCCACGTTCCGCGTAATCGACCCCCTCCCCTCCCCCCCCAACGGTATCCCCCCCCCGCCCCCCCGCCATGGTAATCCCCAAACCCTGCCCGTTACCCCTAAAAACACCACGGACCAAAGGGGGGGGGAGAGAGAAACCCTCAACCTAAACCCCAAACCTGAACCCTAAGCCCTAAAACCTAAACCCGCCAATATTCCAAGGGGGGGAGAAGGGTAAACCCGAAACCTTAACCGCTTTAACCCTGAGCCGTAAACCCAGGAAAACCATACACCCACCATTACCCCAAACCTTGAACCGTAAGCTCTAAACCCACCGTGAACAAATGGACCAATAGGGGTCAGAGTGAAAATCCTGAACTCTACAGCCTAACCCTAAACCCAAACCCATGAACCACAGACCATGCACCAAAGGGGTGGGAAAGGCAAGCCCAAAACCCACCATGAACCACGGAGGGGGGCGGGGGGGGGATTACGATTACTATGGGGGGGGGGAGGAGGGGGGGGGGGGCGGGGTGCGGCTATGCTGGCTCATATAAGGCTCAGTTCTGAAACTAGGGGCGATTTTGTTCCATGCATGTGGGTGGTGCTGAACTGCGCGCAATCAGAGAACTTTGGTGCACTTCTCGGTTCCATGGAGAAATGGGTGCTCTACATTTTTCTGCATTGGCTCTGCTTGCCCCACACAGGTGCCCAGTAAGGTCAGACAGCATCCTAGCCTAGCTTGGCTGGGTGTGAGTTGGCTGCCGAATCCCTCGGCCAGTTGGAGGTTCTTGATGACAAGTGGTAGAGTAGGTAGAGTGAGAAGCCCCCTGGTAACCGAGACCCGCGCGAGCTCCCTAAGGTAGCGAACAAGACCGATCCCTAGAGCCCTAAAACCCTATCCCCTAAACCCTAAATTTGGTTCCATCTCCTTTTTAGGGTTTAGGGTTTAGGGTTTAGGGTTTATAATTTAGGGTTTAGGGTCTGAGCAGCAAACGGATGGCCGGGACAGACACGTGCGTTTTCCCTCGCAGCGCGATGCTTGATCATCAGCTAGGCGGGTGGCAAAAAAGCAAACCTAAATTCGAAATCCGAACCCCTAAACCCTAAATCCTAAACCCTAAACCCTATACCCTAAACCCTAAACCCTGAACCCTAAGCCCTAAACCTTATAAACCCTAAACCCTAAACCCTAAACCCTAAACCCTAAACCCTAAACCCTAAACCCTAAACCCTAAACCCTAAACCCTAAACCCTAAACCCTACCCATCCACCCTGGCAGACGCTTCGCCTTTTCATCGGCCCTGGCCCGCACGGAGTTGGGATGCGGGCAGCGCCGGCCCACCCTGCCGGGGCCTTGGGGGTGTTTAGGGTTTAGGGTTTATATAGAGTTTAGGGTTAGGGTTTAGGTTTCAGGGTTTAGGGATGTTTAGGGTTTAGGGTTTAGGGTTTAGGGTTTAGGGTTTAGGGTTTAGGGTTATCTCAGTCGAACTGCTCAGCCCGGTTGCAAAAGGGTTTAGGGCTTAGCCCGGATGCAATGAAAGGGTGGTTCAGTGGGCTAATGGCGTGAGACTCGACACCCTCAACCTTGGGCGTCAAGTGCTTTAGGGTTTAGGGTTTAGGGTTTAGGGTTATGCTTAGAAGATTTGACAACACGAGCCTGCCCGGGTTCTGCCTCGCATGAAGTGACCCGAAATACATGGTGAACGTACAATGCCCGTACTTCGGTAACTTGTGGTAAAGTTCCTTCGTATGACTATGGGTGTGACATCCGAACCCTAAACCCTAAACCCTAGAACCCTAAACCCTAAACCCCATGTCTCTTGACACCGGCTTTCGGTGGCGCTCGGCAATGAATTTAGGCTCCCTGGGCCACCCTTCGTCTGTTTTAGAGGGGTATCCAGGGCGTGTCGACCAGAAGGTGGACATAAACGAAGCGTGATTAGGGTTTAGGGTTTAGGGTTAGGGTTTAGGGTTGCAGATTAGTCGTTGTGCCAGTTCAGGGAGAGGTGGAGGGTCTGAATCAGGTGGTGAGGACTATAGACTTACTGGTTCTTGGTAGGGAATGGGGGAGCGAGGTATTCTATATAATTCTTTAAAGGGTATACATAGGGGGATATAAGGTACCTCATTCCCTCATTCCCTGCTAAGAACTATAGGGGGTAGACCCATGTTGGACTTGGGGGGGGGCGCTGCGATTGCAAGGACCTACAGCATCGAGCGCGGGCCACAGCTGGTCCATGCCACGAGGGTTTAGGGTTTAGGGTTTAGGGTTTAGGGTTTCGGGTTTAGGGTTTAGGGTTTAGGGTTTAGGGTTTAGGGTCCTTCGTAACTGCTGCTTCTCGACTGTTTCGTAGCAAGGCCCGGACCTGTTTCCCAGCAGGGAAGGAGGGAAGAAGGTACCTTATGGCCCCCCCTTTATTTTTTCCTTTAAAGGATTATATATAGGGTACCTCATTCATAATGGAGGGAAGAAGGTACCTTCTATCCCCCCCTTTTTGTTCCTTTAAAGGATTATATATAGGGTACCTCGTTCATTCCCTCCCTAAGAACCAGTAAGAGCCCCTTTTTGTGCCTTTAAAGGAGTATATATAGGGTACCTCATTCATAATTCATTCCCCCCCTAAGCACCAGTGAGAGCCCCCTTCTTGAGGGGGGTGTCTTGGTGGGTTTTTTTGTTCCCTTCGTTGCCGCTCCTCATCCTGGAAGTCTTGTAACAGCTAAGCGCTGTTCAGCCCTTCTACGGGCCTCCATGGTTTAGGGTTTAAAAGTTTAGGGTTCAGGGTTTAGGGTTTAGGGTTTAGCGTTTAGGGTTTAGGGTTTGATGCCTTGCAGGCTTGATTTCGGGTTGGGTGCTGAACCTCAGGCTATCTCGAAACCAGCCGCCTTTATCTGGATCACTCGCGTCATGTGCAAGGCTGCTACGCTGCTTCACCTCCCCCCACAAGCCCTCTAGAGCTTCGAAAGCATGGTTCTGGCACGTATCCCGTGCGTCCATAGCTTGCAACGATCCCAAATTGATCCTGACACCATTCCCAAAAATTCCTTGTTGCCTAAATCCCTCTATGCATTCCCCCACTTCCCCGCGCACCAGTACATCGATATCCGACCCCTCGACCCCAAACCCTGAACCCCTAACCCTAAACCCTAAACCCCTAAACCAGGCAAAGCGCCAAAAAACACAACCTAAAACCTCAAACCAGGAAACGAAATGAAAACATATTCAACTTAAAACCTTAAGCCAGGTGGATCCCTCATCCGGAGACCTCACGTCTCAAGGGCCTGTGGCGGGCGCGGAGACTCAGCGCGTGGTGGGTGTTCTTCTAGTTTCGGGGGCCAAAGGAACCACAAAAATTGGGGTCATAGACCCTCTACTACTATGAGTCCTATTCAGGTATATGAACCCTAAACCCAAGCCCTGAAACCTAAACCCTAAACCCTAAACCCTCAACCCTACACCCTAAAAACTAAACCCTAAACCCTAAACCCTAAACCCTAAACCCTAAACCCTAAACCCTAAACCCTAAACCCTAAACCCTAAACCCTAAACCCTAAACCCTAAACCCTAAACCCTAAACTAAACCCTTCGAGGGTTCATTTGGTCCCCAACACAGGAGCGACACAGGGTCGAGGGATGCGGGGTTTGGGCACAAGAGGGTTTCGGGGCAGACCCGGCATTCGCCAAGGCTTGGACGCAAAAGGTTAGGGTTTAGGGTCTAGGGTTTGGGGGGTTAGGGTTTAGGGTTCAGGGTTTAGGGTTGAAGAAGCACACAGGTCTGTGTGTAGCAGCAGCAGACGTACGTGCATGTGGCATGCGCCTGCCAGGGGCGAAAGTTTTGACGCCTTGAAACAGCGAAGGCTCGTAGGTTTTCAAGGGCTGTCTAGGGATAGGCGCTTTCCACTCTAAGCCCTATAAACCCCACGCCCTCACCCCTAACCAAGCCCAAGACTGGAAGCTAGATGGTGAGGTGTTTCGGGGGTTGAATAAAATGTCAGGGTTTAGGGCTCTTAGGGCGCCTAGTCGACTTCGGCACAATGGGCGTGCTTTTCTTGGGTGACTGTGCAGCCTACCCCCCACCTTGCACCTCCACAACCTTCTGTCTCGCCCAAGCAGCGCTGCCTCGCCACCTTGATCTCGAACCAGGTGCAGATGGTGGAAAGAAGCAAGACCATCGCATGCTAGTACTTAGTAGCCACCCCATTCAATGCATACGTCAAAGCGCAGCGTGTCTGCCACCTCCGGCGAGCTGCCAGTCGTAGCACTGGTAGAACGATGGCCTTCATTGGGGGAAGCCAACCAGCAGGTCATGGTAGACAAAAGAGAACGAGTGGCCTCACTTAATTGCCTGCCTCACGAACCTCGCAGTCCCTAAGCCCTGAGCCCTGACCTCACAGCCTCTGTCCTTAGAGATTTTTTAGGCTTTTAAAGGTTCAAGCGTCCATAAGAGGCCTCAACCCTAAAGGTTTTAGTGGAGCGAGCCTGTGGCGCCATGTCGCTAGCTTCCCCAACCTCGGAGCATGCGCCGCCCCTGCCAGAGGAACCCTAAACCCTAAACCCTAAATCCTATACCCGAAGCCCTAAACCCTAAACCCTAAACCTCCACACAGGGATGGCTTGAAGATTCATGGGAAGTTGTAAGTCGGGTCTAGGTTTTAGGGCGAGGACCCGGAGTAGGGCCTGGAGTAGGCCCTTATTCCACTTTTGTTTTTTAGGGTTTAGGTTCCCTTCGAAGACCCTTCAAGCCAAATGGGTAGGTATTTGTAACTCGGGTATAAGGTTTGGAGTTTGTTCTTGGGTAGCATTTGTAGGGTTATGAGTACCTCCAAATAGGGTCAGAAGCCTAAACCCTGCACCCAAACCCGAAACCCCACTTACAAGCCAAAGCGGTTTTTGTGTAGCTTGCCTAAGACGTTTGTATCAGGAATATATTTATGTTTCGGCTTCTTAAGGGAGAGTTTGGGGTTTTTGGGACGTCAGGGTTTTTGGGGTCAAGCCCCCACACGTCTCAATTCGCCACTTCAGGTCTCTCTCGAAAGCTTGCAGGCAACTGAGCTAACCTCCTGACGTTGCACCCGAAACCCAAAACCCCAATCTGCAGTGCAGGGTTCCCCACAAAAAGGGTACCCTTATTGAAAAACATGCTTACTGGGCTACCAAGCAAGGTTTGAGTAGCACCTTCAGTGCCAACAGCGTCAAACCCCAAACACTGAAGAACAAAATGCAACAACAACAGAAAGCCAGCCTTGTAATTACAGGAGCCTAGGAAAACTGCGACCCCATAACCCCAAACCCTAAGCCCCTAACCCCTAAACCCTAAACCCCTAAACCCTAAACCCTAAACCCCTAACCCCTAACCCCTAAACCCTAAACCCTAAACCCTAAACCCTAAACCCTAAACCCTAAACCCTAAACCCTATACCCTAAACCCTAAACCCTAAACCCTAAACCCTAAACCCTAAACCCTAAACCCTAAACCCTAAACCCTAAACCCTAAACCCTAAACCCTAAACCCTAGCCGGGAGGAGCTGCTGCAACTGCTGAAAGAGTTGCACCTCGCAGACTTCGAGGTCCATGGCAACCCGAATCCCGAGACCCTAAACAAAGCGGCTTGCGGTTTAGGGTTTAGGGTTTAGGGTTTAGGGTTTAGAGTTTAGGGTTTAGGGTTTAGGGTTTAGGGTTTAGGGTTTAGGGTTTAGGTACACGCCTAACCCCTAAGATATAGCTTGGGATGTTCCCCCTTATACTAGCAGCCCTTCATAGGGATTCGAGTAGCCCCCTATTCTAATCCTATCAAGGACTGCTAGTACAAGGGGGATTTCGCCAAGATATAGCCTGCACCCAAAGGGCGCGTGGCAAAACACCCAAAGGGTTTGGGGTTTAGGGTGTAGGGTTTGCTTTCGGAAACTTTTCCCTAAACCCTAAACCCTAAACCCTAAACCCTAAACCCTAAACCCTAAACCCTAAACCCTAAACCCTAAACCCTAACCCCTAAACCCTAAACCCTAAACCCTAAACTAATCGGAAGCTTCCTAGCCCCAACGCCCACCCTCTGCCTCCGCGAGGGAGCCTTCCAGCGACTGGACGTCACCTGCGTCCAGGCATGCATCTGAGTGCAACGCGACATCAGAGAATCCTTAAACCCCAAACCCTAAACCCTAAGCCCTAAAGCTCTCTTCATATGTATATATATATATTTATATTTATTTATGTATTTATTTAAACCTTTGCAAATTCGTCGATTTTGGCAAATCCTTCGTCGATTTAGGCAAGTTCTTCGTCGATTTAGGCAAGTCCTTCGTTGATTTAGGCAAACCTTGCTCATGTGCCTAAATCGACGAAGGGCTTGCCTAAATCGACGAAGGACTTGCCTAAATCGACGAAGAACTTGCCTATATCGACGAAGGGGCCAATCCTGGCCACCCTTTGGCATTCTCGATCTAACCCGACCTCACCCCCTAACCCGACCCAACACGATCTGACCTCCTAACCCGGCCCTGACCCGACCTAAGATTCGTCTTGCTTGATCTATCCCCCCCAACCCGACCCAACACGACCCAACCGACCTAACCCAACCCAACCCCCAACCTAACCCGACCTAACCCCCAACCTAACCCGACCTAACCTCCTAACCCTGACCCGACCGTAAGCTTTTTCGCTTGACTTAGCAGTTATGCATGGTCTCAGGTTCAGAGTGATTGAGACATGCTCAGTATGGTTTCATGCAAGAAGCTGTGCTGAGCCCCACGGCTTTTTGGTGGCATTTATTGTCTCCATTCCCATCTTTCATCGAATGGCTTTGTGGAGGACATTATATTTACAATCCAACATGAAAGAGGTTCTTTGTCTTTCATTTTCTATTTCCATTTCTTCTTTGTGCTTTTCTTCTTTTTCATATGCTTAATCTACATTTTCTATCTTCTAATAATCCTTTAAGGAATTCCGCTGATAATAAAATAGCATTTTCCTTTCATTATTAGTAAAGATTGCTATGGAAAGATATTAATTCTCTATCTATAGGTAACTGGGTCAAATGGGTTTGGTGCGAGGGTGGGGTGGGGAGCCTCTTTTGGGAGCTTTGGAGACCTGCTGGAACAAATAGGTGTGAAGCGAGGGTTTAGGAAAAGCTTGGCGCTATAAAGAATAGAAACTTCATATTTTAGGAATGTTATGGGACCCTCTGGGCAGGTGGGATTTTTGCTAATTCCTCGAACCCCTTCTAAACTAGTAATGTCCTGGCCCTGCCAATCGTAAGCCCTAAACCCTAAACCCTAAACCCTAAACCCTAGACCCTAGACCCTAGACCCTAAACCTTAAACCCTAAACCCTAAACCCTACACCCTAAACCCTAAACCCTAAACCCTAAACCCTAAACCCTAAACCCTAAACCCTAAGCAGCGCAGGAGCTCGCCAAAATCAGACTTGAGGAGCTCCTCGAGCTGGGGCTCTCCATGGTGCCTGGGCACATGGCTAGGTACCGATGGGGTGAGGTGAGTGTTTAGGGTTTAGGGTTTAGGGTTTAGGGTTTAGGGTTTAGGGTTTAGGGTTTAGGGTTTAGGGTTTAGGGTTTAGTCAGAAGGGTTTAGGGATTCTCTGATGCCGCGCTGAACCCTGAGTCCTGTCAGGCCCCAGGCGGAGCCAAGGAGTAGGGGTAAAGGTTCCCGTATCACCCTCCCCGAGTGAAGAAGCCCAAGCCCTAAACCGTATGTTTGATCCCTGTTATTGCTAGGTTGCTCGGGGGGCTTAACTACAGCCTTGTTAAGCCTCAACATCCTTTGACCCGGCCTTGCGGGGCAAGGAGTTGTGGTTCGAAAGAAAAATGATGGGCCCCAGCTGAGCTTGCAGCAGTACGTAGCTCATGAAGCTGATGCCGGGTGGCGCGTGCTCGTGGTGATGGAGTCGGCTTCGGAACCCTATACCCTAAACCCTAAACCCTAAACCCTAAACCCTACTTTTTTGACAAGTGGACAAGATCACGCTTACGAGGAGTGCAACCACCACGCCATATCTAGAGCTGCGAGTTCAAACTTAAAACTTGAAAAGTTTCGTCGTTGGGGGGACCCAAGGAATCCAAAATGACCTCTTGTGTCCGTAAAGATGCTAGCCGCAGGGATCATCCCAATGTTGGGGAGTTCATCCCCAATATAGATCCCCAAATAGAAAGGATGCCCTTGCAATAGTAGGACCCGAATAAGGTAGCCCTATTTTCGGAAGCCCCCAAATAGCAAGAAAGCGCAGGTGCAAAGCCATCTCTTCATCGCGAAAGCGAGCGAGATGCTTCCCCCAGAAGTGGGGAGTCTCAGGACCGCAAGCGAATGCAGCTGCGTCATGTATACATACATATATACACACACGTATGTTTTGTTCGTTTTAATTTGCATTTATCTGTATGTTGTTTAAATTTGTATATACATATCTCTGTATAGTTGCATGCATGTATCCCGAAGCCCTTGTCAGCGAAGCATGAAGATGATGAGTTCACCTTCATTGCATACCATATATCGCATGCCTGAGTGCCTTTCCGGGCATATGCAGAGTAAGGAACTGCACTAGCTGAACCCACAACCCCAGCTGACAGTTGCAGAACATCTGGAAGCAAGGCAACAGAAAAGGGGCGAATGCGAAAGGAAGAATGCCAGGCTGCGTGTGGTACAATGCTTGGAGTATTCAGCTAACAACATGTCACAGTGAAGGGATGCGTGTGACAGCCAAGGGGCCAGTCATACACTTGGAGCTTCATGGATACGTAGAAATAGGGTTATCAGTATGATAACTTTTCGCGGTAGTACTCGTACCAACACTATTCAGGGTACTTCCAACCCTGCCCTAAACCCTAAACCCTAAACCCTAAACCCTAAACCCTAAACCCTAAACCCTAAACCCGAAACCCTAAACCCTAAACCCTAAACCCTACTCTCCTACTGATACCCACCCATGCCTGAAGAGCACCCTGCGTGCCCACGCAGGATCCAAGAGGTCAAGGATGCAGTGACCGAACAGGAGGTCCTCAAAGCCTTGATTCATGAAGGCCGATACTTCGGTTTGGGGTTCAGGGTTTAGGGTTTAGGGTTTAGGGTTTAGGGTTTAGGGTTTAGGGTTTAGGGTTTAGGGTTTAGGGTTTAGGGTTTAGGGTTTAGGGTTTAGGGTTTAGGGTTTAGGGTTTAGAGAGGTAGGCCCTTGGGTTTATTCTATATTTTCCCGTACTGGGTTCAGAGGATGCTATGTAGGATTGTTTAGGAAGATTAGGGTTTAGGGCTAGGGCTTGTGTTTTGTGTTTAGGGTTTAGGGTTTAGGGCTTGTATTTAGGTTTTTTGTTCAGGTTCCCGAAAGCATCGCGAAGGGTTCTTCCGTGCGGAGCCCCCTGACACAACAACATAGACTGAAGTGCATAGAGTGAAGTGCATAGAGTGAAGTGCATAGAGTGAAGTGCATAGAGTGAAGTGCATAGAGTGAATTGCATAGAGTGAATTGCATAGAGTTTAGTAATCAGTGAATACAAATTTCTAGATTTACGTAGAGTTTACTAGACCTTCGTACCCAGTCCTAGATTTCTAAATTAAAATTACTCTTTCTAAGGCGGCGGGCTGGGTTGACATCGCCAATCGGGATTGCAACCCTCTGCGGGTTTCGGCGTGGTCGCGGTGCTAAGACCGTCGTTTTTTTACGTTTCTTGATTTGCGCGGACAACCCTCTGCGGGTTTCGGCGTGGTCGCGGTGCCAAAACCGTCGTTTTTTTACGTTTCTTTGTGTCCGCGGACAACCCTCTGCGGGTGATCGCCGGGTCGCGGCGCTAAAACCGTCGTTTTTGGAACTTTTTTCCGTGGCCGCAGACAACCCTCTGCGGGTTTCGGCGTTGGCGCGGTGCCAAAACCGTCGTGTTTTGGCCTTTTTTGACAAACAAACGTAACCCCTCTGCGGGTTGCGGCGTTGGCGCGGTGCCAAAACCCTCGTGTTTTTGCGTTTCTTGTCATGCAAACGTAACCCCTCTGCGGGTTTTCGCGTGGTCGCGGCGCTAAAACCGTAGTGTTTTTTGCGTTTTTTGCGTTTGTTTTTCGACTTGTGTAGTACAGACGTAGTACGCCGGGGACTTCCGTGGCTGGAAAATCGAGTTTAGCAGTACAAATGTAGTACGCAGGGGACGCCCGGAGCTTCCGTGGCTGGAAAGTCGACTTTTGTAGTACAAACGTAGTACGCCGCGGACACGCGGAGCTTCCGTAGCTGGAAAGTCGACTTTTGTAGTACAGACGTATAGTACGCCGGGGACGCCCGGAGCTTCCGTGGCTGGGAAAGTCGATTTTTTGTAGTACAAACGTAGTACGCCGCGGACACGCGGAGCTTCCGTAGCTGGAAAGTCGACTTTTGTAGTACAGACGTATAGTATGCCGGGGGCGCCCGGAGTTTCCGTGGCTGGAAAATCGACTTTTGTAGTACAAACGTAGTACGCCGCGCACACGCGGAGCTTCCGTGGCTGGAAAGTCGACTTTTGTAATACAGACGTATAGTACGCCGGGACGCCCGGAGCTTCCGTGGCTGGAAAGTCGACTTTTTGTAGTACTCACGTAGTACGCCGCGCACACGCGGAGCTTCCGTGGCTGGAAAGTCGACTTTTTGTAGTACAGACGTATAGTACGCCGCGGACGCCCTGGGCGTCTGAAAACACCGCAAATAGCATGGTAACGGACATCTGGCCGCCTGAAAACACCGCAAATAGCATGGTAACGGACATCTGGCCGCTTGAAAACACCGCAAATAGCATGGTAACGGACATCTGGGCGCTTGAAAACACCGCAAATAGCACGGTAACGGACATCTGGGCGCATGAAAACGCCGCAAATAGCATGGTAACGGACATCTGGCCGCTTGAAAACACCGCAAATAGCATGGTAACGGACATCTGGGCGCTTGAAAACACCGCAAATAGCACGGTAACGGACATCTGGGCGCATGAAAACGCCGCAAATAGCATGGTAACGGACATCTGGCCGCTTGAAAACACCGCAAATAGCACGGTAACGGACATCTGGGCGCTTGAAAACACCGCAAATATCATGGTAACGGACATCTGGGCGCATGAAGACGCCGCAAATAGCATGGTAACGGACATCTGGGCGCTTGAAAACACTGCAAATAGCATGGTAACGGACATCTGGGCGCTTGAAAACACCGCAAGTAGCATGGAAGCGGAATTCCGGACATACTTGAAAACCTCGCAAATAGCATTCCCGCCGCGGACACCCGGAGCTTGCGTGTCGAAACCATCGCAAATATCGCGGGACTCAAATTCCTCGAAACCTTTGCAAATGTCGCGGGACTCGAAATCCGGGGCCTCGAAAACCTCGCAAATATCGTGGGACTCGAATTCCTCGAAAACCTCGCAAATATCATGGGACTCGACTTCCGGGGCCTCGAAAACCTCCCGAATTCGCTGGTTCCAAAAACCATCGCGAAAACCATGGTCCCCGAATTCTCTGCTTCCAAAACCATCGCAAATCCATGGTCCCCGAATTCGCTGGTTCCAAAACCATCGCAAATACCATGGTCCCCGAATTCGCTTTTTCCAAAAGCATCGCACATACCATGGTCCCCGAAATCGCTGTTTCCAAAACCATCGCAAAAACCATGATCGCGAAAACCATGGCCCCCGAATTCGCTGGTTCCAAAAGCATCGCAAGTATACCATGGTCCCCGAATTCGCTGGTTCCAAAACCATCGCAAATCAGACAAGTGCAGTGTACAAGTGACTATGCAACCATGTAAGTGCATACATTTGTCCAAGCGCATACACTTTGGCTGCAAAGAGTCAACTGCATGGAGTCAACGCACGGCAAATCGATGCTTTCGGGCCATCCCTCTTCTAGTTCAGGGAATCCTAGGATAGTCCCGGGTTGCCAGGACTTCTAGTCGAAGGCCTGAGGGGGTATAAGTTTAAGGTACCTGGTTCGGGTTTAGGGTTTAGGGTTTAGGGTTTAGGGTTTAGGGTTTAGGGTTTAGGGTTTAGGGTTTAGGGTTTAGGGTTTAGGGTTCTACGGTTTAGCGAAGAAGGCTCCCCAACTCTTTCTTGCTGGGGAATTGGGTCAGGTGCCTTCCGTGTTATCTCGATCAGTGTTAGGGATCCTTTTTGCTTTTGGGTTATGGGCTTTCTTATATATGAACGAAAAGGGTCCTTTTGTCTTCCTAGGGGAACAGGGATTAAGTTATGGCGCCAGGGAAATGTACTAGGCCATATTGCAGTTACCCTTAAACCCCCTCAACCCTGCGCCCTAAACCCAAAACCCTGTGCCTGCCTCCCCGCCAACCTCCCACCCTTCCATAGGTCGAACATGCAGACTACTTGGAGATTCATGGCTACCTATGAGAAGGGTGACAGGTATGGCAAGTAGGAGCGTCCACCTCCTTAAAGGCGGTTGCTTGCAAGCCTACCTGCAGCCTATGAACTGAACCTCCAAGTGGACTGTAGCCCCGCCCTGGGTAGGGTTTTTTTGGTTTGTTTGGGGGTTTTTAGGGTTATAGGGTTTCGTCCAAATTAAACCGAAGACTTGCCGGGCCTCATTCTCGGCCATGATGTTGGGCACAAGCACCCTGAACCCTACAGCCTTCCTGCTCATCTCTGAACTCTAAGCCCTTCCTGCTCTGAACCCCCCCTAGACCCTAAACCCTGAACCCTAAACCCTAAACCGTAGACCCTAAACCCTAAACCCTAAACCCAGCCCCCCAACCATAATCCACGCCAGAGAGGTAGCCAGAAGTCCACCCCAGAGATGGCGGTGGAGACCAGTCCCGCGGGCGGGCATTTTGCCTGCAGGAGTCGTTGGGTGCGAGGTACTTAAACCGGGCTTAGGGTTAGGGCTTAGGGGTTGAAGGTTTAGGATTTGAGTGAAAACCCACATGTTGCAAAGCTTCCAAGAAAGACGTGCTTTAGCGCGGTTGGCGATCGGTGAAGACCTTGGGGGGATCAAAGGATACCTAAATTTGGGGGTCAAATACCCTTCCTATTCAGGTATGTGGACTCCTAAACCCTAAGCCCTAAACCCTGACTTAGGGGCTGGGCAGTTCACCTTTAATCTTTTGTCTTATATAACTTATATATATATATATATGTATATATATATATGTATATATATATGTATATGTATATATATGATTCAGCCCCGGGCCCCCCCCCCCTCCCCCCTACCCCCCCCCCCCCCCCCCCCCCCCTCCCCCAATGGTACCCCCCCCCCCCGTGGTGTGGTTGGGGGTTGGTTTAGGGTTTAGGGTTTTAGGGTTTAGGGTTTAGGGTTTAGGGTTTAGGGTTTTAGGGTTTTAGGGTTTTAGGGTTTTTAGGGTTTAGGTTTACGGGGTTTAGGGTTTAGGGGGTTTCCCCGCGGATGGGTACTAAGTGAATTCCCCCCCCCTGTGGTGTGGTTGGGGGTTGGTTTAGGGTTAGGGTTTAGGTTTAGGGTTCAGGGTTTTAGGGTTTAGGGTTTAAGGTTTAAGACTTAAGGTTTAGGGTTTAGGGTTAGGGTTTAGGTTTTAGGTTTAGGGTTTAGGGTTTAGGGGTTTAGGGTTTAGGGTTTAGGGTTGAGGGTTTAGGGACCGTAGAGTATACCAGGGGGGTGGGGGGGGGGGGGGGGGGGGGGGGGCCCAGGACGCTCGACGCTGAACCATATATATAATCCTCTTGCAAAAGGTTTTTACATTCTTTGAGCTTGGGCATTCAGCCCAAAGCTGAACCCTTTTAGGGTTCGTTTGGTTTTCAAGGGACCTTGGACTTCATCTTTCCCCTAAACCCTAAACCCTAAACCCTAAACCCTAAACCCTAAACCCTAAACCCTAAACCCTAAACCCTAAAAAAAAGCAACCTAAACCCTAAACCCTAAACCCCAGATTCTTCAAAAAGTGCGCCTGGCCCAGGCCTTCGCCCAATCAGGACATGCCGCCACCCATGTTTCCGCCACTGACTGAGGCGCGCGAGGGGATGGTTTAGGGTTTAGGGTTTAGGGTTTAGGGTTTAGGGTTACAAAACAAGGGTTTAGGTTTGTGAGATTTAAGGTTGGGGTTTCGGGTTAAGAGTTTAGGTTTGTGAGATTTAAGGTCAGGGTTTAGGGTTAAGATTTTAGGTTTGTGAGATTTAAGGTTGGGGTTTAGGATTTAGGGTTTAGGTTTGTGTCATTTAAGGTTGGGGTTAAGGGTTTCGAGATTGAAGGTTGGGGGTTTTTTGCGTTCAGGATTTAGGGTTCAGGGACGGGCGGCAGCAGAATAACGCAGACAGAACCTGCAGGAGTCGTTCTTCGTAGACCTGAACCTGTCGATCTGCAAAGATGAACACGAGCCAAAACCCTAAACCCTAAGCCGCAAAATCAGGGGTCCCGAAAACAAAGGAGAGCATGCCTTCTGTTGAACTGTCCTGGCATTGCGCAATCGTCTTCGTGGACATTCTGCTTGGCTGAACCTATAGATGTTCCCCCACTTGGAGGTTCATGGGTAGTGATAAAGCAAGGTAAATAGTAAATAGTAAATAGTACCCCAGGTGAGGTTATACCTCTAGTTCCTCTACTTATGATTACCCATGAACCTTTCAGAAGAAGCCATTGAAACCCTCAAGCTTGCATAGAGTAAGTCTACATCCTGAAACAAGGGTAAATCTGCAGTAAAGATTCACCCTCTCTCCGTATTTGCTGGGCTCATGTACCTTGTTACCGGTACAGCTCTGCTCTAGGTAATCCCCACCTTCACCTCACACGGAACCCCCCTTCAAAAAGGTAGAGACAAGTCAGCAATATGCCTATAAGGTCTACGCCCCAAAGCCTAAACAGCCATGACGATGTTAAGATTGCGGTCAACCTAAGCCGCTGCGTGGAGCCTGATCTCGTCAACCTTACACACTTAAAGTTCTACGAATACTGTTCCTCAATCAACTTCCACTTCGGGTATCTCGGGTTAGAGTTCAGAGGTTAGGGAGTGTGAGGTGGCCCCTGAAATGCAGGCCATGTGCCGCAAACGAGCTCATTCCAGCCACTACTCGACAGGCCTCACTCACTGTTGCCGGGGTGGGGGGGGGGCGGGGGGGAGGCATGTTCAGGGTAGAAGGCTTTGTTGCAGCCCTTCTGGCACAGGGTCGTGGTACAAGAGCTGTAGAGCTGAAGTGTAAAAAACTGCACATGCTTGGCACAGGCAGGGTTAGTCATCGCAAATTTGTGCTAGAGCTGCTTGCTGCTTAGAGCAGCGGTGTTGGCTGACCTTGCTGGTGGAACCGGCGTTAAGTATGCGTCAACGGGTCGCAGCATGTCACACGCAAACCCTAAACCCTAAACCCTAAACCCTCCTGTGGCTCCAAGCTGCGCTTAGGGTTCAGCTGTCACCTGAGGCCACTGAGGCCACTGAGGGTGAGGGGCCAGCAGTGAAGGACAGATTTTAACTGTCGGATCCAGCTCCTTCCCAGAAGGTTTAGGGTTTAGGGTCTAGGGTTTAGGGTTTAGGGTTTAGGGTTTAGGGCCTAGGGTTTAGGGTGTTTCTTCGCAAGGGCTGCTTGCCGCAAAGGAGACGGATCCGAAGTGTACAGTTCCTGGCCGCCCGGGCCTAGAGAGACGCCATGGCAGCTCGAGCACGTTACGTGGAGCACGTCGCTTCAGATCCCTGCCTTTACCAGAAGTGCCGGGTACCGACTCGACTCCGAGAGGATGATGAAGTCGAACCTTGGTCCTAGACTGGATTTAGGGTTTAGGGTTTAGGGTTTAGGGTTTAGGGTTGCGGCCCCCCGGATATTTCATCCTTGCCTCGCCCATAAGATGCTCCCAAGACGGACCTTTCAGGCATTCAGGAGGTATTCAGGTCCTTGTGGGGCTTGCACGAAGGCACAAAGATGCGGGAGGTGACATGTACAGCTGCAAGATTAAGATGTTGCAAGGCTTTTTCTGCTGCGAGGCTTCTATGGTCGCACTGTTAGAGCCATTGAGGGTCTAGGGATTTAGGGACAAAATTAGGCCACAGAGGGCCTCATTCGGGGAACAGTTTCGTTCACGAGCCTGCATTCTGACGCCCTTAGCCTCTCAAGGACACCGACAAAGAAGATGGACATGGTCCATGGAGCGTTCCTGTTGTTCGGGCGCCGGGGTTCGACGACATTTAGGGTTTCGGGAAACATAGCAAGGGCTTAGGTTGTAGGGTTTTGTTGGTTTAGGGTTCAGGGTTCAGGGTTCAGGGTTTAGGGTGTAGGGTTTAGGGTTTAGGGTTTAGGGTTTAGGGAAGCCCTAAGAGCACCCTGCAGGTGAGCTGTGATGAAGCCGACAGCGAGGCTACTGATGACGAGCCTCCGAGAAAGAGGTGCCGTCCTACTGCTATGCAGAGGTTGAGGGTTTGGGGTTTGGGGGTTTACGGTTTAGGGTTTAGGGTTTGGAATGGTCTGGAAAAGACTATTAATATATGTATATATATATATGTCTTGATAGAGAAAGAGAGAGAGAGAGAGAGAGAGCGAGAGAGATAGAAAGGGAGAGAGAGAGAGAGAGAGCAAAACCCCAAATTCTATGCACCCTAAACCGTTTAAGCCCTGTACCCTGCATGTACAGAAATCCCAAATACGAAAACAAGGTACCCTTAGCATAGTTCCCAAAAGGCAGGCTTCCCTTACCGTAAGGATGCCATTAAGGTGCCCTAAACCCTAAACCCTAAACCCTAAACCCTAAACCCTAAACCCCCCACATACCCTCAACCTCACCAGGCTTCCAAGGGTGGGCAGCCGCCAGCAGCACGCGGCCGTGAGGGCACAAAGCCAGCAATCGCAGCTGCACCCACGGTGGCAAATAAAAGGGTTCACCTGCCTTTGGGGTTTAGGGTCTAGGGTTTAGGGTTCAGGGTTTAGACTTCTTAAGGGACACCTACAAAAAGTAGGTTTTTGGCATCTTAAGGTGTGCACGCAAGTAGTTTCAGGGATTTAGGTCTTAGGGTGTAGGGTGTACGTCTTTTCGGGTGTAGGATATATATATGAGTATGGCAACTGTAGTCATGGCATTATCTAATGTTTAGAGTGCTTAACATGTTGCTTCGATCAGAGGGTTTTGGTAGCGTTCCCGCCTCAGTACCAGTTCATTGAGGGTTATATGGTCTATAGGGTTAAAAGGTTTTAGGGTTTGGGGCTTGAGGGGTTTAGGGTCTACGCTCACAAAACACCCACACCGAAACTGCAGTGGGGCTTGTTCTAAGCTAGGGTCCACTTCTCATTGCTATGGGTGACCTCAGTCGGATCTTGCCTACGTACAACAACAAGCTCAAGAAGCAACTTTAGGGTCGGAAAAAATACTACTAGTACTCCCTTATGGTCCCTGGGTAATTATACTAGAGTAAACCCATACTTTTCGCTTTATTTAGGATACTTCTAACCCTACTTCAAAGTACCCATGAAACCCCAAACCTTACAATCCTACAACATATATATATATATATATATGTACCACTCAGGAAATTTCGCGTATAAAGCCCAATACTCGAAACCTTTGTGTCCCGAAGCCATCGCTGTGCAGGAGGGCTTAGGCTTTAGGGCTTGGCCCTAAACCCTAAACCCTAAACCCTAAACCCTGGGGAAAAAAAAGAACGTAGCACAGTTGCAGCCCAGGTCGTGGATGCTGAAGTCCACCTGGAGTCATCCTCCCCGCGTGCTGCGCCTTAGTAGCTGAATGAGTACTTTTTACACTTTTGGCGTTTAGGGTTTTGGGTGGAATCCCCGATAGAACTGAAAGTGTACATTTTTTGGGGGGGGGGGGCTTATGAACCCAGCAACTAAGGTGCGTGACCCGGCGCCACCTCCGCAAGGGAAAGTACGTGGACTTCCTCGGGGAGTGTCCCGGACTACAAGTTAGGGTTCAAAGGGTTTTAAAGTTGGTTTTGGGTTTGAGGGTTTCAGGGATTACAATTCGGGGTTTATAGGGTTTTGGGTTTATAGGTGTTGGGGTTTGTGGGGTTTTAGGGTTTGAGGGTTCGAGGTTTTGGGGTTTGGGGGTTTGAGGGTTTTAGGGTTTGAGGGCCTTTGGGGTTTTTAGGGTTTGTGGTTTCAGGGTTTCAGGGTTTAGGGTTTTAGGGCTTTTCGGGCTTTAGGGTTTAGGGTTTGGGGCTTCCTTCGGATTTCGGTTCAACAGTGCAGGGCTTTATGTACGGGCTTTGGGGTTTGCTCAGAGTGGGGAATCCCGGCGTGGTGTTTAGGTATGGGGAATGAGAGAATCAGGCACCGCGCGTCCCCTATATAACCCCATGACCGAACTACGGTACCTGCCCAGAATTCCCAAATGAGCATCAGTATGTCTGGGTTCAGAACAACTTAAGTTTGGCTGGGCTGGCTTCAGGGTCAGTTTCCCCCCAAGGCCATGAACCCAATCATGTAGGCCCTGTTGCGTTCTACCTGTATAAGGTGCCCTGTGTATGGCCCTGAAGAAGTTACAAGCTAAATATCTCCAACTGTTTAGGGTTTAGGGTTTAGGGGCTCAACGCAGCATCACTTCAGGTACCACCTGGATCTCATCCAGCTGAACGGGGGGGCTGCCATCATGATCCCACGCACGAACCTCACACTCCCCTGCCTGGCGGAGTACTTGCCAATGGATGGCACCTTGACAAGAGCAGTGCCTCAGGATATTGCGGGATCTTCTGATTGCAGGAGTGATGTGCTAAACGGGTACACGTGCGGCCTTGCCCTGCAGGTTTCTTTTTGCGCAGAGGCTATAGCCAGCCGAGGTTTGCTCGTGGTGGAGGGAAACGACATCTCAGACGAGGTGCTGCGCAAGCAGCCCGGCTTTTCTTCGGCTTGCATTGAGTGTGGGGTTCCGATAAATCTTGAGTTGGTGGTTGCATCCCAGGTCGTTCAAGTCCTTGCTCAAGTTAAATATTGCCAGCAAGCATGGTCAGTGCTAACAGTAGCTTCACGCCACCTTCCGACTAATTTGCCTTGTTTTTTCTCCTTCTTCCTGGTAGAAGCTGCGCTTTGCCGAGAGATTTCCCGCACATCTCGGCTTGATCTTTTTCTCCGATCCCAAACCCTTTAACCCCTAAACCCTAACCCTCAAACCCTAAACCCCAAACCCTAAACCCTAGACCCTTAATAATTAATCAATTAATCCTGAAGAGGTACCGCTGCAGTGCGCCCGAGCGCCTCGAGGCATCAGCTGCCATGAAGTGGGCCAGCGACACCGAGTTCGCCGCTGGATCTGCAGGTTTCTTTAGTTACAGTAGCCAGTTGGGGGACTGCTGTGATGAGATCAAAGTAGCCACCTAAGTTTATGTACGGTAACCCCAGATAACAAAAAAAACCAGGGCCTCAACTTCAATCAACGGCCCTGAGTCCTAAACCCTAAACCCTAAACCCTAAACCCTAGACCCTAAACCCTAAACCCTAGACCCTCAACAACTCCCAGGACATCTCGAAAGATGAGCTGGAGTTTGCCCTCATGCAATTGGCCCTCAGCTTTGGCTGCCCGATCCTCTCGCTCTGCCGGGGCTCGCAGATGCTGAATGTTCTGAGAGGCGTCTGGGCTGAGGTTCTGAGTAGGCAAGCGTGTGGGGCACTGCGAACCCTAAACCCTAAACCCTAGACCCTAAACCCTAAACCCTAAACCCTAAACAAAAAAACCTGTACAACACCAAATCTCATGGTCGGTAGAAGGTAAGGTTTCGCTTGCGATTGAAAGCAGCAAAGAAAGTCACTGAACCCAAAGGTAAGCAGTCCCCCCCCCCCCCCCCACCCAGCCAGTCAGAAGGGGTTGGTTGGAGTCATGATTGTTGAGTAAATTCCCGAAACCCTAAACGCTAAACCCTAAACCCTAAACCCTAAAAACTAAACCCTAAACCCTAAACCCTAAACCCTAAACCCTACTGTAAACCGTTTGAGGGGGCCGCTGGGGGAACAGGCGCCGGAATGGATGTCGTCAAGCCCTCGGCGTATTAGGGTTCAGGTTTAGGGTTAGAATTGCGACTATCCCTTGACATGTTCCCCGTTATACTAGCAGTCCTTAAGTAGTGATTCTAATCCGGAGTTTAATCCCCATTCAGGACTTTTAGTATAAGGGAGAACATCCCAAACCATCCCCCATGGGGTATATTGACCGTAAACCTTTCATCACTTCGTCTCCAAAGTATTGCAACCTTCGCCGTGAGAGGAGGGACCCTCATCGGGGATATCGAAAAAGACGTCCCGGGCGCCATTGTGCACTTGAAAGATGCAGCAGATCCGTCATACGACTCCTACAGGCATCCAATCCAGGTGGGCAGTATCCGAAAATAGTGGACCCCGCCCCCCCTAAACCCTAAACCCTAAACCCTAAACCCTAGATGATTAGAAATCCTTACGAAGGGAAGACCACCTCTCCCGCCCCCAAGAAACGAGGCACGAATTCCCTTCTGCATCCCAAAATACTGTGGTACTTCGTATAGGAGCCCCCAAGAAGGGCCCCAAAATTTCTTCGAAACCTTAAATATTAGAATCCTCCCATTCTGACAACCCCCCCCCCCCCCCCTTAACAACAAAGCCCCTACACCCTAAAACCCTACATGAAGCCTAAAACCCCTAAACCCTAAACCCTACACCTTGAAGCCTAAAACCCCTCAACACTACACCCTGAAGCCTAGAACCCCTAAGCCCTAAACCCTAAACCCTAAGTTTCGGAGACGTTCAGGTCCTGCCAGGCACTCCCCTGGCATCCTGGTTCCACGACTCCCTGGCACCTGGGCCACAGTTTGTGCGGATGAGGGTTTAGGATTTAGGGTTTGGGGTTTAGGGTTGAGAGCTCCATCCAGGGTTCTATGGCTAGAGAGTTGTAGGGTGGTAGAGTTGTAGGGTGTAGGGCAGCCATAAGTTTTTTTCTTCGCATCTAGTAGTGAGAGGAAGTGTTTCCCCAGACCTAGCACTCGGAGTATACTTAGCAGTCTCGGTTTGCTCTGGTCTTGGGACAGTTCTGCACGGCTTGCGCAACATAACTGGGCAGGTGGATGGCAACGAGCTCCAAGTGAATTCATACCACCACCAAGGGGTGGCGACCCTGGGCCGAAATTTGAAGCCCATGGCCTACGCCCCAGATGGAGTGCTGGAAGGCTTCTATGACTGCCGCTACAGCCCACAAGAAGGACGTTTCACAGTAGGATTGCAGTTCCATCCAGAACGGATGCTGGGAGACTATCCCGGATGCAAGGCAGTTTATGACGACTTCATGATGGCATGCAAGAGTTTCAAGGCACGGCAGCATTTTACCTGCTGACACTTGGCAGAATTCGGAATTTGCGATGGCCCCTGCAGTAAGACACTCCTTTGCAAGCCCCATTCTGGAGTGTTATTATGTATATAATCTGTACTCTAAGACATATATGTATGCAAGGAGGCGCAGGGGCCAGCTTTTACCTGAAAGCTTCACATAGCCAGGTACAGACCCAGGTCCTCATCTCCCTACTGTTGCAACTGCCGCAGGTGAGACGAGCACAGCTCTTTAAGTTTTAGGAATCTGCAACTTTTGAAGAATTGCCGAGTTCGAAGCTCCCACGGGCTACCATCGTGGCCTGTGTTCAACTGTTTTTTGTCTCTTCCTCAGCAAGAAGCACCTAGGGATACTTGGGAATCTAACTTTCAACTGAGTAATCTGATTCCTAAGAAACAGCAAAAACTGTGATTTCTGCTAGGGTTCCAAACTCAGTCTAAGAGCACTGCTCTGGGCATAAGGTGACGTTGATGGTGGTGGGGCTCCGAGTTGCCAGTTGAGGTAGCGGTCGTGGTTTAGGGTTTAGGGTTTAGGGTTTCGGGTTTAGGGTTTAGGGCTTAGGGTTCAGGGTTTAGGGTTTAGGGTTTAGGGTTTAGGGTTTATGGAGATCCGGTGCTTCGGGAGTTGAGGCGCCTTGGTGTGGATAGCCACCAAGCCCTCGAAAGTTAAAGAATCCAGGCTCAATCCGACTTGATGGTGCAGGGGCCGCGACTTCATTTTTGGCCATTTTAGTTGAAGGGTTTAGGGTTTAAGGTTTAGGGTTTACGGTTTAGGGTTTAGGGTTTAGGGTTATTAAATAAGAGCATATACCTATGGGTTAGGGTTTAGGGTTGAAGGTTTGTGTCAGGGTAGGTGGCAGCGGAGGTCGGCAACAGCGACTGTCAGCGAGCCATGTTCTCTGGTCGGTTGGGCCTGTGAAGTATAGTAGCTGGAGAGCCACTAAGGATCCTGGCTAGGCTGTAACAACCACTCCAAAGAGCTGGGTTTAGGGTTTAGGGTTTAGGGTTTAGGGTTTAGGGTTTAGGGCTTAGGGTTTAGGGTTTAGGGTTTAGGGTTAAGGCGTTCGGATAGGCATGTGTTGCACTGGCGAGCCGAGCTCCTACCACAGGAACCTGGGCAACGCCCGTGTGCAAGACCACAGCATCTCAGGCAGAACAAAGGACGGCACACTCCCACGTACCTTTGGGGCCTCAGAGGTTTAGGGTTTAGGGTTTAGGGTTTAACTTTCTCCGCCAAGTGTGAGGGTTCAGGCGCGATGTACCAAGCAACAACATCATGTGAATCGTATCGCATGCCTGAAGGGACTAGGACCCGGAGTAGGCCCTTGTAGGGTTGGGGTTCCCTTCTCATCCCCTTAAACCAGAAAGGGTACCCTTTTTACTCCTAGGCTACTCCTGGGTCTAGGGGACCTCTAAGGGGTTTTGGTTGAGGGCTTAGGCTGTAGGGATTAAGGGACATGCCGGACATATGTTCGGTGTGGGTGTTGCGCCGTGGGTCAGCCGAGGGAAGGTACCCAAGCACATGCCAAGATGCCGACACTACCATCTTGACTGCTTCATAAACCCTAAACTCTAAACCCTAACCCTAGACCCTAAACCCTACATACCCCTGAGGCAGGAACATCGGCATGCTTATCTTGCACATCTCGCCTTCAGGGTATGTATGGTTTGCACGCAACCCCCTGAAACCATGTGCCGGGAGCACAAGTTTTTGTCCCATACTTCTTGGTGGGCGACAGCATTCCCGAGCTCCCTAAACCCTAAACCCTAAACCCTAAACCCTCAACCCTAAACCCTAAACCCTAAACCCTAAACCCTAAACCCTAAACCCTAAACCCTAAACCCAAATCCTAAACCAAAAAACCTTAACCCTTAACCCTAAATCGCACAACTTCCAAGGAGCTTGCAGTCACCAGGTAGGCCCTTCCTTGGGGGCCAAATGAACCCTAACATTGGGGCCTCAGACCCTCTACTACAAAACAAACCCTTATAATGTACATGAGCCCAAAACCCGAAATCCCTTCAGGGTTCATTTAATCCCGTTGGGTTTAAGAGGATCATATTTGGGATTCGTTCAGCAGGTTTTTGAAGGGCCAACCTGGGTCAAAGCGGATTTGGGTTTAGGGTTTATAGGGTTTAGGATTCAGGGTTCAGGGTTCAGGGTTTAGGGTTTAGGGTTTAGGGTTTAGGGTTTAGGGCCCCACTGGCCAGGCGCAGTGCGAGGGTCGGAGCGGCCGACCGCTGGCAGCTCGGCGCCTTGCCTCAGAACAAGGGAGGTTTCGAGAGCCGTTGATCTTAGGAGGGTTTAGGGTTTAGGGTTTCGGGTTTGAGTCGGGTCTTCTAGGACCGAAGGAAGGGCCTTATTCCCTTTGTTTAGTTTTTTCGCCCCCTTACAAGCTCCTTTAAACAGAAAGGGCGCGCTTTTTCGGGTTTTCAGGGTTGCGGGTGCCAATGAACTCAATGGGTACTTTCGAATGCTTGCTATGAAACAGAGTACGGAGATTTTAAGGTTTTGGGAATAGGCCTATACGTAGAGGGCATAGGGTCCCATTGTCTTTAGGCGCCATCTGAGGGGGCTGGAAGTTTCAAAGGGCTCTCTCTATCTCTATATATATATATATATCTCTCTCTCTCTCTCTCTCGCTCTCTCTCCCTCCCTCCCTCCCTCCCTCTCTCCCCCTCTCTCTCTCTCTCTCTCTCTCTCTCTCTCTCTCTGCTCGGGTCTCTAGTGAACCAAGAACTCCACACCTTATAAGATCTTCGGATGGGCGTTGAGGGTTTGAGGGTTTTAAGGGTTTAGGGCTGCGGTCGTTCAGGCCCGAAAGTACGGAGCGCCAAGCGCCTGAGAGAGAGAAAGAGGAGAGGGAAGGAGGGGGAGAGGGGGAGAATGGGAGAATGGGGGAGACGGGGAGATGGGGGAGAGGGGGAGAGAGCGAGAGAGCGAGAGAGGGAGAGAGGGAGAGAGGGAGAGAGGGAGAGAGGGAGAGAGGGACTGTATTGAGTAGCATGATGGGAAAAAAGGGGGGGGGGGAG
>CAJNDS010001724.1:461415-508915 GCA_905221605.1 Symbiodinium natans
AAAGGTCATGGTCGGCGACACGGCTGCCACCCTTCAGCTAAACCCCTAGACCCCAAACCCCTAAACCCGAAACCCTAAACCCTAAACCCCTAGCCTAGACCCTCGACCAGGGGCTTGTTTTGCACCGCACGACTTGTTATCAGGAGCCGATCGACAGAAGTCCTGACGAAACTCAGCCTTCGACCCTTTGCACCCTGAAACTGAGCCACCCGTGCTGCTATCTCTATTTTTTTAGTTTAGGGTTTTGGGCTCTTCTCCCCTACACCTTTCATCCTCACCGCAGCACCTTGCCGAGGAAAGCTGTTCCCTATTAACCCTGGCCTTGAACCCCAAAGCCTCTTCTTTATCAGCTATTTCCGGTGTGTTGACATCGGAAATCAACAGTCGATCCTAGAAGCCCTCTCGGGTTTAGGAGTTAGGGCTTTAGGTTCTTTAGGGTGTAGGTCGGCCCAAAACCCTAAACCCGAAACCCTAAACGCATCTAAACCCTAAACCCCAAGCCCTAAACCTGGGGTAAGGTGGAGGTGATCAACGCGGAGAACTTGCCGCGGGAGGCTTCGTAGAAAACGCGGGTTCGGCGTTCCCATTTCGGGCCGGTGCTAGGGGCGAAGTGACTGGGACCTAGGTTGATTTCTAAAGGGTAGTATCACAGACACGCAGGTAAGACACATGCATATGGAGGTTTCTCTAAGTATCCTGCCTCAGTTCAGTTCCTTGAGACCCGAACACCTGGGTCCATGTAGACCAAAGACCATCCGCACACAACGTTCTCCGGGCTTTGGGCTTTAGGGTTTGAGATTTAGGGTTTAGGGTTATTAGGGTTTAGGGTTAGGGTTTAGGGTTAGGGTTAACCCCTGAAATTGCTGCTGTTCGAAGCGTGTTTGCTTGCGGTTCGGGTGCATGTGGTCTGATAGGGGTGCGAGCAGGCAGACCTCTGGAATGATGTAATAGGGTTGCCATTGTGTTGGGTCAAGGCTACTTGGGCATACATGGGTCTGTACTTTGTGTGTGTGTGTGTGTGTTGTGGTGTGTGTGTGTGAGGGAGTGATGCTGTGGTTGGTTATTTCAGTGGATGAAGTTGTCTTGCCCTAAACATGCTGTATGCCCTGCAAAGTGGAGTTCGGTTCAGCTAGGCAGGAGGCAAACAAAACCCCTTAAACGCCAGGACCTGTGCATCTTTGAGGGCACCTCTGATCCGTTCGTGGAGGTCAGTCTTCTTCTCTTCACTTAGGGCTAAGAGTCTTGGTACCCCCCCCCCCCCCCCCCCCCCCCCCCAAAAAAAAAAATGCTACCCTTACTTTTTTTTTTTTTTTTTTTTTTTTTGGGGGGGGGGGGGGGGGGTTCTGGGTTCTCTAAAAAAGCAACTAACCCCAACACCTTATAGGACGGTTGCTGGGCCACCACGGAGTGTTGGGTTCAGGTTCTATAGGGCGTTGAAGCCTTGGTGTTTGACGTTGTGAAGATCCACTCTTTGCAGCTCGGTGCTTTAGATCTTCTGGCTGAGGGCTTTCTAAACTCTCGCATGGGTTTCTCAGTCATGTGCCTTGGGATCGTGGTCACACGGTTGTGGCAGGGACTTTGTAGGGCCAGCCGGAAGGGAATCAGGATGAACGGCCACCAGGTTTCAGGGCTTGGGGTTTGAAAACTTGCGTTGGGGTATAAAACCTAAACCCGAAACCCAAGAGAATAGAGTTTAGGGTTTAGGGTTTTAGAGTTTAGGGTCCTGGGCCAGGCTTCGGAGAAGCTACTGCAGATTCTGAGCACGTGAAGCCCCAAGAGATCCACCGACATGTATTTGCCACTGTGCTCTTCACTCAAGACCCGTCGAGGGATCACACCACAACTTTTTTCTTGGCCCCCAGAACAGGTTGGGATTAGGGTTTAGGGTTGACGGTTTATCGGGTTTAGGGCTAGGGTTTCCCTCCCACCCCACACAGATTTGCTCCTTCATTCCTCTCGTCTGCCCACTGGGGCGGGCAGGTCGTCGCGACCTCCGCGAATGGGTTCTGCTTCCGCCAGCAGAGCAAGGTGCAAATAAGGACCCGAAGTGCGCTTGGGGGGATGGCTTAGCATATCATGACATGTCCCCAGGACTATGTAGAGAGTTTCGAATGTCTCAAGTTTCGAATGCCTCAAAGTGTCCGTAGCCAAGGGTAGCTACATGGTCCCTTAATGTGGTTGGAGTACGGGCCCTTGGGGTTATGGAGTATATAAATCGTACGCCCCTTATCAGGGCCTATATATTTGTGGACCATGTAATAACCCTTAGACCTTAAGCCCAAACCGTTTCACGTTGTTCAGGTGTTGCAGGTGTTCCGTGCCGCGCCATCTGTTTTTGCGAGTCTGCAATTTTCTCCTCAGAGACTGCACGCTCTCGCCCTAGTATTTTCTTCTTATCATCCCTATTATGCTTTTGTATATACACTTCAATGCACCTGTGCATAAATTCGCGTGCCCATTGTGCAAAATGTCATTTGACCATTTTGATGTGCCGGGGTCGAAAGACATCATCCGAGACTCGCGCTTGCTGATGAAGGGTTGAGGGCGCGGATTAGGGTTTGGGGTCAGGGGTCAGGGTTGTCGGAGAGTCCCGGTAGAAGAAAGGTTTAGAGGTTAAGGCCAGCGAGACACCGTGATGCCTGGGGGTCGGGCTGGACGTGCAATGCCACTCATGCCACCATCAGGGGACCGGTGCTGCAACGATCGCTACACCGCCAAACTCCAACACACTTGTCAAGGTATGCTCTCGAAGCAAGATTAGACCTAGGCCATTTGCTTCAGGGCCCCCCCCCCCCCAAGAAAAAAAGGACGCAACAACAATTCTCATTAGGGCAATACAGGGATTTCATGTTTTCGGTGTGTCTTAAGCAATTCGTCCTTCACGCTGCCGTGGTCTGCATGCAAACTCTTCCTACTGCAGTCCCGCTCCGCAGTGCGGGTGGCAGACCCTTCCTACTTCATAGTTGCTGAGTGAGTAGGGTTTAGGGTTTAGGGTTTAGGGTTTAGGGTTTAGGGTTTAGGGTTTAGGGTTTAGGGTTACTTCACACTTTTTGGGATACTATAATCCCCTATAGAACTGAAAAGTGTAGACTTTTTTTGGGGGGCTTATGAACTCAGCAACGAAGACTTGGAGGTTCATGTGTTGTTCTACGTGGGATCCTAAGTATGGTAGGTGTACTTATCTACTTCTCACCCTATATGTTGGGGGCACTTCGAACCCGAAGTATAGCTAGCTTCCCATGAACATCCTTCCTACCATATGGTCACGTCCCTAAATTAGGGTCCCTTTTTGGTGTCCTCATTATATCCCTAAACCCGAAAAAATTAGCCCTAAACCCTAAAAGCCCTAAACCCTAAAAGCCCTAAACCCTAAGCCCGAATTTAGAGCACTGACCATATGGACCCCATGGTGCCGCTTTCGCAGGACTCTGAACCCGAAGTGGTCCGAGGTCTTTGAGCTCCCGGTCGCCAGGAGCGGTTTAGGGTTTAGGGTTTAGGGTCTAGGGTCTAGGGTCTAGGGTTAAGGGTTTAGGGTTTAATGCCGGCTTGAGATGGCCTAGGGAGAGGGCTTTCGTGTTGCTTTGCAGCTTCTCCCGAAAGGCCAGTTGTCTTGAGACGTGTCTTCTCTCATCGCTTGTCTGCGCCTTTTCGCACTTCGTTGTAGAGCCGCTGCTTCCTGGCCTTATGCGAGCGAAGCATAGGGCTGAACCACAAGCTGCCCCCAAACCCTAGGGTTTAGGGTTTAGGGTTTAGGGTTTAGGGTTTAGGGTTACCCTTTGTCAGCCACGCAGGACGCCAGATGCTCTCAAAGAGGCTTTTGCCCCGCACCCGGGGCAGACGCAGCCAGGGTTCATGGTGCTCAAGGGAGTGAAGGTTTAGGGTTATTAAGCCCCAAGCCGTAAACCCTAAACCCTAAACGCTAAACCCTAAACGGGGTTCAAGCAGGCACTTGGGTGGGTTGAAGTAGTGCCCGCAGGGTTTCCTTTTCCGCACGAGCCAACGCGAGCCCGATGCAGAAAGGCTGCTGGGCACACCCTACTCGCGGCGTTAATTGTTTGGGCTCACCCTAAACACTAAACCCTAAACCCTAAGCCCTAAACCCTAAGCCCAAACCCCAAACCCTCTTACTTACGTGGTCTCACTCCTCAGTTTGCCCTGTGGGGCCTTGCTAGGTTAGGTGCACTTTGTTGTTTGGGAACTCCCAATTTAAGATGGAGGCTGACACGGATAAGGAGCTTGAGATTCTACTGGTAGTGCTTTCTGTTTTTGATTTCAAAGGGCTTCGGGTTTCGGGTTTCTTCGGCTTGAGAAGAACAGTTGCAAACCTTCGTCCCAAGAAAAACCTAGCCCCCAGTTGTTCAACGCATGAGCGCGTTTGGTGGGCCTTGAGCAAAACCTTTTTTCAAGGTAGTGCCCTTATCGTGCAGCTTCGTCCAGCCTATAGTGACTTATTGTGTTGCGCAGCCGCCGTTCGAAGAGCTGACGCTTGCAGCGCCTAGAGCTATAAGGTCGAGGACGTGCCGTCTTGAATGCCACAAAAATAGTCATCATGAGCCATGGCCGTCGCTTGCAGCCTTTGCTGCTCCTCCCTCTTGCTGCAGCAGTGGTGCACATACCTCTCACTGCGAAGCATGGGCGCCGAGGGGCACTAGGTGCGAAGTTCCTGGGCACGCAGAATGTCACCAATTTCGTTGCGAACGGGTGGCAATCGGAAGCGGCACCATCAGACGTGTGCCTCAGCGGCATGAGCAGCAGCAATAGTCAGATATAGTCAGTCGTTCGGTTCTTAGCCACATGGGGGTTTCCGAAATTAGGGGTACCTTATTGGGGGTTCTTATTAGAAGGGAACCCTACTATATGGGGGGTCTATTTTAGGGCTCCCCTATTTTCGCAAACCCCCACACGACTTCGTGGTAGGATGTGCTCAGAAGTCCAGCCATAATGAATCGACGGGAGCACCCAAGGAACGTGCACTTGCGGAATCGGGAGACGTTCTACACTGCATCGATGCAGGCTCATTGCAGGGTTTAGGGTTTAGGAGTTTGGAGTTTAGGGTTTAGGGTTTAGGGTTTAGGGGTGGTGGCGGTCGATTTAAGGGCTTGTACAAGCCGTGCTCGTATCGTGCGCAAGAAGCGCGCGCGGGCCTTTGTGCAGCCGAAGCTCAGAACAACACTTGAGACGCAGTAAGAACCACACCTCAAGATCGCTGTTCGTAAAACTTGAGAAACCCCTAGGCCCTAAACATCCTTAATCCCTTAATAACAACTAGTGAAAAGAACTGAGTTCATCTAACCCTAGACCCTAAACCCTAAACCCTTTAGGAGCTTGGGGTTTCCGACTCAATTTAGGGGCTTCGGCTGCGACTTCGGGGGTCTAATTCGTCTAATTTGTAGTACCCTACCTGATAAACTTCCCATGAATTTCCAATTAGATTGTAGGACGCGCAGCTGGACCCTGAACCCAAACCCCAAACCCTAAACCCTACACCCTGAAACCCCGAAACCCAAAACCCCAAGCCCCAAACCCTAAACCCCAAACCCTAAACCCTAAACCCCAAACCCTAAACCCTACACCCTAAATCCAAACCCTAAACCCTAAACCCTACACCCTAAACCCTAAACCCTAAACCCTAAACCCCAAACCCTAAACCCTAAACCCTAAACCCCAAACCCTAAACCCTAAACCCTAAACCCTAAACCCTAAACCCTAAACCCTAAACCCGCCATTTTGGTGTACCCCGGGAGGTCGGCACGCCGCCCGTCGCAGTGCGGATGCTGGTCGACTCGGGCTCCAGCAGCTCGGTTCGTGAATTTGGAGTCGTGCTTTTTTTTGGGTTTACCAATAGGGTTTAGGGTTTTGGATTTAGGGTTTAGGTTTTAGGGTTTAGGGTGTAGGGTGTAGGGTTTAGGGTTTAGGGGTTGGGGCTTTAGGGTTTGGGGGTTGGGGGTTTAGTGTTTAGGGTTCGATGAACTCAGTTCTTTTCTCTAATTGTTTGTTTTAAGTGTTTCGGGTTCAGAATTTAGGGCTACAGGTTCGGGTTGCCTCATGAACTCCTAAACTACTTGTGAAAGTTTAATCTCACAGAAACCGAATTAAGGCAACATGTGGCTGAAGCAGCGATCTGAATTCAGCATCATGGAGCTTGACTCCGTCGACTTTGACCTCGGACTCAGGCAATGGGTTTAGGGTTTAGGGTTTAGGGTTTAGGGTTTAGGGTTTAGGGTTTAGGGTGTAGGGTGTAGGGTGTTTAGGGTTTAGGGCCCCTGCTTTGGGCAGTGGCTGGTGTTGCCTCAATTACTCTGGAAGCCTTGCCTGCCTTGTGCAAGCGTGAGCATCGAACCCTAAACCCCAAAACCTATTTGCCCCAAAGCCCCTAAATCCCCTAAAACCCTAAACCCCTGAAACCCCATAAGCCCTAAACCCCTAAAGCCCCTAAAGCCCTTAAGCTCGAAACCCTCAAACCCCCGTAAAACTCCCACCCCCCCTCCCCTCCCCCTAAACCCTAAACCCCTAAAACCCTAACCCCTAAAACCCTAAACCCTAAACCCCTAAAACCCCGAAAAACCCTAAAACCCTAAGCCGCACCTCCCCCAAGTCTCTCGAAGCGCCAGGCCGCCCCCGGTGCACTTCACCTATGGCGTGGGCGATGCTCGGCACATCAAGTTTTGTTTAGGGTCCATGTCGCCCCAGATTAGGCTTGAGGGTTTGGGGTTTCGGGTTTAGGGTTTAGGGGTAGGGTTTAGGGTTTAGGGTTTAAGGTTTAAGGTTTAGGGTTTAGGGTTTAGGGTTTTGCGTGTCTTGAGGGGGCTTTAACGGGCATGGCGCATTCGGCCTTCGGCCGTGGCAAGGCAGGGTTCAGGTCCGGGGCTTGGGTTGGCTTTGAGTTGGTAGGGTTTAGGGTTTAGGGTTTCGGGTTGAGGGTTTAGGGTTTAGGGTTTAGGGTTTAAGTGCTTCAGCAAGGTTTACGGTTCGAGCTTAGGGTGCTCTGGCATGAAGCAGTTTCCAGGCTCAGAAGGGGCTTAGGGTTTGGTACCAGGGAGGGTTTTGGGGGCAGGTCGTGAAAGGTCTTCCCAGTCCAGCCAGAAATCCGGCCTAAACCCTAAACCCTTCCGGTTCTTCACCCAGCCGCCAGAGTAAGGAAATCTCCGGCGCAGCAGCGTCTGGCCAAGTATGCCTTGGCAGTCTCTGCGTGCCACACCAGGACCCAGAAAATCTCATGCTACCGCCGCCGGTTTAGGGTCAGGTTAGGGTTTAGGGTTTGGGGTTTAGGGTTTAGGGTTTAGGGTTTGGGGTTTAGGGTTTAGGGTTTAGGGCTTAGGGTTTAGGGTTTAGAGGTAACCTGCTGACCTTAGCATTCAGCTTAGTATAGCGGATGAAGGGATTGGGTGCCTTCTAGAATTCTTATATGAGGGGATTATAGAATCATAGAACCCGGAGCATCCTGCAATGTGAACCCTGTCCTGCACCAAGCCCCCCCGCCTCCTCAATGGTGCCTCGTGCTGACTGGTCTTCCAGAGTTTCTGTCCTTTCGGCCTCTGAGATCGTCCCTGCCGGTGTGGCTTGCTGCTTGGTTGTGGCATAAGAACAACTCAATGGCCAGCGTCTTGCCGACGGAAGCCATGGAAAGCTGCATGCGGGGTGTCGCTGCTCTGCTTTTTGGGATGGAAATGCTCACTTGAAGGGTCGAGGGTATTTGATCAGCGTGATTCTATCCTTGGTAGCACAGTGGTACGCTTTACCCTTTCTTTTGGTTCTGGTTCTCTTAAAGTCGCTAACCCCAAAATAGGGTACCCTTATCATGAGATGGTTACTGGGCCAGCAAGCATCGCACTACGTGGGCCTGCCAGGATTTCCTGCTGGCGCAGGTGATCAATCATATTGGCAACTTGCAGCGCCTGGGATTAACTGGAAACCTTGTTTAGGGTTTAGGGTTTAGGGTTTAGGGTTTAGGGTTTAGGGTTTAGGGTTTAGGGATCTCCAGCCCTTGTAGCAGCATGTCTGGGAAGCTGCCGATCTGAAACCTGGTGATGTAAGCTTCCGATTGTGAAGAAGGCAAAGCATGGGCAAGTTGACTTCCCTAAGCCTTACTCAGCTACTCTGTGGTGCTTTACTGTAACTTCAGATCCTTAGCCTTTTTTGGGTTTATTGGGTTTCTGAATAAGGCAGCTAAAAAAAATATAGCTACCCTGCTAAGTGCAGCCAAGCCTTGAAGCCTAACCCTAAACCCTCAACTATCGTTCGGGGTGAAAACTGACCTTGGGTTCCAGATGTTGCGCTTCTTTGGCTGTTGGGAGTCCAAACCTCCACGAACGATACCGGCTCTAAAACACCCGAGAGCACCTCAGGGTTTAGGGTTTAGGGTTTAAGGTTTAGGGTTTAAGGTTTGGGGTTTAGGGTTTAGGGTTTAGGGTTTAGGGTTTAGGGTTTAGGGTTTAAGACCCAGGCGCAGAGCTTGAGGCCTGTAGGCCTGTAGGGCTTGACTATGCTTGGCAGCCCTTGGGATGTTTTTTTTTTCATATTTTCCCGGCCATGCAACCCAACAGTCTGCCATTCCGCTCCGGCGTTCCGTTTCCTTCGTTGTTGGGAATGTGCCCTTATTGGGTTTATAAGAGGATCAAATTTCCCTAAACTCAACCCTACACCCTAAACCTTAAACCTAAACCCATATAGCGATTGAAGGTACAGCCTGGCCTGGATACCCTAAACCCTAAACCCTAAACCCTAAACCCCAACTCCCTCCCCAGCCCAGGGACTTCGATGGCTTCCTGGGCTTGGCCTTCCCGCAGATGCTGGATGTAGGCCCAACCAGGGTTTAGGGTTTAGGGTTTGGGGTTTAGGGCTTAGGGCTTGGGGTTTAGGGTTTAGGGCTTAGGGTTCAGGGTTTAGGGTTTAGCATGTAGGGTGTAGGGTTGAGGGTTCAGGGGTTCAAGGCTGGGGGTTTGGGAAGTTTGAGAAGTTTGGGAGGAGGGTTTGCGCGGCTCCAGGGGGGTCGAAGCATGTCACTGTCGGATCTCTTATTATCTCCGCAGCTCTTTTGCGTAAACCCTGAACCCTGAACCCTAAACCCTAAACCCCAAACCCTAAACCCTAAACCCGAAACCCGAAACCCGAAACCCTAACCCTCGAAACCCTAACCCTAAACCCAACCCCTATACCCTAAGCCCTAAACCCTAGACCCTACACCCTACCACTGGGAGGCCGAAGGACCTTTCTCCAGCAGCTGCAAGAAGAAGGCTGGTGGGGGTGTGGGTTCCAGGGACTTCTTGTCCTAAACCCTAAACCCTAAACCCTAAACCCTAAACTGTTTTTGGGTCGTCTTCTTTAAGGGGTGCCGTACTAGATAGGGGACCCAGAAAGGGGACCCTAGTTTAGAGAACTATCCTTGTGTTAGGTTTGAGTTTTAGGGCTTCGGGCTATGGATGCTTGACCTGCGCAGTACACGAGCTCTGTAGTTGATAAGCCACGCAAGGGCACGCATCCGATTAGCCTGCAGTGCTGGGACCCTTAGTAGGCCCTTATTCCCTTTTTTGAGGGAACCCCCTTTCAAATACCCCTGTAAAACAAAAAGGGCACCCTTGTTATTCCTAGGTTACTCCTGGGTCTAGGCAGAAGGCTTCCAGGGCACGGGTCCCTACTCGCAACAGATCAGGGGTGGCAACTCCTTCTTCTTTGGGGGGGGGGGGGGGAAGGTTCCCCTCACACGATCTGATCTCTGAACCCCAAAAAAAAACCCGATGCCTGAAACAAACCCTAAGCCCCCCAAAATTCTCACACCTAAACCCTAAACCCTAAACCCTAAACCCTAAACCCTAAACCCTAAACCCTAAACCCTAAACCCTAAACCCTAAACCCTAAACCCTAAACCCTAAACCCTAAACCCTAAACCCTAAACCCTAACCCCCCCCCCCAAAGTTCTCACACCCAGGCGGCTTTCGGAACCTGGGCTTCGCCCTGTGCCTCCGTGGGGAGCGGGGCTCGAGCTCACTTTCCTTGGGGGAGGTCGAGGACCTCATCCAGGACTGCGTGCAGGGTTGAGGGTTTGGGGCTTGGGGTTTAGGGTTTAGGGTTTAGGGTTTGGGGTTGAGGGTTTGGGGTTTAGGGTTTAGGGTTTAGGGTTTAGGGTTTAGGGTTTAGGGTTAGGGTGAGGTTGGGGACCTCGTCCAGGACTGCGTGAAGGTTTTAGGGGAGTTTTGGGGGTTGGTTCCAGGGTGGATTCAGGGACTAGGGTTTAGGGGTTTAAGGTTTTAAGGTTTTCGGGAGTTTAGGGTTTCGGGTTCGGTTTTTGGGTTTGGTTAGGGTTTCCAGCATTCCAGGGCTGAAGCCGGGCTTTTGAAAAGGTCGAAGGCCCATAGCCCGGATGAGCAAGGGTTTCAGTTTAGGTTCAGCATGTATTGGGGTTTGGGTACCCGAGGTTTACTTAGCCTAGGGCATGCCCGGCTTGGGTAATCACACCACCCTGACCGAACTTTTGCCCAATGTGTCGCCATATAGAATTTAGCCTAGTCGTGGTCCAATGCCTCTCAGTAGTTGATATTTGCCCAACAATTATTGCGTGACTGAAGCAGCTTTTTCCACTACCACGACCGCCTGGCGACGTCAAGATGAACTACATTCAAGTGTTTTTTCTTATTTTGTAGCACTGCCGTTCAGGTCTTACTTGTGCCTGCAACCCCTGTTGTGGCCACAGTTTTCGTCGAGCGCCTCGGGGGTATGCAGTTGTCAGTAACACCTGCGAAGCTATGGAATATCGAAGAGTGGCCAAGGAGTTCCGCCACTATGCCCTTGCGCTGGAAGCATTGCTGCTACTGTCCCTCGTTGCTTTTGGAGCGTATCGCTTTATGCACATATTTGCATCTAAAGCCCCACCTGTGGAATCTTCGGTGCAAGCGTGGCAAAGCTTCGGAAAGTGGGCAGTCTGCCACGAGGAGTATGCGCCAAGAGCTGGAGTGGGATTCTTTGATACTGTGGATGGTACGGAAGCCAGGCTTGCTCCCGAGCAGATGGCTCCAAAACTTAACCATGCCAGATCAGTTGAAGCAGCCTCCTCGCGCATTTCCACACAGACCGTGGAACTTACTGGGCAGCAATTGCACTGCTCAGTAGTTGACATGGGCAACCTACCAGACGTCGTGGTACCACCAGCACGTTGGGCCATCTGCGGTGAGGATGCCAGAATCGGCTGGCATTCGCAGTTGTTCGTCATGAGCGGTGGGTCATGGAATGTGGTGAGGCAAGTGTGGCCGCAGTTTTTCGAAGTTCGATCTCTCACAAGCTATGTCCGTGGGTATGATTTTGGGTACACATCTCGCGAAGATCGTTACTTCACTACTATTTCAAGGGGTTCCACACAGTCTCATGCTGATCCATCCCAGGTCTGCAGGTGGCAAGGTGGCACTAGCCCCGAGCCATCAACAACAGCTGCGTTTGTTCTGGTCATTGATTACGACATTGCAGTCACCATAGAACAAGACATGCTTCCACAACTGTTCTCTTTGCTTAGCAGCCTTGGCGGTTACATGTCCTTGGTAATCTTAATCTTTCGATGTGCATTTGTGCAGCGCTATCCCGAAAGTGACATTGCTCAGACGTTCCAAGAGCGCACGCTGTTGGGGCACCACGAACGGGGAAATCCAGAGACACTGCCAAGTGCAAGATGCACGCAATCGAATGGCGGAAGACGCAAGGGAAAGATGTGGAGTCCTGGCTGTGCAGCCTGAAACGATGGGCTTGCAACAGCAGCGCCAACAATTTCCAAGCTTTCCTCCGGGGATTGCGATGGCTACCAGTTATAGGCCAACAGAATAGGGGATGTCCAAGACATTCGTCACGAACATGACTCACGCAAGAAGTTAGGATTGAGTGAGGTGACGAACAGGCACCTCCTCGCCCATTGGGGTTAGTGACACTACCCGGGTTTGCGAAGCTCAATCCTTCCTGCTTCTCGTTCCACATCTCTGGAGTGGTGTGAGCAAAGGCTCTGCAGAAGTGCAAGCCGCGCCCCCGACATACCTTCCAGGGGGCAGACTTCGCACCAGTCACTCTGGAAATGCACAGACGCATCAGCCCCAAAGTGATGCCCACAGCCGACTCAAAAGAGACCGCGGTTCGACCACCTGAAGCAAGCCCCAGCCCTAAGAACTACGTAAATCCTGTCCCCGACAGCCCTACAACCTGCGTGCAAGTCCTCGGGTTTGGAGGGTTTGTGGCAATTGCAGTGCCTCACAAAGAAGGCTTTGATTCCCGTAGGGTTCTTGGGGGCTTCTTGAAGGGGCTCCATGCTGAGACTAGAAGGAATCACAACATGTGTCATACAAAACGGTGGTGAGCGCATAAAATTATCATCGAATAGAAATGAGTACATTGCGGATTAATCTTGCTGTTGAGTTCCTACATGTGCATCGCAAAACACGATGCAGAAAGCATGCAGCATATAAAGCACGCAGGTCCGACGCAGGTGACTTTATCAGTATGAGATTAAAGAAGGTGTACAATAACCCCTTTAGGGTTTGTCTGAACATGGGTCAGAAATATAGGCTCACCGGGAAAGTTTGAGAGTTCAGGGAGTGTTCTTAGGAAATGCATTTATGGGGACGGAGTCTTCATACAGTATAGTGGAATGAGTTAAAAATATTGTCCTAGATGCCAGTTCAATCGGAAGGTTGATTAGTTTGAAGAAGGGTAAAGCTTGCAATCCTTGCAAAGAGAAAGCTAAACGGCTTCGTTAGAAAGACTTGGAGAAAGCAAGGGAACGTGAGAGAACAACTAAAGGAGAACCCTAAACCCTAAACCCTAACCCCGAAAAGGTGAAGGCATAGAGACGAAGCAGAATGAACATAGTCAATGGCGAAATCTTTAGCTGTCCAGTTTGTACTTGCCACATCAAGAAGTACAAACTGAAGCGCAACATGAGCAATCACAGACTCACCAGAGCAACTTGAAAGAAACCGAGGGTGCTAAACCAGAAAAAGCAGCAGAACAGACAGAATGGACAACACGGAAGACATCTGTCTCAATATAGCAATAATTAACACACCAATACTATTTGTTTATTGTTATTCAGTTTTATTGAGTAAGCGACCCGATGCCCAAGAAGGTTGAATGACCCAGGGCTTCCCCGTGGCTACATTCTATATGGAAAGATGGTTAAAAACCCTGACATACTGAGCCTATCAGAACCCAACACTTAGCCCAAACCCCCAAACCCTAAACCAACACCCTGAATCCTGAGCCGATCTGATACACAAGCCACACCCACGGCTTGAATCTCGACTCCACTTCTTGTTTTGGGTTTAGGTTTCAGGGACCTGAAGCAAATCTAGACTCCTTTTGAAGGCACCCTGAAGTCTAAGGCCCCATAAACCATTCAAGCCCTGACAAAGCTCCAACCACCTTGAGCCTGACATGCTCGCCTAAACCCTACACCCGAAACCTTAATCCGCGAAAACATTTCCATTTGGGCTACTGCCCTGCACAATGTCTTGCTTTATCGCGCTTTGGCGTGAGCTCGGGACAACGCCGCAAGATTTGGACAACCTCTACCTAAAGTTCGCTCCGAAGATACGGGGTCTTAGGGTTTAGGGTTTAGGGTTTAGGGTTTAGGATAGCGGAGTGATCAAACTAGACCTGGGGAAGTGTCGCTTGGTGACTACTCCTATCCAATATGGAAACTGCCTACCTCTGCGCCTAGCCCGTTGAGTATGCGATCCCTGTAACCGGAACAAAAAGACCAGAGAGCTGACCCCGAAAACTTAGCTCCAGACCTTGCTAGAAGCAGGCCAAAAACCTTGGACAGCGTGGTCTGTGGGTCCGAAACTCCAAAGATGACAGTCCTAATGCTCTTGGGGTTATGAGACCTACACTCCGCATCTCCATGCCTTTGGTCAAAGAAAGGGCGAAGCTCAAAATCAGGAGGCGCAGCAGCAAACTGGCACTCAGGGTCTTTCCCTCAAGGCCTGCGGCTTACAAAATCGACCCTTGGTTTCGGTTTGAGGGTGCATTGCAACAGAGTTAGAGTAGGGAAAAAAGGGTTCCGTTGCTGGGGCTAAGAGGACCACCTTTAAGAATAAGTTCTCGCGGGGGTCTTGCGAGCCAACAAGGCTTTGGCTTCGTGATGGTCCATCTGGAGGGAGGGGTGGGATTCCAATTGTGGCCCCTGTGCAACTACTTGGAGATTCATGGGGTGCTTATCAGTAATTAGGGTTAAGTACCTATAGTAGTTTCCTCGCTAAAGGTACTTCTAACCCTACTTCTGATTTCCATCGACCTCCAAGTAGGTCCCCAACGGTACCCGTGAAGGGGAAGGTTCCCTTGTACAAAAAAGCATCATGAAGTCCAATGGGGTTCCACAGGGTGCGTTTAGGGTTTACGGTTTAGGGTTTAGGGTTTAGGGTTTAGGGTTTAGGTTTAGGGTTTGGCCAAAAAGGGCGGTTATGGGTTGCAGCCGAGGCGGTTCTCGTTTACTTAACCTGTTGCATGTTACGGGCTGTGTTTAGCTTCTTTGAGGGCTGTGGGTCTCTGCTTCAGGATGGAACTTTCTGTTTCTTAGATGAAGTGCCCCGCGGCCCACCTCAAAATGCGATAGAAGTCTTGGGGTTGGGGGTGTAGATGTAAAATGAGGAAGGTATGCTTCAGGGCTTTATGTGCAATGGGGTTGCGGGGCTGTAAGGCTTCCGTCGATCTCGCTTTTGTCTTCTACCTCCCCAATCCCTGGACTCTACAATAGACCCCAAAGTTTGAAATTGTGGCCGAGTGTCAGCTAGGCGCGAAACCCTAAACACCCTAAGCCCCAAACTCCAAACCCGAAACACCAAACCCTAAACCCTAAACCCTAAGCACCCTAATCACCCTACACCCCAGCCCCAACCCCCCGCCCACCCTGCGAGGTCCAAGGCCTCGAGACAGAAGCCGATCTCAGCGCGGGGCATCTGGGCAAACATGATGAACTGCGGGTTCTGGGTTTACAGGGTTTCGGGTTTAGGGTTTAGGGGTTTGGGTGGGGTGGAGGGCTTATCGGTTTCAAGGTTCAGGCTTAGGGGGGTTGAGGCCTGCAGAAGTTGGGTTTAGGGTTTATAGGGTTTTGAGGTTTGAGGTCTAGAGTTTAGGTTTAGGGTGCACAGTCTAGATTTCTTGAGGTTGAGAGTTTGGGGTTCAGGGTTGAGGAGTTACGGTTTACAGCTTGCCGGGTCTCGGGCTATACTATGGCTCAGATGTTTGTCAACACCCTGACGTCCGAATCTCCCGCCAGACATCCGGGGTTTAAGTTCCTTAACTCCCGAATTCCCGATTAAGAGCTGCCAAGTTTAGGGTGGTTCGAAACTCCGGACACAGGACTGAAATGAGTATGTATAGGGTTAAGGATTTAATTTTAGGGTATATCGGAGACAGCGCAACTTGTGCCTGAGTGCTGGCGCCAATTTAGGCGCTTTGCGTGGTCAAAGCCCTCCCTAGCAGCACACAGAGACTCGCACCATTCAAAAAAACGGGCACCCTCCCCCCAAGAACCTAAAACTAAAAGTTGAATGCTCGGGTGGGGGGGTTTAGGTTTAGGGTTTAGGATTTAGGGTCTGGGATTTAGGGTTTAGGGTTTGGGACTTTCGGGTACTCTTTATGTCCTACGACCGCAAGGTTTCCGGGGACCTTCCTCTTCTGGCTGGTCCCCATGAGCCTCCGCGTGGAGCGGCCCAGAGACCAGCGGAAACAGCATGGGCTCCTCATGGAATCTTGGGGGCGGGTTCAGGATTCAGGATCTTTGAAGTGTTGTTTAGGGTTTAGGGTTTAGGGTTTAGGGTTTAGGGTTTAGGGTTTAGGGTTTAGGGTTTAGGGTTTAGGGTTTAGGGTTTAGGGGTTAGGGTTTAGGGTTTAGGGTTTAGGGTTTAGGGTTTAGGGTTTAGGTCATGGGTCTATGGTTTAGGCTTTAGGATTATAGGGTTACAGGGTTTAGACTTTAGGGTTTCTGGTTTTGCAAACAAGCTTGCTTCTTGGGGGCTTACGGGGTTAAGCACGAGAAGCCGGCTACTCTGGCTTTGGTTTTGATGCTGTCACTGTTCTACCGGTGAAGCATGCACTTGTAGCGGGTTGTTGGTGTTCAGACGTGATGTTTTTTGTTTTGCATATAGTTCGTAGCTTGTTAAGAACATCCACACACACACAATTATGTATGTATATACATACATACATACATATATATATATATATTGTTTATTTATTTATTTATTTATATTTACTTACATGTATATAGACTGTCAGTATACATGTGTACGCACCTCACTCAAAACCTATGACATGTTTGTCTGTCGACTGAACCCCTGAGCCTCTACGCCTCAACCCCCGAAAGCACAGAAAGGCAGCATGATGTAGAGAGCTGGCCAAACGGCAACAAGCCCTCAAACCCTAAACCATCCTAAGCCCCATACACCCTAAACCCTAAACCCTAATCCCTAAACCCTAAACCCTAAACCCTAAACCCTAAACCCTAAACCCTGCAACTACAAGGACCTTAGCGGCTTCGCCATGCTTGACTCTGGCAGTTCTCTGATCCTGGTATCCCCAAAGCGCCTTGGGCCGATCCGGGCAGAGAAGAGGGCTCAGCTTGGGGACTGCCTGTTGAGGTCAGTTCCCTTTCATCAGGAAGGTTTAGGGTTTAGGGTTTAGGGTTTAGGGTTTAGGGTTTAGGGTTTAGGGTTTGGGGTTTAGGGTTTAGGGTTTAGGGTTTAGGGTTTAGTTCCTCCCCCAAGTCAAATTCTGCCCTGCCCCTAGCTGCTCAGGGCTGTAGCAGGTGACAACATGAGCCCCATACAGTGCATGTGCATGCTGCAGAGCTGAAGGTGTCAAAACCATGCTTCAGGATTTGGCGTTCAGGTTTAGGGTTTTGGGTTTAGGGTGCCTAAACCCTAAACCCTAAACCCTAAACCCTCAAGCCTGAACCCTGAACCCTAAACCCTAAACCCTAAACCCTAAACCCTGTCCGACTTGGAGGCTTTGAATGGGCTGACTGGGCGACCTCTGATTACAACCCTCGTACCTGTCAGGACCTGGTGCCAGTAGATGCTGCCTGCATTGGTTTAGGGTTTAGGGTTGAGGGTTCAGGGTTTAGGGTAGTTCCCCAATGCCAAAGTAAGGTCTTACGGCGAGACCATGGCCTCTCTTACCTACGGCACCAACGCGATGGGCCTCACTGGCGGCTTAACCTGAGATGGACTTTAATCATCCTAAGCCCTTCAAAGTATGCATTCGATTCAAGCGAGCCTTTTCTTGTAGCTTCGCCCCCAAGTCCTACTTGAAAGTCATAACCCTAGACCCTAATAAACCCCAATAAACCCTAATCAACCCTAATAAACCCTACTAAACCCTAAACCCTACAGAAAAGGAGGATGGCTCTCATGCCTAAGGATTTTTGCAGCCCCCCAGCACCGCCAAGACTCACACAGACTTGTGCGGGCCAACAGTTGGGTTGTGAGTACCTTGGGGGTTTAGGGTGCCGGGGTAAACTGGAGAGTCCTGCATCCTAAGACTACTATAATTCCTATTCAGGTATTGTGAACCCTGAACCCTAAACCCTAAACCCTAAAACCTTTCAGGGTTTCATGGTCGTCCCAAAGGTAGTCTCACCTCGGTCATGAGCAAAGGCTCCAGTAATCAAAGGAAATGCTGGGACTAAAGAAGGGACCCTTATAAGGGACCTTAGGGGTTATGTAGGGGCTACTTTGATAGAGGGACTATATAAGGTATATATAGGGGTGTATGTAGGGGAATAAGATTAAAGGCCCCTTCTAGGGGTGACTGTTCGAGGAGGGTTGATACTTGGGTCGGGGCGTGAGGTCAGCGTTGGCAAACCCTAAACCCTAAACCCTAAATCCTAAACCCTAAAGCCTAAACCCTAAAAGAGCCTTGTCCCCTAGCAGCCTTCCGAGGAGACCTGGATTGCAAGACCACCCAGCTGATCCTTGTCTGCTCATAGGGGGTCGGATGAGGGTTTAGGGTTTAGGGTTTAGGGTTTGGGGTTTAGGGCACCCCGTTTTGGCTCATAGAACCCCGCTCCCCAGGTTCATGGTTCCTTGCAAGAAACATATAGGGTTCTTAAGGGAGGGGGGGTTCAAGGTTTAGGGTTCAGGGTTTAGGGTTTAGGTTTAAGGTCAATGGACTAAAGGAGGGGCCGTTGTAAGGGACCTTAGGGGTTATGTCGGGGCTACTTAGGTATATAATAAGGACTATATAAGGTATATGCAGGGGTTATATAGGGGAATGTGATTAAGGGTCCTTTCTAAGGGTCCCTCCCTTTATCCTTTAACAACCCAAGATTCCCTACTACTCCCTAACGCTCCCGAAGCTTCCCCAAGGTTCCGCATGGTACCCATGAACCCCCCTCCCTGCAGGACCCTATAAAAGTAGGGTTACTCGGAGGGTCACGGGTAGTTAACTTAGTTGTAAGTCACAGGTCGAGGGTTTAGGGTTTAGGGTTTAGGGTTTAGGGTGGCCCTTGGGAAGCAGAAGGGTTGCTTGATTGCTCGGGGCGAACTTTAAAAGAGCCTTCAAAGGTTGATGGCCCATATTCCGAAAAAAGATTGTAGTAGCAGACGCCCTAAACCCTAAACCCTAAACCCCAAACCCCAAGATTCCGAAGGTTTGGGCATGCTTTCAGAGCAGGGGGTCCAGGGATGGCCCCTGTTGCAGCCGGGGATGAGCCCGAATTCCAAAAGCCTTGGAGCCCGAAACCCAAGCCCTGAACCTTAAAACCCTAAGCCCTAAAGCCGCAAACCCTAAACCCTTAACCCTTAACCCTTAACCCTAACCGTAAGCCCTAAACCCTAAACCTGAACCCTAAACCCCTTTTGGGAACTGGGAGTTTCGACTTTTGCGGCCTTTGCGTGTGCTTGCTTTGTTGCGACTCTGGCGCAACTTCCTTCAAGACAGTACCTGAAGGTTCACGGATACTTACAGGGTTCCAAGTACCCCGAATTAGATACCACACTTGGTAGGCTGCGAGGTTCATGGGGTAGAAAGAAGTAGGCTATAAGTACCCTGAATAGAGCGGTAAGTATAGTGACCATACGAATCCAGACCCGAAACCCCATAACCCTACCCCAAAAAAAAAAAAAGCCTGCAAGCCGCATGAGACCCGTAAAACCTGCATTACAAAAACCCCGATAAAAACCCTACAAACCTTAAATCCAGAAACTTAAACCCTGCAAACCCTCATTAACCCGTTCATCTACAAGACAAGCCCTCATGAAACCCAAAATCCAAACCCTAAAACCCCTAAACCCTACAAACCCTACAAACCATGAACCCTACACCCTATAAACCCTACTAACCCTGCCAAACCCTAAAAGCTATAAACCCTATTCAACCCTTCAACCCTACAAGCCCTATAAACCCTAAACCCCATAAACCCGACAGACCCTCATGAAACCCAGCATCCAAACCTCCCCAAAAACCCTACAAACCCTCATTCAACCGCACATCTACCCGACAGACCCTCATGAAACCCAGCAACCTCCCCGAGCAGCACAGGAACGAGCTGGTCGTCCATTTCACATCGGACGGGCGCGAGCTGGAAGTGCAGACCTCTGCTTTTCGGTTTTGGGGTTCGTAGGGTTCATAGAGGTTTACAGGGTTTTGAGTTTAGGGCGTTCATAGATTTCATAGGTTTCATAGGGTTCAAAGGGTCCATAGGGTCCTTAGGGGTCACAGTCTTCACAGTTCATAGCGTTCACATGGTTTAGAGTTTAGGTTTCGGCGTTCTGGGCGTTTAGGGGTCGGGGTTAGGGTTGCTTTGGGAGGGGGGAGGGAGGGGCGAGAGGGTTTGGGGTTCAGTCGTTCAGGCGTTCAGCGTTGAGGCCTAGAGCTGCAGGATTGCGCACTTGTCAGAGCGAGGCATGCAAAGATACCAGGTTCAAGAACCGAATCACCCTAAGCCGTAAGCCCCAGAAGCCAGCCCTTGCAGCACCTCAAGCCGTTGAACTGAAGTTATGGAGCCCCTAGTTAAAAACCCCGATAGGCAAGAACGAATACCTCATACCTTATCATTCCTAGCTTATTCTGAGACCTACCTTGTACCCTAAACTCTACACCCTGTACCCTAGAATTGCTCTGCCCTGTGCAAGCGTGAGAGTCGATTCCCCGAACCCTAAAGCCTATAAACCCTATAAGCCCTATGAGCCTATGCAAGCCCCATAAGCCCTGCAAACCCTGTAAACGTTCTAAACCCAAAGCCTGAAAGCCCAAAGCCCATGAACCCCATTAACCTTACACCCTATTAACCCTATAAAGCCTTTAACCCATAAAGCCTCCAAACCAAACATAACCCCTCCCCCCCACCCGCCCTAAACCTTAAACCCTATAAACCCCGCAAACCCCTAAACCCTATAACCCCTATAAAAAACTTTATAAAGACCCTATAAAATGTGGGAGCGCCAAACTCCCAGGTCCGCTTGGAGAGCCAGGACCTCCTACTGCCCATAGCAACGCCCCTGGGGCGAATTTAGGGGTTCAGGGTTTGGGGTTTAGGGGTTTTTGGCCAATTTGGGGGTTTATGAAAATAAGCGGGGACCCCGAAAAACGACCCCCTAATATCAGGCTTCCCTTTTTTTAAAGGACCCCCCCATAAGGTACCCCTAATATCGGAAACCCCCATTTATGGATTCAGGGTTTAAAGGGTTGAGGGTTGAGGGGTTTGGTTGCAAAAGTTTGGGTTTAGGGCCCCTGGGGCTGGTCCAGGGTTTAAAAGTGTTAGAGGGTTGAGGGGCTTGGTTGCAAGAGGTAGAGAAAGGTTTAGTGACCATGAATGTTCCAACAATACGTGTATGCATATGTACATATATATGCACATCTTGTTTGGCAGACTTTCGGTTTCTTATGAGGGCCTCGAATCTCCTAGAAAGTTCTTGCGGTGCTCTTCCGGAGTGGCGGAGAGCAATGCTACCGGGCGCCCTCTTCTGTGAGACTTTGTGCACTTACTTCGTCCAGGGCCGGGCTGAGGTGAATGTTCATGACTTTGTCATAGTGGGGTAACATTTTCGATTTTTAAGGGTACCTAAACTCAATAAGGGAGAGTTTGCCATTTTTTAATACGATCCCAACCATGAACTAGATAAGGGGTAGCGCGGTTTTGATATCGAGGGTGTATTTTATATCTGTGCATTCCCTCCACTTTTGCTTCCATGTATGTTGCACTTACTTGTGCCGCTCAAGCCCTCTGAGTAAAAAGGTTAGGCGCGCCCCTGCTCATGGCTTAACGGATAACAACTGGTGGATTTCCCAAACTATAGGTTATCAGCCGTAGGCTCCCCGGAGCTTGCGGCACCACTGACCTGGAGTTTCAACTCAGTGCATGGGTGACAGCCCCGAGCTGGTCCCCACCGAGGTAGCAACTGATCTCGGTACAGACGGATTTACAGACGCAGAATCCGCGGAGATGGACCTCTCAGGCACTTTGGCTATGCCACCGTCTACGGATGGCCGTGGCCTAGTGCTGGAAGAGAATGCAGCAGCAGCTAATGTGTTTGCGCCAAACGCACCTTCTCCTTTCGTAGGACTAGGAGCTCCGCAGATCCACATGTACCGACAACAGTTTCAGCAGAACATCACGATAGGTGAAACACCTGAACAAACAAGACTTCTCCTCACTGAGTTAGAGAACGAAGCAGAGTCCAGGCACCAGAGGTTCCGCCTAGCTGCTGAAGAAGCCCATGATCAACAAATCGCAGATGTTGAAGAAGGGCTAACAGGCAGCACGAGGAAGTCGTTGCTAGACTTGAGTCTGAAATTGCTAGCCAAAGGTATAGCTTTGTCGCGAGGACCCAAGGTCTCTTTTCAGAACTCCAGCAACAAAGCCAGATAATCAATTTTCAGTCAGAACATTTTTCCGATGTTGGTTCGCAAATCACACGTCTCAGGACAACTCTGGTTGAAGAGGCTGAACAAAACAAGAGGGAAAGCATTAACGAGATTGGGGAATGGTTTGGGAGAGAGCATGATGAGGCAATGAAAAGGTACCGCAGTATAGCCCTGGAAACTGAAGAGCAAATGAGGATTCAAAACATGACCCTCCAAGATGAATTATCATCAATGGAGCGTGCGCTCCAGCTCGAACAGGACAGGAATTTAGGTATCAATCCCTCGCAGCAAGCTCAGCTTCCCAGCGCCACTGCCCCAGTTGCTCCAGCGCCAAGCGCCGGGCTTAGTGCTCCGTGTGCCCCTCAGTTTTCAGATCCGAGTGTGATTCCGATGAACATCAGGGCATTGTTTCCAAACTTCAGTTTTGGCGGTGTGGCAACTACTGCCACTCCAACAGGACCACAGGGTCCGGTTTCTGCCCCAGGGACCCCAACAGCATCAGCTAACGTCCCAAATCTAGGATTCTCTAGTGGTGGTTTGAACGCCGGAGCCCCTGGTCTTGCGGCCCCAACGGGCACGCCGGGAGGTCCGGCAGCCACAGGAGCCGATTTAATCGCACAGACGCAGCAAGCGCTGCTTGAAGCCGCCAAGCTTCTTAAAGGAGACAAAAGCGGTGAAGATGACAAACCAAAGGTTAAAGAAGCTGAAACCATCCGCCTGCCGGATTTCCCTAACCCCGAAACCTACCGTGCATGGAAAACCGCAACACGGGAAGCAGTTAGGGCAGCTTCAGATAGACCAGATGAAGCCTTCTCTTGGATTCTAGAGGTGTATTCTAAGAATGCTGATCATGACAAGCTTCGTGAGCCCGGTAAGTTTCTCACGCTGGATACCAAAATCCTAGCCGCTCTCACTAAGGTCGCCAAAGGTGAGTTATCTCGACAGGTACTCACTTTCAAGGAAACCGAGGCGGTTCAAGGACGTGCCGTACGAGGGCGCCAGGTCTTGCTCATGTTTGATCAGTACTTCAAAACAAATGAAGAGGTAGGATCGCTCTATTCGGTAGAAGACCTTTTGAAGGTTACACTGCATAGTGACGATCTAACCACATTTCTGCACAATTGGGAATCAGTCATTGCTGGCATGAGTCATGTCCCAGAAGAAATGGTTCTGCGTGATATCCTTCTTCGGCAAATCCGAAAGTCCTCAAGAATGAAGTATGATTTGGAAATCTACGACAGGGCGAAAGAGGGTTCTGCCTCACACTCCTATGCGTTCTTGTTGAAGTCAATCCGGGATTTGTTGACCCGTGAAAGGATGCGCAAGAACAGGGATAGAATCGCCAAGTCTCATGGGGACAAGTTTGGTGCTCCTGTTGTTGAAGGCGGAAGGCCGACACGCCCTCCGTCGAGGAGCGGCCGCGGAAGGGATCGCTCTGCCGGTAGCCAGTCCAATTCAAAGTCAAGGTCTCGCTCTAGGACCCCATCCAGATCTAGATCACCTAGCCGATCGCAAAGCCCAAAGCCAGTTTGCTACGACTTTCAAAAGGGTAAGTGCACCAGGGGTGACAAGTGCAAGTTTTCGCACAAACCCCGTTCGCAATCCCCTGTTCGCACTGCCCCGAAGAAGAAACAGGTCTGCACGTTTTGGAAGAAGGGAAAGTGCACTAGGGGAGATAAGTGTCGTTTCTTGCATAGGGAACCGAGCCCTACTCCCCCAGGTGGTGAAAACGCAGCCCCGGCCCCTAAGGGCCCAGACAAACCAAGGTCCCCGTCACCCGCGCCAACGCGCAGGAAACCAAGCCGTGGACGCTCTAAGGAAAAGGATAGGAAGGCCGCATGCTGCATCTCGCTTGCGGCTGCAGCCTCAGCTGGTCCTGATGAGAGTGAACCACAAGATGGGGACGAAGACTACTGGGAAGTAGACTTCAAAAGGGGTGAAGCTGTTAGGCACCATCTGAAGTACAGAAGTACTATGTACAAGCCCGAAGTGTCATGTCCTGTTGCTCTTGAAAGGTTGAAGGGTAAGGCCAAAGTGATCAAGACGCTTCCCATTTCTCCATACACTGCAAAGGAGAACTGGGACTGGAAAGAGGGAAGAGGGGGAACCGGCGATAAGATGCCGTGGACCGGCAAGACTGTTTTCAAGATCAAAGAACAAAACAAGAAGGTCAGGTTTTGCGACAAACCTAAAGTCAGGGAAATCCCTTTTGAGGGAAAGGGGTACAAACATTCCTACAAAGTTCGCAGGTACAATACTTGCTATGCTGATGCGGAAAACTGCCCTAAGCCTGACGCTAACGACCTTCAGGTTGCAATTAGGAACGCAAGGGAACTCAAGATGCTTCTTGCCCGGCATGAGGGGGGAGAGAAGACCGATTGCCATTTAGAGTGTGATGAGCCTGATTCTCTAATGTGTGGGATGTGCAAGCACGTCGTTGAGAGCTCAGAGATCGCTTGTCCAGGGATCGCCACACCCTTAGAATTCCTTGCTGACACAGGAAGCGAGGAGGACCTTATCAGCGAAGCTGATCGTGCTATGTACTTCGGCGAAGAGCCAGTAGGCAATGCAACACGACAAGTGAATCTCATCACTGCTAATGGTAACGTCAAAGGTGACAAGTCGGTTAGGATCGACTTCCCGGAGTTTGGCAAAGAGCTAGAGTTCTATGTTCTCAACAGCACCCCTCCTGTTTGCTCCGTAGGCAGAAGGTGCATGGAGGACGGTCATGAGTTCCACTGGTACCCCAAAAGGCCGCCTTACTTTGTTGCGCCCAATGGTCAAAGACTAAGGTGTAGAATGAGAGGTATGGTCCCAGTGCTAGGGGGAGGAGCAATGGCCGCTCCAAGCACTAAGGAGGAAGCCTCAGGTTCTCTCGGACGACCAATTTTGTCCGAGGGTTTTCAGAAAACTGCCGCCCAATAGGGCCGGCCGAGGCTTTCGCAGGAGCAGCAGAGGAACGAGATCCAGTGGTCGAGCACCCCAATCCTGAGATCTCCGCAGCCATCAATGAGGTGCCGCCGATAGATATCCCCAAAGAGAAGCTCAAACGACCAGGTTGGGTTTCGCACCCAAATGCTAAGTACTTGATTGTCGGACACAAACCAAAGACGTTTCGTACTGCCACACCAAGGTTTCCAAGATGCGAAGTCAGATCTACTTGGTTGTTCAGGGAAGGTTCTTGGGTCAAGGTTGAGGATAAAGTGAACGTCAGGGAGCTTGACAACAAAGTTGCCCGACTGGAGGGTAATCCAATCCTGAGCCTCACTATCTTCGAAGACCCCGATGTTGAACCTGACAGTGACAACGAAGGAAACGCCCGCAGTCTTGCAGAGGCCGATCTGAAAGCTGAAGCCAAATCTGTTGAGCACTTGTTCTCGCACAGGCCCAAGAATCCGTTCTGCGAGGTATGTCAGCGCGCAAAGATGTTGGCTCCCCAAGCCCGCAAAAAGGGGGGCTCAAGTACCATTGTGTCAAAGGCCTTTGGGGATCACATCACTGTTGACCATATCATCACTCGTGACCTTCGTGACCATGGGTTCCAGGACGAAAGGGTCGCACTTGTTGTTAAGGACGTGTTCACCAAATTTCGTTACGTCTACCCCTCTCCGACTAAGTCAAGCGATCAGTGTTTTGAAGACCTTCTTCACTTCCTAGGTCAAGAAGATGCAGTTGGCGTTTTCTACTCAGACAACGCACCTGAACTTCATGCCGCTATCAAAAGCCTAGGTGTCCGACATGTTACATCCCGCGAATATGTGGACACCAACAAGTCGGTAATCGAAAGAGAAATTCGGACGATTTTGGAAGGGACTCGCTCCAACCTTGTTCAGGCGGGTCTCCCCGACAAGCTTTGGCCGTTGGCCGCCCAACACCACGCAATGGCACTCAATGCAACTAAGAGGCTTGACAACGGGATTGTTCCCTGGGAGGCCAGGTATGGGGAACCGTTTTCAGGGATTATGATTCCTTTTGGTGCACGTGTGTTGTACTGGAACAACCCCAAACAGAACATTCCTGCGAGCTCTAAGTTTGCGCCGACCGGTGTTGAGGGAATATTTCTTGGTTACCACGTTCAGCCTGGCTTCGTTTGGAAGGAGGAATACCTCGTCACCCCCGTTAAGGGTTGTGACTTTGCGTTCGAGATAGGAAACTTTCCCATCCTGAGGTCGAAGCGAATGGAGCTGTTGCCTGGGGATTTCACATTCCCAATGAGATCCGAACAGCTCGCACTGCAGGAGAGCCTCCGTAAGCCGACCCTCGCAGATCAGGACTGCTCGTGGGGAGGCACAGATGGTGCCGGACCACGCGCCCCGCCTGGGGATTCGCCGGACGAGCCTTTGCCTCCGCCCGGTGTGCCTGATTTGGACGGCTCCGATCTGAAGGATCGTTTGTCCGAGTACTTGGACCAAGTGGCTAAGGAAAACGAGGACTATGTTCCCGAAGATGTCGGAGCTGTGGAGGACTGGCTGGGGAGGAATGCTCCTGGATCCTCTAAGGAAGCAACATCCGTGCCTAAGGCCTCATCTACTCTACCAAGACATGACCCCAAAACCATGCCTGACGGGAAGAAAGTCCCCAAAGGGTATAACTGGGACGGGGTGAGGTTGGTTAGAGATAAGAAAGGTTCCAAAAGGCCACCTGATACTCCTTCGGAATTTTGGCACATGTATTCCAAGGCACAACGGGAGGCTGACATTGAAAGATTCGAACGCAAGAAGGCTCGTGAAGCCGAGGAAGATGCTCGCAAGGCCCTTAGAGACTCCCCGGCCATGCCTGTCATCGCCGAGCCTGACCCCGAGCCCCATAGGGATCGCATGGCGTCCTTGTATTGGGCCAAACTTGGTCAGGTTGCGAGTGAGATGTTTGCTGCTGTTGCCAGGGTTGTCGGGCCTAAAGAAATCGAAAGTACTCCCGCTGCGAAAGAAGCCATGGACCGAGAATGGAAGAAACTTGCCGATAAGTCTTGCTGGCTCGAAAAGAAGGTTCGAGAATACCGGGATGTTGCCGCGGAAGCCAAACACAAGAATGTCAAGGCCCATTTCGGGAAAATCTTTGAGATTTGTTCGGTCAAGGGGGATGAACTCCCGGACGGGCACCCCCAGAAGAAATGGAAGGGTCGTAGTGTTTTCCAGGGCAACAACGTCCAGGACGAAAATCACGATCACGCCATTTTCGCCGAACTAGGATCAAGCCCCGCTAGTATGGAGGCCGGGAAAATCATCGATGTGTTTGGTAGCCAACCCGGGTACGTGAAACAGCAGGCTGATGGCATCGCTGCATACACACAAGCCCTTTTTAAAGGCATCGAAACGTGGGTCCGTCTCCCTCGAAACAGATGGCCTAAAGAATGGTCTGGGTATGAAGATCCTGTTTGCCCACTCAGGCTCGCTTTGTACGGCCACCCTGACTCAGGTGGTATCTGGGAAAGGTACTGTACCGAACAGTTAGAGAGTGTTGGTTTTACTGCAGTTCTACCCGACATTTGGCATTCTGTTTTCTACCATGCTGAACTAGATTTGTTGCTTGTTGTGTACGTTGATGACTTCAAGATGGCCGGCCCCCAAGACAAAATCAACAAAGGTTGGGAGTTGATCGCTAAGGTGATTGACATGGAACCAGCCGAGGTCTTGGGACGGTACTTCGGGTGTCATCACGTTGAGCAAAATCAGGTCCAGCTTTCACGGGAGGACCACCCATTTGCTTACGTCTTCGACAAGAAGCACGCTAGCCCAGCTGCCGACTACCAAGTCCGGCCGAACCGCAAAGAGGACTTCTGGGAGGTCGACGCTGAGTTAGCTGCAGTCGTTAGGCATCACATCTATCCTCGTAGGAAACTTTATGTGCCTACACAGGACGACGTGTCGAAATTTCCCCACATAAGCTGTCAACGAATCACGGTGTTTGATGATGGTAGGGACCCTATCCATGATGACTTGAATCAGGGGGGCCCCGCGGACCAATCAGGTTGGTGGACTGGGAGAACATATTTCCCTATCACAGAGGTCAGTGACGAGGACTTTTCTCATGCTCTCGCAGCTAAGCACAATAAACCCAAGCGGTCCAAAGCCGAAGCTAAACGAGAAGCCCGACAGAGTAAGTTCAAGAGCACTGAATCTATCAGTCAGGGAAAGACCCCTTCCATGACTGTGCCCGTGAACGTTGTGTACTACGACATGCGGGATTTCTTGGTGTCCTGTGTTGATAGGTACTGTGAGTTGGCCAAGGTCGACAAGAAATCCCTGAAGCACGTAGCGACTCCTTTTCATGAGAACCGGGTAGCAAAAGTTCTGGAGAACAATGAACCTAGTGGTAAGCTGCAACCTATTGCTAGCCGCGTACTCATGAAGGTTTTGTTCGCTGCGAGAATGGCCAGGTGGGACTTGTTACGCGCCACTCAGGCACTGGCATCCAGAGTCACCAAGTGGTCTCGCGACTGTGACGTTGCTTTGCACAGGTTGATCAGTTACATAAACTCTTCTCTTGAAGTTCGGATGAGGGGATTCATAGGGGATCGCATTCAGGATTGTAAGTTGTGGATGTTCTGCGATGCTGACCACGCTGGTAGCCACGACAGTAAATCCACTTCAGGCTGTGCCCTTTACTTGGTAGGCCCCAATACTTACTTTCCCCTAAATGCTTTTTCCAAGAAACAGACCAGCATCACCACTTCAAGTACGGAGAGTGAGGTTGTGGCTGCCAACCAAGGTATTCGTGCCCAGGGTCTGCCCAGCCTCAGTCTTTGGATTTTCCTGTGGCGTGAGGTTGCGAGTAGGACCGCCAGCTACCAAGCTAGGCCGAAAACCAAATCTAATCAAAGGGAAAACGACATCATTGCACGAATTGATCCTGAACTTGATGAGATCCGTTATGGTGAGTGTAGGGCGGATGGACGAAGCATTTCCGATTTCAACGGCCTCAAGGTCCACCTTAGCCCCAAGTTTGCTGTTCAACTCCTTGAGGACAACCAAGCTACCATCACCATTCTCCTCAAAGGTGACAGCGAAAAACTACGTCACACCGATCGGACTCAACGCATTTCGTTTGCTTGGATCAAACAACAGTTCGAGCGTAACTTCTTCGAAATGATTAATGTTGACACCAAAGAGCAAGTAGCTGATATCTTTACCAAACCTTTCGCTGACCGAGGTAAATGGGAACATGCTCTTAGGCTCATCGCGCACGTCGATGCTCCTCTTCAGGGGGGACGGCAGTCTAAGGCACACGAGTCCGATGCTCATCTCATCAACAAGCCTGTCGTTCATGCTCACCCTGTGGTGAAGCCGTCGGGCGATCCTTGCGCAGTCGCAGCTGAGCTTACCAAGGACCGTGACTTCAGTACTAAGGCTTTATTGCGTGTAGCCCAGATCATGTACCCCAACAAAACCAAGCGAAAGATGATTAAGCTTGACAATCGCAGCTACTACCATATCTTTGGGCAGTGGTCTTACGGAGGAATGCAAGGGGTGACTAAGGCAACACGTCGGTGGCCTCAGATTGCCCGCTTCCTAAATGGAGTTGTACAAGCCCATGCTCCTAAGGACTTCACATGGAACTCGGTGTTGCTTAATAGCTGTACTGGTGCCTCTGTGCACAAAGACCATGGGAATGCTAAGGATAGCATGAGCTTTGCCCTCAGTGTCGGGGATTTCAAAGATGGTGAACTGTGGTTTGCGGACCCCCTTGTTTCATCTGAAGATGCTATTGTTAGGGTCGGCCCCAATGGTAAGCGCCTTAAGGGCCGTGCTGTGTCCACCCTGAACACAGCCATCATCTTTGATCCGCGAAATTTACACTGTGTGTTACCTTTCACTGGAACACGTTTCTCCATTGTTGCGTATACCTCCCGATCACAAGACGCACTGCAAGATCAAGAGCTCAATTCTTTGAAGTCGCTTGGATTCAGGCTGCCCCCACGTGCGGCCAGCGCTGCTTCTGCCCGAGAATACTCGAGGCCGTTGGGGTTCAAACGAATCATAGTCGAGTTTTGTTGCTCCCCCAACAGCAAACTAGGGCAGGATCGTAGCGCCCGTCAAGGATGTTATGTGTTGCGAGTCACCAGTGAGGATGACGTCTTGAAAGACTCTACATTGACTTCAGTTGTTCAGAAAATTAGTACCCTCTGCGACGAGGGGGGAGCATCTAAGCCAATTTTAGTTTATGCGTCGCTTCCGTGTACTGGTGGCTGTCCGTGGAATCGCATGACGCCTGACAGCCCAAAGTGGGAACAGCATCAGGAACTGTTTTGCAAACTCCTCAAGCAGTTCCGAAAATTCATTAGAAAGCTCAAAGAGTACAAACCACAGGTTGCCTTCGAACTCCCTAAGGATTGCGACTATTGGAAGTGGGACCATGTTCAGCATATGGTTAATGACCTTGGACTTGAGTTCTACCGTTGCGATGGTTGCATGTTGGGGATTACGAATCACCAAGGATTACCACTAAGGAAAGCTTGGACCATTGCGTCGTCGATTCCATTGCAGCGGCTGGCAGCGCACAAGTGTGATCGCAGTCATGTTCATGGCGAGTCTAGAGGCCAGGACCTTAAGGACAGTGAGAACTATTCACATGCCATGACTGATTGCATCCACATTGATTGGAAAAGCTTTTGCGATAGGCGTTCTAATTATGCGGCATGTGCACAACAACAATTTTCGTGTAACCACAAACACGCCTGCACTCACAAAACTGAACAAACTAACGCATTAGCTGCCTGCTGCATTCTCGCGGCAGATTTCTGCGCGCCGGACATGGAAGCCACCAACGCTGGAATCGTTGCACCGACGGAGGTCCTGCGCCAGTGGTGGGATCGGCGGTTATGGGAGACTTCATTGTCTTCCGAATACCGCACCATGGCGCCTTTCCAGGAGGATGAAGCCAGCGTGAACAACTTCTACAAGTATTTGCCGCGGCCACTGGCATGCGAATATGCCCTCAGTGACGTCAGGGAGGCTGGTTTGGTGGCCAAAATTGGAAGGCTCACCGATCAAGGCTTGGCCATGCTCCAGCCCGAGTCTACTCGAGGCCGTTTGCGCTACCTTGTCATCGTCGCAGACTCTACAACTACGTTCCTCACTGAAGGAAATTGGAAGACAGATCTGCTGGCAGACATCAAGGCCAACCGCGGCAATGCGTTCCCACATCATCTTGGCGTTGAGTACATTCCTACATGGGGTGCGAATCTCACGCGGCTCGTAGAGCTCGCCGTGGGAAAAATCACCCAACTGGAGCGTGAAACTGGCGCCAGTGGTCAGGTGAGCATTGACCTCATGATGATCTGGAACGGGAACGAGTTCGTCGGCGACAGAGGTCTGTTTTTGGACCCAGGCTTCAAGAGCAAGACGGAGTGGCTTCGTGGTTACCCGCACATGGCAAAGGGGAGCTGGGAGTTCATTGGACCAAAGGTTCTCCGGGAGATAGGCAAGTTGGCGGATCTACAGTCAAGGGCGTCAGTGGGTACTGTGCTGCTCACGTCTGCGACCGACGCTGCCAACTACTACCTCCCGCGCGATTGGGGTACCATCATGGCGGATTTGCTCGACTACGCCGCCCAACTTGGGCTGGCCGTCAAGCATTTCAATACGCCTGCGAGCCAGATCCGCAAATTCGACCACTTTCACTTCCAGGAGGACAGCGCCTATCGTTTGCAGCTGTTGAGGTGGTTGGGTTTTACCGCCAGGATTATGGTCCTTCGTCACCAATGCTCCTTCTTCAAGGAAGCCGACATCGACCTGGTCCTGCAGAACTACGGCCACGTCTCAAAGCCTAACGTCAAGTTCGCCGTGGACGTGCAGGTGGAGGAGAAGCTCCTGAACCACTTCCGTAGAGGAAGAGTAGAGCCCACACATCAGCCGCTTGTCGAGGCTGACCCGTGGGACGACATCTACTTCCAAGGACCCCAGGAGCAGTTCCCCGACACCGCGCCGAACCACTTTGTCCACCGGGACTTCAAGGACCACGTTCACCTGGGAGATGGGGAATATGTTACCCGCGAGGACTACGACGAGATGATCAAGAAGTGCGAGGAAAATGCCCCCCGTCCAGGGGAGGCCGTCGTTGTTCCGTCATCGTCGTCAACGGCGCGGGAGACTAAGGAGAAGCTCTTGGCCAGGGGGGAGGTCTACAGTCGTCAGCGGACCGACCCTGAGTCCAGTGCCCCCAAGCGGGCAAAGAAGGGCCCACACGAGGCTGTCTACGACGAGCCCATCAAGTCCGGCTACTACGCAACCGATGACGATTGGTGCCTCGTCGACATGCTGGGCCTCGACTGGGACACAATCCATTTATGCCCACCGGAAGGTGAGGCCGAGTGGATTGACATCCTTCAGGACGAGATGCCGAACTTCAAGTATATCCACATTCCCCAGCATCACAAGACTGCCTTGTCCGGTATTGTCCGCGGCAAGGTCGTCCCAGGTCTGCAGGGCGATGGATTGTGGTGCTCTACAAGGAAGATCCTCGAGGCCTGGAACAAGAAGACGAACAAGGATTATGGCCTCGGGATGCTCCTCACTGTCGTCAAGAACGACAACCGCAGCAGGTTCCAGCTGCGAATTGACCGCAACCACCCCCTCGCCGAGTACTACGGCCTAGGAGGCTACCCTACCCTTATTAGGGCGAACCAAGGCATCTCCAAAGATGCTATGAAAGGGGTGCCCGACTCGATCCTTGCGGAGGCCTGGTTCAGCATGATCCCAGAAGCAGAGATGGATGAGCATTCTGCCACCTGGGAAGGTCGGCCGGTTTTGCCCCTGGAGAAGATTCCACGCAGGCTCTACCACCGCACCTACAAGGATCGAGCCTTTGCCATCTTGGACTCCTGCTTTATCCCCGGGCACCACACCGCGAATGCCTTTGTGTATTTTGCCGACCGGGAGGTAGGGCCGGGAGAAAATGTCCCTGGCGTGAGAAGCGATCGCCCCGTGGAGGTGGTCGTCAACACCATGGATGCCCTCAGGCAAGGCGCTGGACTGTTCTACTCACGGTCCGAGGGCGTCCTCTGCAGAGAAGCGATCTCTGGATCGACGGTTCTCTACATCCGCGACACAAGGACCGATGAAATCTTGTGGTCTGCCGCGGATGGACCTGAGGGACAGGAGGAGGAAGAGAATGCCCCTCATGTAGAGGAGGCCGAACCTTCCGGAAGCATGGTCGTTGAAGCCGTGGGACCTCTCCAAGAAGTGCAGGAGGAGCCTGGTGTCGAGCATGAAGAAGCCCCGTTGGTCAAGGAGGAGTTCGACGTTCCCATCCTTGAGGAGGTCGAGAGCACCGTTCCTGAACTTCCACCTCTACACGTTCGCTTCAACACCGACGCCGATGTCATCGAGGTGTCGCCTTCAGGAAGGAACCGTTTGACTGAAGGTCAGTTGCAAGTGGTCCCTGATGAAGGAGTGGCTACCCGCTCTACGGCACCGGCAACACAAGCGCCGCGTCCTAGATGGAAAAGGGAAATCACGCAGATTCAGTGCGTCAATTGTGGCAAGCTTCGTCTCGAAGGTCAGCACAAGTGTTTCCACTGCGGCTACTACGTCGCCCGTGGGGCCACCCAGAGTGCCTTCAGAATGTGGATGGCGCGTGAGCGCTCCCATGTCTTGGACGCCCTGGCAGAGCAGTTTGGAAAGGGCCTTTGGGAGATGGATGCCGCGAAGATTCGCCAGGCCGCTGGAACGCATGATTTGAGGGGACAGCAGAGCGTAGATGGCCGAGCTATCATGTTGGCACGCCAAAATCTCAAAGGCATCATGAAGCACGGCTACACGTCGATGGTGGACAAGTTCGACCAGGACGACACCTACGCGATCCACGCTATCAAGGGCGGCTGGACGAGAAGGCGGCTCACTATTCAGGACTGCGTGGCATGCGCTTATCTCCCCAATCAAGGTCGTTCCCGCGAACAACGTGAGTTGGGCTACGGCTCCAACAAGGCCTGGGAGAATAAAAAGGTCAATCATGAGGGCCTGGCTCGCATGGCGTTCTTCGACAAGAATGCCGACGATCTCGTCCTGGCCGGCCTCATCGACGACCCCAACCTCGAACCTATGGGCTACGCTTGGCTCGGCAACTTCATGGGCGTGAAGGAATTCGCCCGGATCATCCGCGTCACCCGTGCGGTTTCCCACATCCTCACCTTCACGGAGGGCATCATTGGCATCCCGGACTTCGATGAGGAAGAGCATCTGGCAGTCTTTTTGGCCGAGATCCTCTCTGAGAATTATGGTGGGGCAAAGGAAACGTGCCGAAAGATGAAGGAATCGGCAGAAGCGTCCCGGGCCGCTCAGGCGCGGGCGGATACAAGAAAGGCATCGCAAAATGCCCCCCGTTATGGGGAGGCCGATCGTGACACGAATCGTGGCTGGTCGTGGAGCGACAACTCTTGGTCGCAGGACGACTGGCATTCCTCAAGTTCCTGGCGTGACCGCCAGTGGCAGGATCAAGGATCCTGGTGGAGCTCGGGGAGTCGCAGTACGGAGCACTCCCGTGGACCTTGGCGCTACGACCATCGAGATCGCAGCTGGTGAGTCCTGAGTTCCGCTTTTCTGATAAAGTAGCTTAGCATCTTGACCACAACGCTCTGTTTTCCTTTCTTTTGAGGTCGATGCTGAGTGAACCACTGTATTGCACGAGCCACCTTTGTATCCCCGCCGGCGTTTCAAATTTCTTAAGCTGGTGCGCGGTGATCTGTGGCGTTGAACCTGAATTAAAACTCGGGTGAGCGCACTTTGAACATACAGTAGAAGAGCAAAATGCAGCACGTAGTGCTTGCCGTGGATTCGTTGACTGCGTTTCAGCATTCTCACGCTTCAACGAGGGGGGTGTATTTTATATCTGTGCATTCCCTCCACTTTTGCTTCCATGTATGTTGCACTTACTTGTGCCGCTCAAGCCCTCTGAGTAAAAAGGTTAGGCGCGCCCCTGCTCATGGCTTAACGGATAACAACTGGTGGATTTCCCAAACTATAGAGGGGAATCACATGTTGAGTGGCCCTTGAAATACAAGTACCATCTCCGCACCCTAAACCCTAAACCCTAAGCCCTAAGCCCTAAACCCCAAACCCCAAACCCCAAACCCTAAACCCTAAACCCTGACTGCAGGTCACAAGATGGACGTCCACTCTGTCGGACACCTTGCCTTTGGGTTCGGCCGTCTTTCATGGGTTCCCCCACCAACCCCCCTCTACACTACCCCCCCCCCCACTAGGTTCCCTCCATAATTAAGGCTATTTAGGGATAACTAAGCCTAATTAAGGTACGTTAGCCCTGAGCCTTAAAACCTAAATCCTAAACCCTAAACAGGGGGTAACCTAGGGGTAGGGGGGGGGGGGGGTGGTAGTAGGGAAACCCGAAGGTTCCAAGGTTGGTCCCTTATGTGCCAGAAAGTTCGTTGATGTGAGGGTTTAGGGTTTAGGGTTTCGGGTTTAGGGCCCAGGGTTTAGGGTTTAGGGTTTAGGGCCCAGGGTTTAGGGTTTAGGGTTTAGGGTTTCTTCAGGTTCCAACCCTAGACCTTAAACCGCTGGCGCTGTGTGGATCTGTAGTTGTTGAGGTAGTGGCTCTTGGTTGGGACGATATAGGGGTAGGTTTGAACATGATCTTTTCATTCTCATTGCCCTCTTCCCCTATATAGCCCAAATAAAGCCCAACACAAGATTTATATAGGGCCCCCAAACCCACCCCAGGATAGTAGAAAGCTGACGAACATGGACCAATTGCCTTGCCTGCCGTTGTGCCAGTGTGAGCATCCAAAATCCTAAACCCTAAATTACTAAACCCTAGACTTGGCACTTGGAGAAGGAGCTGCGCGGACAGGATTCATATTTCATGGGTTTCCCTACTACCCCCCTCTACACCTCTCCAGGTTCCCCCCTTGCATAACCTTAATTAGGCCTAATTATCCCTAAATAGTCTTAATCATGGGGAGAACCTAGGGGGTTTAGTAGTAGGGGAACCCATGAAGATTGGGGGGTGGAGCGGGTCGAGGTAGTTCCGAACACTAAACCCTAAACCCTAAAGCCTGCTGAGCTTTGCATTCACCTTTGAGAAACTCAACCATACCACAAGGAGTCACAAGAGCTTTGACAAGAATAGACCTTAAACCCCGAAATCCTAAACCCTCAATGCACTCAACCCTAAGCCTTGTCCTGACTCCATAGTTTCTGAAGCCGCCAACCTCAACAACAGACTTGCCTACTGCAGTGCTGCAGGATAGGTATCGACATCATGTCCGACAAGCTGCCGCTACCCTCCATGGTTCTTGGGGACGTCTTTCTCCGAAAGGCACCCCCTACCCAATCTACAAGCCTGCGCGATTTACACACCTGCACATTGCGGAATTGTATATATGTATGTGTGATAGATATATATATATATATATATATATATATATATTTTTATGTACTTATTTACTTATTTATGTATTTATCTAATTGTATATATATATATATGCACATCTGGATTCCTGCACAAGAATGCACAAGACCACCGGTGCACTTCCTGAGCAGGCCCTCCTTGGACCAATATGAATATTCACACAATGAACCCTTTTGAAGGGTTAGGGTTTAGGGTTTAGGGTTTCGGGTTTAGGGATTGTAGGCTTATAGGGTACAGGATCCCAATGTTCGGATGCATTTGGTTCCTAAGCCCTGGAGGGTGCCGTGAATTGCAGCAGATGCCATGTTCATTTTGAAGCCTGCCAAACCCTAAGCACTAAGCCACCCTAAACCCCCTTAAAGTTGCTGCATCTTCTTGCTGTTGGTTAGTAGGGAATGAGGTACCCAAAACAACCCCTTAAAGGGTAAAAATAGGGGGGATATAGGGTACCTCATTCCCTCATTCCCTTCTAACCAACAGTAAGCCTTTGGCAGGTCCACGTAATCCACGACATGGCCAGCCCATCCGTGACCCTTGTTCCGGATGCCACGCGGCTCGTGGAGCCAACTCGATACTTGGAGGGGCCTGGGGCCCTGCAATTGGCGCCCTGTCCAAGAATGTTTTTAACATATACCAAGCCCATACCCTTTTTAAGCAAAAGAAGGAACATATGAGGAAGGGATTTTAACATACCCCTCAATTCTTTTTGAGGGTATGGCCAAGGGGGGTATGTTGATTTTGTCCTAGACCTTGGTGATGTTCTTGAGAATCTGATAGCCTGCTGTTGAAGTTCGAGGGCTTGCAGATGTGCCTGGGCCTTGTGTCAGCACCCCCCATCATGTCTCCGAACTCGTCCTGAACCCCTAAGAAGTTCCCCCAAAGGGCTTCTTAGATTCAAGAAGCATTACTTCACTCTGTCATCCCAGTTTGGAACCTAGCTGGCCAGTGTGGCCAGTCCTGTGTAGCCCCTTATGCGTCGGCAGTCCGATCTCTGAACGTCCTCTCCTGCTCCATTACTTGCATGTGAGGGTTTAGGGTTTATAGCTTAGTCGCTGAGTGGGTAACCGTGAACCTTTTGGGGTATATAAAATCCTACCAGGATTGAAAGGCTAACTTTTTTTGGCCCAGGGTACTCAGCAAATAGGATAGGGTTTAGGGTTTTGGGTCTAAAACCCTAAACCCTAAACCCTAAACCCTGGCTTCTCAGGTGCCGTCTCTTGTATCTGCCTGCATTCTGGCGACCTTCCTCCTGGCTTGCCTGGCTCTGGGCCGGGTTTTTGCCAGGCCTTATCTTCCGCTGCCTGAGCCCACCGACGACTACATAAAGCTGTAGTCGCAAGTCCTGGGGCGAAGTACCCAAAGACACAAAGGGTTTAGGGTTAAGGGTGTAGGGTTTAGGGCTGTCAGCGTTAAGAAGGAAATTGCCACCATGGTCTGTCGCCATGGTGGCATCTTGTGTCGGATACTTCGGACTACCCAGTCGGGAGAAGATCTTCTTTCATGCGCCAGCGCACGAGCTGGGCCGAAACCCTAGTTAAACCCAGGCCTTAAACTCCTTGTGGCGCACTACCTCGGACATCAGAAGGCCTTGACGGACCCGAAATCTTACATCCGAGCAAGTGCTGAATCTTCCACAGATCTCTGTGCTGGCTTAGACCCCCTAAACTTGAAACTCTAAAGCCTACGCGGATGTCCAGATAGTCACCTGCAGCAGTTGGGTGTGGGGCTACTTGTCTTGAAGATTTGTAACGGCACCCCTGCGGATCTTACAAGATCCTTCTCTCACAGATGGTGGGCGTGGCACCAGGCCGCCACACTAAGTGCAAGCAAGATTCTGCCCTCGGCCAACTGCCTTTACCATCTCGTTGCAGTAGGGTTTTGTTGGCTCAAGCCTCAGACCTTAGAGACAAGAAGTGCCGGTCACTGGCAACAGAACTGAACATGTTTCCCCAGTAACTAGAATCGATTTCGACTTTCTTCTCGTCGCTACAGCTGTATTGTGCAACTACTGTTAGAATACATGTTCCATCTACCTCTGCTACATGTCTGCAGCATCTGTATCTGGCTGGTCCTGCTGTGCTTCTTTCTTCCTGACTTGCTTTTTGCCATAGCAGCATAGCATACGTGCCCTTGATGGGTGCTATGATCAGTACAGTCAAGTTGCCGAAGGCTGAATTCCAAATCTAGAGGGGAAGTGATTGGTGTACAGCGCATCATACGACAGGCTCGTGCTCCACCTCGGAAGCTTCCGCCTAAAAGCCTTCGCATTCTGCCCGCCACAGGATTTGAGGAGGTTAAACGAAGGTTTAGGGTTTAGGGACGACCATTTCAAGTCATGTGGGTTGATTTGGCCTGCTAGTTCCTTTGACTGCACACATGGCACAGAGCAGGATCACCTGTTTCCTAAACGGTCCTAAACCTTAACTCCTTTTTTCCTAAACCCCAGACCCTAAACCCTAAACCAATCATCCGGACTCCCAAATTCTCCCCACGCGACTCTGCAAAGTCGCAAGCTCTCCTCTCCGGAACATTGAGCTAAGTTTAGGGTTTAGGGTTTGGGGTTGAAGGCTAAACCCAAACACGCCCTCCCCCCCCCCCCCCCCCTAATAGTTCCTTGGCTGGTAGCCTTGACTCATTGACCCAGACCCTCCAACACCCCTTAGTTAAAGGAATGTACCCTCATTCATAAGTAATGATCCTTCGTATAAAACTAGGGTATATTCCTTAATTCAGGGGTTGGAAGATCTGGGGGCTTTGAGTGAGACGTAGGGCTTAAGTTTTAGGGGCCTGGCTTCTAAGAGTACCTGGATGCAAACGGGTTTAGGGTTTAGGGTGTAGGGTTTAGGGTTTCTGGCGACTGCTCGAGCCCGGTGCAAAACGGGTTTAGGGTTAAGGGCTCGGGTTAGAACTTTGTATGATTGCCACCACCCGATGGGTTCTCCCTCCTCCCAGGGTAACATGGGTCAAGAGATCTCCGCTTCCCCGAAGCCAAACTCCTACACCCAGCTGGCAGGGTTTGGGGTTTGGGGTTTGGGGTTTAGGGTTCCGAGCGCTCCAGAAAGGTCAACGTTGGCATTCTAGAAGCTCCCGCAAACCTGCACGGGCTGCTTTGGCCGGAGAAGAACGCCGCCAGGGGCCCCAGTGGCCAGGAAGGTGATTGAGAAAATTGATGGGGTTGAGAAGGGGTTTGATACGAAATTGGGGATTTACTGAGGCATACCGGGCTTAGGTTTAAGAGGAATTTATATACAAAGTTCTGGTATTTTCAAGGGCCTGGATAGTAGAGCATTCCACTTCTCGAGTTTTCGGGCTAACAGCTTTTGACGCTTCAGGGCTTGTGTTCTTTGCTCTTCTTGTTGTGCACGTTGAACGACCGGTTGTTTGTTGCATTGGTGGCTGCGCATTGCGTCGTAGAGTTGTCAACCCTAAACCCAAACCCTAAACCCTAAACCCTAAACCCCAAAACCCCAAAACCCCAAAACCCCAAAACCCCAAAACCCCAAACCCTGAACCGATCCGCTTGGGCCTGATGGGTGGACACCCCGAACGGAGAAGTGTGGGCAGCATCACGATGGGCTCCGCCCGGTTGGCTGCTGAGTTTTGGGGGTTTAAGGTTTAGGGTTTAGGGTTGAGGGTTTAGGGTTAGTTTTGGGGTTTTGGGGGTTTAGGTGCAGCTCTCTGGGTCCTTCGTTTAAAAGGCTGCCGCGGTAGAAACAGGACCCGAACAACCCTGCCCAAACCCACGTTACTGACCACAAGTTTCTGGAAAGTCAAGTAGCCTAAGGCCCCGCATGTGCTGGAGACGGCTCTCAAAGGATTCGAGTTTTTGAGATTCAACCCTAAACCCTAAACCCTAAACCCTAAACCCTAAACCCTAAACCCTAAACCCTAAACCCTAAACCCTAAACCCTAAACCCTAAACCCTAAACCCTAAACCCTAAACCCTAAACCCTAAACCCTAAACCTAAACGCTAAACCCTAAACCAGTTGCCGGGTCAGCATCTGTTTCCCAGGATGAGATGCTCCAGCCAGCAGTCGCCCCAGGTATCGGGTTGAAAGTGTGTGGCCCCATTGCTTCAGTCAGGTTTTGGCCAAAAGGGTTTATGTGGGTTTAGGGCTACTTCTCTAATGTGCTCTTGATTGATATTGTACCTACACCGATGTATGATGCTGTGACGCATGTGCTAACATAGTCAGCAGAACTACGTGCACGTGTGTTTCGGTCTACTTCATTTGGTGTGCTTGTCTGCGATGGGTTTACAACGAACCTGGGCAGCATGAGCTCTTTCCCGGCACGCTCACCCAAGCCTGGATGCAAAAAGGGTAGAGGTCAAGCTGTTGCTGCTCCACCGGAACCTGTGGCAATGATTGCTCGCTGTGGCTGGCAACGATTTGAAGCGACATTCTTTCCGGTTTAGGGTTTAGGGTTTAGGGTTTTGCCGGCCCAAATTCAAGCTTGCGACCTCAGCCGAAACATGCGTAAGCCTCAAACGGCGCCTTCCTATCGTAGCCTTCGGCTTGCAGATATTTGCACGCGCCAGCTTCAGAATGTGACGAAGGGGGCGAGCACAAGCTCTGGTTGTTGATATCTCAAATGATTGAACCTTACGTGGTTCATGGGTTGTTATATGTAGGGTTATAAGTGTTGTAAGTATAGCTGGAACTTTCTGTATTCCGGGTACTTATGACCTGCAAACTCCCGCCCCCCCCCCCCCCCCCCCCCCCCCCGCCACCAAGTTGGTTCATTGAATCTGAAGGTGGGTATGGTGTTGCCGGCAACCGGCACGTTCTGCCCCTTAGCGACTCTCACCAGATGTCAGTTGCAACAGGAATGGCATAGTAAGGTGGCGGAAGGCGTCGCTGATTAGCAAACATGCCCAAAACCCCCAATATTGAAGCCCTGAAGAACCCTTAAGCCTGAAACCCTCAACTCCCTAAACCCTAAACCCTAAACCCTAAACCCTAAACCCTAAACCCTAAACCCTAAACCCTAAACCCTAAACCCTAAACCCTAAACCCTCAACTCAACCGATTGTGGCTCTGACACCCAGGGCGGGAGCACCTCCATCGTGGGCCGGGCAGCCCCTCTGCTGCTGCTTAGGGTTTAGGGTTTAAGGTTTAGGGTTCAGGGTTTAGGGTTCAGGGTTTAGGGTTTAGGGTTTAGGGTTTAGGGTTTAGGGTTTAGGGTTTAGGGTTTAGGGTTAGGGTGTAGGGTTTATGCTTGAACATCAGTCAAGGAAGGGCGCTGGCAGTCATCCAGTCCGGTTTCAACAAAGGGTTTGGGGTTTAGGGTCTAGGGTTTAGGGTTCACCCGAACTGAATGGGGTACAACCTTTTTCTTCCTTTCAAGAGTATACATATAGGATGTAAGGTACCGAATTACCCTAAACCCTAAACCCTAAACCCTAAACCCTAAACCCTATAAACCCTAATCCCCTTATTACCTACTAAGAACCAGTAGGACAGCTTGGGCCCTGCACGTTCGTTTGGGCTGTGCAGTAGATCCTAAGATGCAAGAACGTCAGGTGGCTCCCGGCAGCCATTGTGCTTTCAATGAAGGGTTTAGGGTTTAGGGTTTAGGGTTTAGGGTTTAGGGATGAGCACAGGTTGTCAAGGCTTCCTTGCTCCCAGTTGCATTTCCCACTTCCCTCCAAGTCCAGAGATTTCAAAAGACCCCCCTGGTGCTTAGTAGGGTTTAGGGTTTAGGGTTTAGGGTTTAGGGTTTAGGGTTTAGGGTTTAGGGACTGAGGGAATGAGGGAATGAGGGAATGAGGGCCCTGCATATCCCCTTTGAGGTATTATATACGGTACCTCATTCCCTCATGCCCTGCTATGAACCAGCGAGAAGGGGCGCCAACCCAGCCCCAACCCAATCAAGACATTCACGTGGGTGGTTGTCAAAATTATGTTTAGGGTTTAGGGTTTAGGGTATAGGGTTTGGGGTATAGGGTTTAGGGTTTAGGGTTTAGGGTTTAGGGTTTAGGGTTTAGGTGTAACCATTTTTGGATTCCTATTACAATATGGCACCTGATATTTTAGGGTACCCCAAAAGGGATCATAATTTTGATCATCACCTACGTGCACACCCAGAATCTGCTTCACTTCCTCAACACATGAACTGCCAGAATCTGCTGCAGCTACGCTAAGCCCGGAAGTCTCGAAGATTTCCCTAAGAACCCCATGAGCTGGAAACCCTAAACCCTAAACCCTTAACCCCAAGCCCTGAACCCTAAACCCTCAACCCCAAGCCCTAAACCCTAAACCCTAAACCCCAAAACCGCGAAGCCCCGAAGTGCCCCAAAGCTCACCAGGTGAGAAGCCTGTTCACAACGAGGGCTTCCGGATTGGACCATCCTGGCTCGCTTTTGCCCCTAAACCCTAAACCCTAAACCCTAAACTTTAAACCCTAAACCCTATAACCCTATAACCGTATAACCCTATAACCCTATAACCCTATAACCCTATAACCCTATAACCCCAAACCCTAAACCCTCTAACCTGAAACCCTATAATCCCAAACCCTGTAACCCTATCACCCTAAACTCTCAGCCCTATAGGCGGGCTGCTGCTCCCCCCCACACACCCACTCATAGAGTTTTTAAGGAACACGTCCCATGTAGGAAAGCGTTCACCCTTATCTGGATCCAGACTTATGAGGTTAAAGCCGCTTGGACTTGCTCGGCTTGTTCTGCTCGTAGCCAGGATGGTGGGTCCCCGCTGGGGCCTTAGCATTTTGGGGTTTGGGTTGTAGACCTGTTAAGGGGGAAAAGGAGGGACCCTTAGAAGGGACCCTTACCCCTACAGAGCCCCCAGATATACCTTACGCAGTCCCTATACACCTAAGTAAATAACCACCAAACCCTTTTCAGGGTCCCTCCTCTAGTCCCTTGAACTTGGGCAGGGGTTGTATAACGCCCCCCACTTTCACAACTCCCCCACGCAGATCTAAACACACCGGCCCAGCTTCAAACTCGTCATTGTGACGAGCAGCTTGCGGACCCTTCCAGCTCGTTGCTGCCTTGCCTGCCTGAGGGTCGAAACTTTAGGAGCCCCAAAGTCTCAATGTTTTGCAGGTTTCCTGTGAGAATTCGATCAAGCTTGCTTCATCGCAAGTAGGCTTGGGGTTCTTCAGGTCAGCCTTACCTGGCACTCTATTTACCTACAGTTTAGTAGTTGCACTGTAGGTATAACCCATAAGACTGTAGGTATCGAGGGTCCCAGGTACAGCCTGTTGGCAAAGGGTTTAGGGTTTAGGGTTAGGGTTTAGGGTTTAGGGTTTAGGGTTTAGGGTTTAGGGTTTAGGGTTTAGGGTTTAGGGTTTAGGGTTTAGGGTTTAGGGTTTAGGGTTTAGGGTTTAGGGTTTAGGGTTTAGGGTTTAGGGTTTAGGGCCATGGTCCTCATCGAAATCATGACCGGGGGCAATCGCCGGCCAAGGCAAGTGCAAGGGCTTAGCTTCCGGGCCCGAGAGGCTCTGGTTGGGGGTTTAGGTTTAGGGCTAGGGTTTAGGGTTTAGGGTTTAGGGTTTAGGGTTTAGGGTTTAGGGTTTTAGGGTTTAGGGTTTGGGGTTTAGGGTTTAGGGTTTAGGGTTTAGGGTTGGGGGGCGGGTGGGGGCGAAGAGCCATGCGGGCCAAGGTCAAGAGACTCTCCTCTACCGCTCTGGGCCGAGTGCTGAGCTCCCTTGACGACCAGATGAACCCTAAATAATTAGGGTTTAGGGTTTAGGGTTTGGGGTTTAGGGTTTAGGGTTTAGGGTTTGTGGTTCAGATGCCTTAGTAGGGACTCGAGTAGTACAGGATATATGATCCCAATCTTTGGGTTCGTTGACTTCGGCTCCTAAACATCCATGCCTCGCAGATTCTGATTAGTAGGTAATAGGGGGGGACCAATAGGGGGTAATAGGGCGTACCCTAAATCCTAAACCCTAAACCCTAAATCTAAACTATAGAAAGGCGCGCTTTTGGACATCCTCCCCTAAGAGGGGCGGGGTGAAGGGGACGGGGGAATGTAGCTTATGACTTTTGCTTTCGAAAGGAGGTCCTCTTAAGCCCAGTAAGTAAGAGGAAAGAGCAGCCCTAAACCCCAAACCCCAAACCCTAAACCCTAAACCCCAAACCCTAAACCCTAAACCCTAAACCCTAAACCCTAAACCCTAAACCCCTGTAACTTTGAGCCTCAGGGGAATGCGCCCCTTGCGTCCGAGGAACGGCTGCTGGAAGGTGCGTCTGTTGTCGAAGTGGTGCCTAGCCCGGAAGATGAGCCCAGGGGCTGACTAGTAACTAAGGTTTAGGGTTTAGGGTTAGGGTTTAGGGTTTAGGGTTTAGGGTTTAGGGTTTAGGGTTTAGGGTTTAGGGTTTAGGGTTTAGGGTTTAGGGTTTAGGGTTTAGGGTTTAGGGTTTAGGGTTTAGGGTTTAGGGTTTAGAGGGACCCTTATAAGGGACCTTGGGGGTTATTTAGGGGTTATGTATTTGCTGCTTAGGTATATAGGGACTATAGAAGGCATATATAGGGGTTAAATAGGTCAGTAAGATTAAGGGTCCCTTCTAGGGGTCCCTCCCTTTACCCTCTGCTACTGCTACTACTACTACTACTACTACTACTACTACTACTACTACTACTACTACTACTACTACTACTACTACTACTACTACTACTACTATTACTACTGCTACTACTACTACTACTACTACTACTACTACTACTACTACTACTTCTACTACGACTACTACTACTACTACTACAACTACTACTACTACTACTACTACTACTACTACTACTACTACTACTACTACTACTACTACTACTACTACTACTACTACTACTACGACTACGACTACGACTACTACTACTACTACTACTACTACTACTACGACGTACTGCACTGACTGCTCGTAGGAGGATCTTGCTTTACAGTTGTCGAGCATCTTGTAGATTTCTATTTGGGATTGACGTTGGGCTCTTCTTGGGTGAAGGTTTTATTGTTTAGAAATCATTGAGGAGGGGATCCAACAAGGTTTCTTTTATCTCGGGGTTCTCGGGCTTTGGGCGTGAGCAACAGAGAGATGTGCTCGCTGTCTCACTCGCTCTCTCTGTGTATTCTTTTCTTCATGTATGTTTGTACATGTGTACTTGATTACATAAACACATAGAAATTCAAAAAACAAAAACAAAAAAAACAATATATATATATATATATATACACTCAAAAATATGTATGTATATATATATATATATAGAGAGATAGATAGTGTGTGAAGAAATGCTTTGTTTGTCATGCGCTCGTGGTAGCTATATGTCTTTCAGCTTCACTCGGTTCCCATATACATATAGCGGTGACTTTGTCTTATTGCTTTCTATGCACGCCTGAAAAAGATATTATCAATCCTGTAAACCCTTGAAGCCCTAAGCCCCAACATTACGCAACGCAAAATCTTAGACCTGCCAGGCTACTGCCCTAAACCCTAAACTCTAAACCCTAAACGCGCACCAGAAGATTCTAAGCTCTTCGCCTACGCCCCTTACCACTACCAGTACCTGAGGGTGTTAGGTTTGCAGCAGGGCTGTGGGTTCAGGGCTTAGGACGGCTTTGGGCTTAGTGCGTATCTATGAGAGTTTAACCCTGAACTTAGCCTGAACCCTCTACACCCTGAAAAGAACGGCCTAAACCCTAAAACCGTAAACCCTAACCTGCTGCTGCTCCAAAAGAAAGACTGGAGGAAGAACGGCTCTTCGTTCGCCTTTGGCTCAAGTCAGGAGGACGCTATCGCCAGCCCTAGCAGCTTAGAGCTTCAGGTAAAACTGTTCAGCAACTCCGCTGTTTAGGGTTTAGGGTTTAGGGTTTAGGGTTTAGGCGGAGTTTCTGCTCAAAAGAACACATCCCCCTTTAGCAGACTTGAACAGCAGTGCTGATGTTGCTTTGTGTTCACAGCTGGCATGGTTCGGAACAGGTCCCCAACTTGTTGAAAGTAGGGTTTAGGGTTTAGGGTTTAGTGTTTAGGGTTTAGGGTCGAACCCCCGAATAGCTTCTCCTGGCACTCTCAGGAGTGCGTTTCCTTCTAGCCGTGCAGATCCGTAACCTCCTGAAGCACGAAACCCTGAACATCCTCAATCCTTGTGGCCAGCCGGCCTGGCAGGTGGCAATTAAAACTTCAAGCCCCAGACCCTGAAGACGAGGACCATGATTTCCCAGGCCAGGTGCCCCTAAAACCTGCAGAACATCCCTCAAAGTCTCACCCTAAACCCTAAGCCCTAAACCCTAAACCCTATAAACCCTAAACCCTAAACCCTAAGCCCCATAAACCCTAAACCCTTAACAGAAGATGATGAACGCAGAGACTTTTGGTGCCATGCCCTGGATGCACCAGCAAGAGGCCCAGGGCCCTTATGACATACCCCTGGCTGGACAGAAGATGCCTGTTTTCACTGCCTTGGCGACTCGAAGATTTTCAGAGCACCTGCGGGATGGTACTGGGTTTCTGGGTCTAGGGTTTAGGGTTTAGGGTTTAGGGTTTAGGGTTTCTGAGTCGCCAGAGAACCAAAACTGTAGGGTTTCGGAATAGTGCTGTCGTTCGTCAAACAGCGCTGAAACCATACGCAAGTAGAGGCCCCAAACGCGAAACCCTCGACCGGAAAAGATTCCCATCTTTGACACATCTGAGGAGGTCGAGTCTGGGCCATATCAGGATTTCGACCAGCCGTGCTTTCAGACCTTCACCCACGAGCTGTCTCCCGGATTGCTGTGTGTTCTGGTATCAGATATTGCCATCAACGGAAGCATCCCCTTCATGGCACAGTCGAATCAGCCTGACACTCCGCGGGATCACGACCGGCCACACTTCCAGACCTTTGTCCATCAACTCTCAGAAGGATTCTGGTGTGTGCTCGTGGCGGACAACAAGCTCCTTGGGCACGAAATGGACCCCAAAGGGGTTTATGGTTCGTTAATAGGATTTCGTAGTATAGGGTATACGACCCCAATGATAGGGTTCATTTGGTCCCCAAACCCTAAACCCTTACCCCTAACCCCTAACTCCCCTCAAGGTTCACGCAGAGTGCGCAGCCGCATTCACTGAGCAGCCTCCAAGGGGCGGTTGGACGCCTGTCTCGGTCCTTGCTGCTGGCGAACCTTGGGGACGAAATGTGAATCCTAAAAGGGTTTATGATTCATATTACCTTAATCGGAATCATAGTAGTACAGCGTATATGGCCCCTAAACCCTAAACCCCAAACCCCAAACCCCAAACCCCAAACCCTAAACCCTAAACCCTAAACCCTAAACCCTACACCCTAAACCCTAAACCCTAAA
>CAJNDS010001724.1:511415-701618 GCA_905221605.1 Symbiodinium natans
CACACGCACACATACACATCAACACACACGAACACACGTCAACCTCAACACACGCACACACACACACACACATCTCAGCACAAACGCACACACACACACACACATCTCAGCACAAACACACATACACACACGTCATCACACAGGCACACACATATCTCAACACACACACACACAAACAAACACACACACACACACACACACACACACAACACACACAACACACACACACACACACATACACTTGACCACACACACATCTCAACACACACACACACACATAAACATCTGAACGCACACACAAGCATCAACACACACACACACACACACACACACACACACACACACACACACGTGTCAACACACACACACACACCTTTCAACACACACACACACACACACGCAGAGGCATCAACGCACACACACCCACAATCATCAACACACATCAACACACATACACACACACACATCAACCAACACACACACACACGCACATCAACACACACACACACACACATCAACACACACACACACACACACACACGCACATCAACACACACACACACACATCAACACACACACACACACAGAGATCACAGACCCAAGGGGTGGATTCTTGGTTTTGCAGCCGGCTTCGTAACTTCGCTTTTGCAATCCGTTTAAAGCGCTGTGGTTGATTGAATGCACAAGATTGGCACTTCTGACCTTTGGGGTAAAAGGCTCGATGAAGACCTGCGATTCGAAACTCCGCACCGGAGCCTCCTACAGGGTTAGGGTTTAGGGTTTAGGGTTTAGAGTTTAGGGTTTAGGGTTTAGGGTTTAGGGTTTAGGAGGTGATCCTTTTTTTCATGGGAAGCTGGTTTTTCAGGACTACCAGCCGGAATTCCACCAGAGCCGCCAGAGGGGCTACCAGAAGGGATACCACCGCTCTTCTTACAATCGCTACGACCAGTCGCTTGGTTTTTTGCTATGCTTTCCCTCTAGGGTTTAGGGTTTAGGGTTTAGGGTTTAGGGTTTAGGGTTTAGGGTTTAGGGTTTAGGGTTTAGGGTATACTTTCCCTTATTGGGTTTAAGAGGACCATATTCAGGAATATTTTCAGAGGGTTTCAGGGGCCATCCTAGCTAGCTTTGTGGTGATGTCGTTGGCCCGTGTCTCTTGACGTTGGGGTTTGGTGGTGCTGTCTCAGGTGTTGCACGCTGCCCTCATGTCTCTTCTTCTCCGTTGAAGCCGAGGTACAACAACCGGCAGCAGGAAAGGCAGCAGCCGCAGCAACAGCAGCAGCAACAGCACCACCAGCAGCAGCAGCAGCCACAACAGCAGCCGCAACAGCAATCCCAACAACAGCAGCCGCAGCAGACGCCGCAGCAGCAGCAGCGGGGCAAGAGAGGTGGGAAACAGCAGAATCTCAGTCGTGCACTATGCAGGTTCCCCCTTGTTTCCGGTTCAAACTTGATGTTCCTTCAGGTTAGCTACTGTTCCACAGTGCAGGAGGAGGGGCTCGTTAGCCGGATCCCCGCTTGATTTATCGCTGAGCTCTCCACCGTTCCAAGACGCCTTAGCCGAATTCTTTCACCCCCAAAACCAGAGACCCGAAGCTTGGAAGTTAGCGTTTCGGCTTATTGGGATCCCAAAACCCTAAACCCTACACCCTCAACACCAAACCCTAAACCCTAAAGGCCCTAAACCATAAACCCTAAACCATAAACCCTAAACCATAAACCCTAAACCCTAAACCCTAAGACCTAAGACCCCAAACCCTAAACCCCAAGCCCTTTAGGCTTCTCGGTTCCCCTCGGCAGGGAGCTCAGGTTTGAAGGCAGGCTTCCGCTCTTACATGGCAAGCCTGGAAGAGAACATCCTGAATTCTTCCCTTCGTGCCTACTTTATCAGACCCGCAGACCCTAAACCCCAATCCCCAAACCCCAATCCCTAAACCCCAAACCCTAAACCCTAAACCCCAAACGCCAACCGCCAGTTCCCTGCAGAGTGTCCGAGAGGTCAGCTAAGCGGGTGGCAAAAAAAAAAAACCCAAACGCTCTATAAGCTGGTCTGCTCGGGGCTGGTGGCACACAACCCCTCGAAAGCCCAAGGGGCGGTTCGCGGGGTCCGGCGAGCGAGCCGCTGGGTGAAGACGCCGTGCCTGGCCTTGCCTATATCCCCCTTGAAAAATATAATGTGTTGTTTATATGAAACCCAAGAAAGCATGAAACACATCATTTTTATTAAGGTTCTAAGGGGAGTATGGTTGCAACCCATAGAGAGTTTAGGTCTTTGGGGTTTTGGGTTTAGGGGTTCATAGGGTTTATAGGGTTTTCGCGTTTTAGGGTTTAGGGTAGAGAGTTTAGGGCTTTAAGGTTTTGGATTTCGGGCTTAGGGGTCTACAGGGTTTTAGGGTTTTATGGTTTCGGGGTTTTAAGGTTTAGGGTTTAGGGTTCTGCAGGGTTTACGGGCGGGGGGGGGGGGGGTTTAGGGAAGCTTAGGGTTTTCGGGGTTTACCGAAGTTTCGGGAAGTGTATAGGGGTTCAGGGGTTTACGGTTGTAAGGGTTTAGGGTTGAGGGTTTAAGTTTCAAGGTTTAGGGTCGGGATTTTCCCCCTTATACAAACAGCCCTGAATAGGGATTAGAATCGCGGGTACTATAACCCCTATTAAGGACTGTTAGTAGAGATATTGACGACACTGGGGACATTCGGTCTTGGGACTTGAATTCTGAGAGCTGAGGGATTACCCAGACCCCGCAAATCAGCCTTCACAGGTTGGGTTAAGGAGGGTTTAGGGTTGAATTAGGGTTTAGGGTCCATGGTTTGGGGTTTAAGGCTTAGGGTGTAGGATTTTCGGTTTAGTGTTTAGGGTGTAGTGCCGGGTTGTGGGGCAGCCAAACCTTGCGAGAGCACAGCCAAGCTCGTTGCAAAAGGGTTAGGGTTTCGGGTTTAGGCCCCAGACCCAGGGTATGGCCGCTGTGCTGGGTGCTTTACAGGGTCCAAGTATAGGCCTACACTTACACTACCTTGTAGGCCGTAGCACTGCCAAACCATACATACATCCCCGCCAAAGTTTCAAGGCCCTATAAACCCTAAACCCTAAACCCTAAACCCTAAGTAGTTAATCCGCCTCTTGTGCCCCAATGAGTCGAAGGTGCAGCTCCTCACCTCGCATCTCATGGCGCAGGCCTGATAGGAATTCGGCGCCCCTAAACCCCAAACCCTAAACCCTAAACCCTAAACCCTAAACCCTAAACCCTAAACCCTAAACCCTAAACCCTAAACCCTAAACCCTAAACCCTAACGCTTCCCTGAGTCCACCCGTGTGTGCGTGACCTAGATTCCGCCAAGCAAAGAGGCCATCTTGGCATCTGGGGCCACGGTTTAGGGTTTAGGGTTTAGGGTTTAGGGTTTAGGGTTTAGGGTTTAGGGTTTAGGCTTTTTGGGGGGTATAGCCCTATATAGTCCCTATATGCCTAAGTAGGCCCTGAATAACCCCAAAGAACCCCTAAGGTCCCTCATAAGGGGTCCCTCAGCCATGTGGGCACTCAATATACCCCCTAAATACTTTAATTCTTAGTTTAGGAACCCCCCAAGAAGGGTACCCCTATGCTCGGAAACCCCATATGCTTCCCTTCTTTAACACTTTAACAGGCATACACAGCAATGGATATGTAGTTGTGTACTCTAGCACGAAACTCCACAAGCAGAAAAGCTCGACGCTTCTTTTCGTCATACATCGGTTGCTCTGGCCGAAAATTTTGTCAAGGGTATATCGGTTACCTAAAAGCTCAACTCTAAACCCTAAACAAGCCCTAAACCCTAAACCCTAAACCCTAAACCCCTTCATAAAGAAGGTAACGGATCACCCTAAACCCTAAATCCTAAACCCTAAACCCTAAACCCAGCCTCAATGCTCGTACCTTGCCTTCAGGTCTTGAGACAGCGAAAGCCTCTGGAGGAGGGAAGAAGCGTCCAACTCTCGCTTCCCGATTCTTGGCCCTCAGGGCTTCAGGGATTCGTAGGGTTTAGGGTTTAGGGTTTAGGGTTAGGGTTTAGGGTTTAGGGTTTAGGGCTTAGGGTTTAGGGTTTAGGGGTTTCAGGGTTTCAGGGTTTCAGGGTCTTAGTCGCTGAGTAACTACAGAACCTTTAACCTTTGGTGGTATATACATTCCTACCAGAATTTAGAGGTGTTGTGGCCAGGGTACTCAGCAACTAGGGGGTTTATGGATGGAGTTTAGGGTTTCAGGGGGTCCAGGGGACCAGGGACACAGAGGCTGGTACAGGGGTGTGAAAGCAGGCTTTCCTAGGATTTAGGGTTTAGGGTTTCGGGTTCAGGGCTAAAAGTTCCAACTTGAGGGTGTAGACTTGGAGGTTCATCGGTTATAAGCAGGACTGTAAGTATGGCAACGATGCTGAAACCCTAAACCCCAAACCCTAGACCCTAAACCCTAAACCCCAACCCCAAACCCCAAACCCTAAACCCTGTAGTGTTCCATAAGTCCAAGAGAAAAACATGTCGTGAAGCGCAGCTTCGGGTTTACGGTGCGCTACTGGGCTCCTTCGACCACGTTACCAAAACAACCTGATGAAGTTCCTTCAGAGGGTTTACGGTCTAGGGTTTAGGGTTCAGGGTTCAGGGTTTAGGGTTTCTTCACTGGGCTTTGGAGTACTATACTTTAATACTTTTTTTGGTTCTGGGTTCCTATTATTGCTACTTATTACCTAAAAAGTATATACTTTTTTCCAGGGTCTACTCCAAAGCTAAGTTCAGGACTTCCTTAAGCTGGGTTTTGCGGCAGGCGTCGTGTCTACAAGCGTCCACCCTATGCGTATCCCTCACTTCCTGGCGTGCCACCCTTGGGCAATATTGGGTCTTGGGTTTAGGGTTTCGGGTTTAGGGTTTAGGGCTTAGGGTCTGGGTTCAAAAGGGGTTTTAGGCAAAAGCCTTCTTGTGGGATGAGCAAAAGTGGTTTGCTTTGAGTAGTTTATGGGGGCTAGGATGGCAGTACAAAGACAAGTGGCCAGAGTCGTCCGGCAGCTAGGCATCAGCCTCTCTCTCGCGCTTCATGTCCTGACGCAGCATCAATATTTGGAGGCTCATATGGGTACTATATAATAAGTAGGGTTATCAGTTCCCTAAATAAGGTGAAAAGCATAGTTACCATACGTATAGCTATCCATGAACCTCCAAGTATTCTCTGGCCCTTGCCATGGCCTGGGTGCAAAGCGTTGGTAAGCTTAGCCGTGCACCTCCGTGAGTTCCACCCTCTCAGCCTTGTATTATATTGTTGAGGGGGGCGCTAGAAATGAGCACGGTTCCTACACATGATCTCGTGCCCTACGTTCGCGCCCACCCCCCGCCCCCCCTCCCACCTTCCCCACCCACCACCTCTTCCTCCTCTCCATCCTCACAAGGCCCCACAAGTGTAGTTCTGCCGCACACACCTCTCAACATCGAGACAACAAAATGCGTGCACTGGTGCCACACATCTCTCCACATCACAGCCTGCGACCGACAGATGGAGACTGAGCTTCGGGGGGGGGGGGGGGGGGGGTTAGGAAGAGAGGCGTGGAAAGGGTACAGATACTCCAGTACTTCAGGCACATCTCGCTAATTTTACGCGAATAAAGGTTACTCTAGGTAAGTCCGAAACCTCCGCATCGACACAGAGCCCCAGGATTGGCTGGATGAGATTCCCAACAGCGCCTTGTCCACGTACCAAGTAGGCTGCAGGTTGAGTCGTTTAGGGGGGCGGGCTTCGGGGGTTCGGGTTTAGGGTTTAGGGTTTAGGGTTTAGGGTTTAGGGTTTAGGGCTTTTGCGGGTAGTTGCCACTGGGGTCCTAAAGCCTGATTCAATACAGAGCGGTCGGAATTTGGTGCCTTGGAATGCGGTTTAGATTGCTAGTCCTTAGGGACGAAATGAACCCCAAAAGGGTTTACGGCTCATATGCCTTGGTGGCACTTCTGGGGTTCACTGAGTCCCCAAGGGCACGAAGGGCACAGGCATAGATGGCTTTGCGAGTCAACGGCAGAAACAAAAGACGTTTGGAAACTCTGCATTGGGTAGTTCTCTAAACTTTTGGGATCCTTGTTTTAAGGGTGCCATACTATACAGGTACCCCAAGACCATGTACACCCTCAGAACCCTAAACCCTAAGCCTAGACCCTAAACCTAAACCCTAAACCCTAAGTCAGTCCCAACGCGATGGCTTGTGAACTCAGGCACAGGCATCTCCGCCGAGCGCCGAACTGGAGTCAACCGCGCACTGCGGCACTTAAGCAACTTAGACCCAGAGTGGAGCCCTTGTTCCCCTATTTGGGGTTTAGGGTTTAGGGCTGCTACCCTAAGTCCTAAACCCTAAACCCTAAACCCTAAACCCACGACTGTTGCCTGCGCAGCTGACTCGTTTGGAGGGCCTGCCAGCTCGGGTGGCCAAAAACAAACCAGAAAAAGTTCCCTGCACCGTCAACCCCTGTTATAAAACCTAAACCCTAAAACCTAAATCTTAAACCCTAAACCCGAAACCCTAAACCTAACCCTAAACCCCAAACCCTAACCCTAAACCCTACATCCCTCCTACACTGTGGACCAAGGCAACAAGCTACCAGGATGCTGTTGGACTGTGGGACAGACGCGGGAGGACGGCCATGTCACATTAGGGTTTAGGGTTTAGGGTTTAGGGAAAGAGCTGTAAAGCATTGGAATTGTATATAATATGTGCTTATTACTAATTACCACCCCATTTAGGGTGGAAGAACCAGCCCACATGTCTTGCCTTTTCGGGTTCCGGACTCGGCTACATGTTGTTTAAGGGGCAGCTTGCGAATTTTGTACAAGCACTGTTACATGAAAATTGTGTTTCTCATTTCGGCTTTATACCTGTGCACTCAACACACCTTGTTAATGTCGTACTGTCGTTACTCTTGGTGTTGAATCTTGCTTTCTTGTGTTGCTCTTGGTTCTTGTACTTGCTAGTGGTGCTGCTTTACTTAGTGATTTGAAGCTTGTTGTCATCATCACTCTTCCTCTTGTTGCTACTTAAGTTTTCATTTTCATGATCATCATCATCATCATCACCATCATCATCATCACCCTCATGCCAGATGGCATCGAACAGGTTTACGATTATTATTGCCTTGTTCTTATTTGGGCATGTTCACATTTGCATCGCCAGACATGGGTGGGTTTGCCCTTGCCCGAGTGACCGTCCGCACTCTGGTCTCTTCATTGTTGGAATCTTTGTTGCCATGAAAGGTTGTCATCAGATGGCTTGCCTGAAAGGTCTCTTAAGCCGGTAATCTGGACTTTACTCAAAAACTCAGCAAGCAAGAAAATTACGGAAAGGTGCAGCACGTGGAAATGTCTGTGTTTTCGAGCCCTTTGAAAAGATAACAATCAAGCACTTGCCACATCTCCCTGCACAACTAATCAGTTCAGGGCCAATGGTGCTTAGTGGATCCGATCCTACTTCAGACCTCTACTCTGTGCACTATTGTGGGCACCACTGCGAACCGTCAGAAGTCCACGCTAGAGGATGAGAGCGGGCACCCTCAACCTGTTGCGCTGGCAAGCAGTGGTTCACGACATCGGGCACGGAAGAAGGCAGGTCGTAGTCACATGGTCCCTGAATATGGTTTAGGGTTTAGGGTGGTCCCTTACCTTCTTCTTAAAAGGGAGTCGGTCCCCCTTGAAGGGCCCCATATGAGGGGACCATGCAACTACCCAAAAGAAGGTAGAGTCGGCCAACCACTGCAGGAGATCCACGTCTTCTTGGCTGACGCAGCACGCTTTTCCAAGTGGGCCGAGGGGGCCATCTGAACTTTCGCAGCAGCTCCGCACAAGGAACAGTCTAAGACAGGCAGGCGGTTTAGGGGTTTTAGGGCTTCGGTTTCAGGGTTTAGGGCCTAGGGTTTAGGGTTGGCAAGATCTATGGCGCTCAAATGCCAAACGACGGTTGGCATATAGTTAGACTCAGTTAGACTGGAGTCGCTGCAACTTCTTGACCCTCTGTGCCTACTATTTGCTTAAGAACCCCAAAAAAGGAAAAAATAGTAATCCCTATATTACCCTTAAGAAGGAGGAATAGGGTTCTTAAGCAATTAGTAGGTGCTGATGCTGGTGGACTCGGGGTCGTTTGTTCAAGCTCGGTTGGGTTGACGGTGCTTGCCGAGTCCCGCCATCCCCAGCCTGTTTTGAAGCGGAAAGCTTGCTGAAGCTCTTCAGCAAGCTGCCTAAACCCTAAACCCTAAACCCTAAACCCTAAACCCTAAACCCTAAACCCTAAACCCTAAACCCTAAACCCTAAACCCCAAACCCTAAACCCTAAACCCTAAACCCTAAACCCTAAACCCTAAACCCTAAACCCTAAACCCTAACCCTAAACCCTAAACCCTAAACCCTAAACCCTAAACCCTAAATCTATCGGACCGCCCCAACGTGGATCCTTCCGTTTGTATCGCAAAGGGCGTGAGGCATGTCCTGCAGCAAGTCGTGTGAGCAACGCCCCCCAAAACCATCCCCGCCCCATCAACCTTGCAACGAGATGCGCGGCTGCGTGGCGTGGTCTCGTTAGGGTATGGTGCCATAGCGGAAGCGCTTATGGTGATTCTCTGCTGCTGCAGGTTCAGGCTCACTGTTGCACACGCATCATGTGGTGCAACTCTAGCAGCAAGCGCCTGTCAACACCAACACGAAGATAGACCTTCTGCTAGACCCGAGGAAGGAAGAGCTGAGGCAACGGGCCAAATCCAAAGACACCAAGGATCGAATGAAGAGAGCCAGGAACCTGCCAGCCAAGAACAGCGGTACCATTTTTCCCTCTGAAAGAGGAGGTGCTGGAAAAGTATTCTAGTTCTCAGGGAACTTTCTGGGCACCCGGCAGGAGCTGTAGCACATGAAGCTCTAAACCCTAAACCCTGAAACCCTAACCCCAAACCCAAGCCGCAGTCGCGCTCAGTTGCTCAAATTCAGAGACAGCGCCGAGTAAACCCTAAACCTTCAACCCTCAACCCTCAACCCTAAACCCTAAACCCTAAACCCTAAACCCTAAACCCTAAACCCTAAACCCTACACCCTAAACCCTAAACCCTAAACCCTAAACCCTAAACCCTAAACCCTAAACCCTAAACCCTAGCCTCGGAACCCTCGGAACCCTGGGTTCGGAATCCTCAAGGCAAGGGTGTTTCGGGCACCTCAGGGGGGCTTGAGGATCCTAGAAGCCTGTGACGTTGTTGGGGTTTAGGGTTTAGGGTTTAGGGTTTAGGGTTTAGGGTTTAGGGGTTAGGGTTTAGGGCTTAGGGTTTAGGGTTTAGGGGCAAGCTTGGCCACAGTACTGGGAACTACCTCCATTCTGGTACATTTGTTCGTTCACCCGTCCTTAGATCCAATCCAGGCCTTTAGCCTGAGAGACGGACCACACAATAAGAAGCTCGCGAAGTCGAGCGAGAAGCAAAGCTAAGTTAGGGAGGCTTGCAAACCCCTATTCGGGTTCAGGGTTTAGGGTTTAGAGTTTAGGGTTTAGGGTTTAGGGTTTAGGGTTTAGGGTTTAGGGGCAAGCTTGGCCACAGTACTGGGAACTACCTCCATTCTGGTACATTTGTTCGTTCACCCGTCCTTAGATCCAATCCAGGCCTTTAGCCTGAGAGACGGACCACACAATAAGAAGCTCGCGAAGTCGAGCGAGAAGCAAAGCTAAGTTAGGGAGGCTTGCAAACCCCTATTCGGGTTCAGGGTTTAGGGTTTAGGGTTTAGGGTTTAGGGTTTAGGGTTTAGGGCTAGCCTGCAAAAAGCCGCACATTCCCTGTAAACCCCATGCGCCTCATCCGCCCGAGAAGCCGCGCAACCCGATAATCCTTTAAGGTTCCAGAAGCCCTCGTGCGCAGATAATGGCCTGTAAGCCCCGTAAACACTGCAGCAGGCCAACCCTTGGCATTCTCGGGGTTGGGGCTTAGTCAGGGACTTTCGCGCAACTTGACTAAACCCTAAGCCCTAAGCCCTAAGCCCTAAACCCTAAACCCTAAACCCTACGTAAACCTATAGCGAAAACAGCTGTTGTCCAGAAGGTCGCCTTTGCACTCCGTGTTTGGACGGTCTTTGAGATTTGAGGTCTCCGACTTTGACTTTACTCCACTTCTAACAGTGCTCCCAACGACGAAAGACCGCCCAAGCTGCAGCACAGACAAAGGCAAGCGCAGTTGCCAACGCATAAAAAGGCAGTTGCTGATCACGAACGCCTTGCTGAACCCTCCCTGAATCCCAAGCATGAAAGGTTTATAGAGTTACCCCGGAGGCATTGGCTCGTTTTGAAAGGGGGTCTGGCTGCTCAGGGTTCAGGGCTTAACTACATGGTTCAGCACGATCCTGTAATGCTTGATCGGGTGAATGCAGCCTGTCGCAAAAAGGGATCTATGTGAGGAGCAGATGTCCCCGCCTCCGCCCTTGCTCCAGCAAGGCAGTTCTCTTAAGCTCGCCTTGCTACCGGCATTGCTCAGTCGGCGATGGTCTAGGGCTTCAGCTTGTGCTGCAGGATTTCACCCTTAAGGTTTTAGGGGACTGAAATTGGGCCCGGGGATTGCGTTCAGGGATTGATAAAAAAAGGGTTCAGAAAGTCTATCGGATGCAAGGTTCTATATGGGGGTTCCCCAGCTTGGGGGGGGAGGGGGGTGGAGGGGGGGGGGGGGGTGGGGGGGGGGGGGGGTGGGTAGCCCGAAAATTGTCCTTGGTTTTGAAGTTTGACAAGGGTACCCGTTCGGGGAAAACCCCATGAGTCGAACACTTGGGACTTAACATGTTTGTTGAGGCCGATCAGCTTTCGTAGGGCTGGGCGTCCGCAGTGCCAGAGTCTGACACAACTTCAAAAGGAAGTTGGACTCCACCGGCCCAACAAAGACCCCAAATCAAGATCCTAAACCCTAAGCCCTAAGCCCTAAACCCTAAACCCTAAACCCTAAACCCTAAACCCTAAACCCTAAACCCTAAACCCTAAACCCTAAACCCCCCAATCTCTTTGCAACGCAGTGAAACCGAGGTGCCGGCCGAGGAACTCGGCGAGGTTGACGGAGACGACCTCTATCCTGTCGGGAGCCACGGGCGGTTTAGGGTTTAGGGTTTAGGGTTTAGGGTTTAGGGTTTAGGGTTTAGGGTTTAGGGTTTAGGGTTTAGGGTTTAGGGTTTAGCTTCGGTTGGTTTATGAAGATGCAAGATCTCAGAAGAAACCTTGCCGCAACGCAGAGCCCCAGAATCTGAACGCGAGAGGGAGAGGGAGGGAGGGAGGGAGAGAGAGAGAGAGAGAGACGAGACGAAGAAGAGTGCGGGATTGGGATGTAGACTACTTAGTATATTTAACACAACCATACATATATATATATATATATACGAACATAATGCGTGAAACATATACTTAAAATAGTAATATCTATATATACTCACATAAGAATATAAGATATAGAGGATCGGGGAGGCACGTGAACTCTTTCGGCAGATGGTGCATATAGCCCCTGGTTCTAAGTACCTGGTACCTCAACAGTAGAGCTCGGCTGAAGTAAGGCAAGCCTTGCAAGTGACCCAAAAGAAGCTTCGCATTGTCATTTGGAGTTTAGGGTTTGGGGCCTCTAAGGCCCCCTAAACCCTAAACCCTGAACCCTGAACCCTGAACCCTAAACCCTAAACCCTTTTTTTAGGGTGTATGACGGAGTCTGCTTCTCTTAGGCGCCACCTTGTTGATAGGCTTCCGGCCATAGGGCCCAAAACCGCCCATGACCCACACACTGAAATAGCTGGGGTGTACGGCTTCATTCGGTTTAGGGTTTAGGGTTTCGGGTTTAGGGTTTAGGGTTTAGGGTTTTCCTTTCGGTTAGCTTCCAAAGTCCAAAGCCCGAAACCATCCCGAGAGCCTTGTTTGTCGTGCGCGAGCGCGAGAGCCGAAACCCTAAGTCCAGTCAACGCGAAACACTTCAGGGTTTAGGGTTTAGGGTTGAGGGTTGAGGGTTGAGGGTTTAGGGTTTAGGGTTCAGGGTTTAGGGTTTAGGGTTTAGGGTTGAGGGTTTAGGGTTCAGGGTTCAGGGTTTAGGGTTCGGGGTTTAGGGTTTAGGGTTTCCTAAGCCCTAAGCCCTACATCTCCCAAACGGCAGACGCTTTGCAAAGGTCCGTTTGGGAGCCATCCGAGAAGACTCCGCCTTCAGATCCGAGGATGGGAGGTGCAGCAGCTTAGAGTTTAGGGTTTAGGGTTTAGGGTTTAGGGTTTTGGGTTTAGCGTTCAGGGCGTAGGAGGGTTTAGGGTCTCGGGCTCTGGAGCTCTTAGTCTTTGATGTTTCTGGGTCTTGAGATGTCGCGGATGAATATTGCTGGGCTAGAAGGTTTAGAGTTTAGTGGTCTGAGTGCCTGTTGCAGGTATTATGGGGTGGTTCAAGCCCGAAACCCTAAACCCTAGACTACTAGACCCTAAACCCTAAACCCTAAACCCTAAACCCTAATATCCCTAATCCCTAAACCCCAACCCGAAAACAGCCACTGCGAGACCGCAGCCCCTGAAAGGCCGCAAGCGGCCGTTCCCCAAGTGGACAAGGGAGAGGATGTCGTCGAGGGTGCGGCCGGGCTCCCAGCAGAAGGTTAGGTTTAGGGTTTAGGGTTTAGGGTTTAGGGTTTAGGGTTTAGGGTTTGGGGTTTGGGGTTTGGGGTTTGGGGTTTGGGGTTTGGGGTTTAGGGTTTAGGGCTCCCAGAGAGGGGTTGCGAGGGACCTGGGCTTGCCTAGATTTACCCTGAGGCTTGCTTGGGCTTTTTGAGGCCCGGTTTGGGGAACTCTGGGAACCCTAAACCCTAGACCCTAGACCCTAGACCCTAAACCCTAAACCCTAAACCCTAAACCCTAAACCCTAAACCCTAAACCCTAAACCCTAAACCCTATAAACCCTAAACCCTAAACCCTAATTAAACCCTAAAGCAGGCTACTGTTATCAGACTCCTTGTAAACGCCGAACGGTCGTGTGGTAGGAGGAGGCTTCCCTTCAACGTACTCCTCATGTGGCCCTCATATTTCCTTAGTAGATCTTTGGTTTAGGGTTTAGGGTTTAGGGTTTAGGGTTTGGGGTTTAGGGTTTAGGGCTTTAAACAGGGTCCCCAAGCCCAAGGGTACGACCTTTGGGGCCCAAGGTAGAGCAGCCTTGCTCTATATTTCCCTAAATCTCAAGTAGAACCCCGACACCACTACCGGGTCATGTGTTGGAACCCTTTAGGGGACCTTCTTTTTTGGATACCCCCCAATGGTCTTGGGAATCCACATCATTCACAACACCTCCCACATCAAGTGCCAGGTCAGCAACTCCCTGCAAAGAAACCGGGCGCCAGTCACGACCTCAATTCGACGGAGTTCTAGTGTCTCCAGCTCTGGGCTTCAGGGACTTATTACAGTAGGGGTTTCGGGTGTAGGATTTATATAGGGTTTAGGGTTTGGGGTTTAGGGCGTAGGATTGATATAGGGACTTGGTACCAGGGTGCTTCGCTGAGTGGTCTTGGTAGCCCAGTGGCACCCTTTCCCCTTTTTTGGTTCAAGGTTCCCTTCTAAAGCAACCGACCACAAAAAGGGTACCCCTAAACCCTAAACCCTAAACCCTAAACCCTAAACCCTAAACCATGGTTACCGGGCTACCAAGGTAAAAATGCTCGGCCTTGTTGTTGTCGAATGCCTGGCTTGGGCGTTAAGTTTGGTGTTGTCATACCCGGTTGAGAGGTGGAGCACTCCTCTCACCCCCACCACCCTTTTAGGGTTTAGGAGTTTAGGGTTTAGGGTTTAGGGTGAGTGCAACCTTGTACCTGAAGAGAAAGGTACATGGTTTTTCCCTTGAAAGCTGTCGAGGTAGCTCTAGCTGAGCCCTAACCCCCACGGGCCTGGACCATTGCCTGGCTCTCTACAACGCGAGATCTTGAGCGAGCCTTCCCACGGCGAGGAAACCTTGAGCCTTTCGAGCCCTGAACCCTAGAGCCGAGACCCTAAACCCTAAACCCAAAACAAACCCTCAACCCTCAACCCTCAACCCTCAACCCTCAACCCTCAACCCTCAACCCTAAACCCTAAACCCTAAACCCTAAACCCTAAACCCTAAACCCTAAACCCTAAACCCTAAACCCTATCCAGAACACAACATCCCAGGGCCTCTTCTTGGGCTGCTGCTGTGCCAGCGGCTAGCATCCAACAGGGGGGGTGTGAGGGTTTGCCTACGGGTTTAGGGTTTAGGGTTTAGGGTTTAGGGTTTAGGGTTTAGGGTTTAGGGTTTAGGGTTTAGGTTTAGGGTTTAGGGGCTCACCCATACTCTCAAATGGAGCACTGTGCCCTGTCTCAAAGGTATGTAGGCTCCTCCGAAGTAGGGTTCACGGGAGTTCGCAAGGAAACTGGGCAACTAAGTAAGGCACCTAGCGGTTTAGTGCTTCTTTGCCTTCTTGACCTCTGAACCCTCCCACTTTGTTTCACGCGCTTGTGTCGGATGTCCACTGACATTTGGGGGTTTCCGAAATTAGGGGTACCCTACTTGGGGTCCGTATGTTGAGAAGGAATCCTACTTTGTTTGGGGGGTCTCTACTAAGGGTCCCTGCTTTTCGGAAACCCACACGTAGAGCCCACCATGGCCCAGTCGAAGGCCAGAAAAGACCCAGCTGCGCTTGTTTGGCGGAGATGCCCGGACTTGGGGGTGTTTCCGATGTTGGGGCTTCTTTTGCAACCGGGTGTACTTACCTCTTGGTTAGTAGGGTTATGGGGGAATGAGGTACCCCATATAGTCCCTTCAAGGGTGTGTCTTTCGGCCCGAATTCCCTTACTAAGCAACAGTAAGTGTAGCTGCACCTCTCCAGGTTCTAGGCCACAGATGGCATAGGCTGTCCTCCCACAAGACTCCCTACGCCACGTTTTCAATTGCACGCCGAAAGAGACTCTGGTTGCGCAGCTCACACCCTAAACCCTAAACCCTAATCCGGGGTGAGCTAACTCTCAACCCTGACTCCTACTTCGAAACTTTCTTCTGTCAACATTGACGGGGTCTTGACTTTAACAGGTTTAGGGTTAGGGTTTAGGGTTCAATAGGATAAAGAAAACACTTCGGAGGCTTGGGCATGCATCTCTTTTGTGAATCTGGCTTCAAAAAACCTGACGACTGAGGCAACAGACTGATTTAAAGCCCACGACCCTCATAGGCCGCCTTCGTGCAACTGGAACATGGACTTCGAAAGGGCAGAAATACCCCCACAATAAGGTACATGTCCTTGCTTCAGGTTATCGATGGTGAAAATCCTGATTGGTTGGGGCAACACCCGCCAGTATCGTGCAAACACTGCCGCTGCTCGCTTTCATGCCCAAGGGGGGAGGGGCGGGGACAATGAAACCCCTAAACCCGAGTTTTGAGACCCCAAGTACTTACTGTATTATTAACCCCTGAAGAATTTTTCAACGGGCAATGCAGAGCTGGCTAGGCCCTTGAGATATTTTGCATTTTCATTACTTGGGTTTAAGAGGATCACATGAACGTTGTTCAGAGGGTTGAAGGGGCCAACTTAGTGTGAGAGAGAGCGAGAGAGCAGTTCAATCGACAAATTCTCTCGCATCTCTACGAGAATATCGCCCCTGAGTATATGCAATAGGCTTCTATAGCATATTTCGGGTACTTCTAGGGTTACCCCCACGTATTTGTCCTATAGGACGAGGTTTACGGCTTAGGGCTTAGGGCTTAGGGCTTCACACCTTAAGTGCATCCTGTGGAGACATGCACATAGAAGCGGGGGCACGCCGGTGCCCGCCGACATCATCCGGCCAGCTGCCTGCAGAAGGCCGGGCATATGCTCAGCATTGTCGATTTCTCATCATCATTAGATCCTGGGTTCCCCTTACTACCCCCCTCTATACTACCCCCCCCCCCCCTCCTAGGTTGCCCCTCTAACTTAAGGCTGTTTAGGGATAATCAAGCGTAATTAAGTTTTGTTTAAGGGGGAACCTGGGGGGGAGGGTGGGGGGTAGTATAGAGGGAGGTAGGAGGGAAACCCATGACTAGATGATTCTTGAGCAACTTGAGCTGTAGGGCTCTATTCAACTTTTTTTCCATTCTTCAGAGTTGCAAGATGTATGATAACGGGCCACACGAACGGTTCAGGGCAGAAGAAGTGGCTGATGGAAGGTGTTGAGGGTTGATGAGTGATCGGGATGACTTGCAGTCAGAATGTTCTGACGGAAAGTTCCACAAGTAGCATCGCGCTGCAATAAATCCGAGGCGAACTGAACTTGCTGTGTCTCCTTAGATGTCGCGTGCAAGGTGCACCTAAACACTATAACCCTAAACCCTACATACCCTAAACCCCAAAACCTCAAAACCCCAAAATCTCAAAAACCCAAGACCCCAAAACCGCAAAGCCCCAAACCCTACAACCCTAAGTCCCTAAACCCTCAACCCCTCAAGCCCCAAAAAGGAACTCCTCGAAACTCTCCTTGAAACTCCCGAAACTTTTCATCGAAACTTTCCCCGGGCCTGAACCCTTATTAATAATTCAATAAACCCTAAACCCACTTGCTGATGGCGAAACCGTAAACCCTAAACCCTAAACCCTAAACCCTAAACCCCACCGAGCTGTGCTCGACTCTCCAGGTGCCTACCGGGGTGACTGGGTTCAGCCCTGAGAGCTGCAGTTGTTTAGGGTTTAGGGTTTAGGGTTTAGGGTTTAGGGTTTAGGGTTTAGGGTTTAGGGTTTAGGGTTTAGGGGGGGTTAGGGGGTTCGGGTTTTAGGGTTTCGGGTTCAGGGTTTATAAGGGTCTAGGGGTGCAGGGTTTAGGGGTTCAGGGTGTTGGGTGTTCTGGGTTGGGGTGCAGCTATGGCCCGGCCGTGGAAGGCCGCCACATGTCACATGGCTTCTCCGACCCCCCATGCAAAGGTGGCGAGGCTTCCCCTGACCTCAAGGGACATAAGGGGGGACCCCTAGAAGGAATCCCCTTAACCTTTTTTCCCACATATCGCCCATATATATATATATGTATGTACCTTATATGGTCCCTGAATATTCGATTTGTCTCTCACAAATCGTACGGGGCTGACAGCGCAGTGGAGAACTTACGATCTTGTAGCGTTAGAGAACTTTTCCCTACCAATGAGCCTCCAAGTAGCCGAAACCATAAACCCATGGGTACTTAGAAGTAATTAGGGGTATTAGGTACCCTTAGTTACCATATTTGTGACTTATCACTACCCATGAACCTCCAAGTAGCCTAAATCCCTAAATCCGATCCCTACACCCTAAACTCTACTCTTTGTCATAGTTGGCAACATCTTACATGTTTAAGGGGACTTAAGCCCAATAAGGAATATAAGTCTAATTTTTAATATTGTCCATAGGAGCTTGGGAGTTGGGGCCCAATGGAGCTTGGGGGCGGGGGGGGGGGGCACCTCCTTCCAGGGGTTGATTTGAAAACTCGTTTTTGCATTTTAGGGTTTAGGGTTTAGGGCCTCAGCACCCCTGATCCCTACATAGTCTTTCTAAGGCCATAAATAAGAATTCAATGTTTCTAGGGCCCCCCCCCCCCCCCCCCCCCCCCCCAAAATAGTTCTCACAAGGCCATTGCTTCTTCCCCGCCATGTGAGTTCAGCGACTTCCTGAAACCCTAAACCCTAAACCCTAAACCCTAAACCCTAAACCCCACACCCCAGAACCCCTTAGTTCCGAGACAAGGCTTGGACCAGCGGCGTCTAAAGCCCTGGTTTCGCCAGGTTCGACCGCACCACCCAGTTCCACCTTCTTCCGAAAATTAGGGGTTTAGGGTTTAGGGCTTAGGGTTTAGGGTGCCCGAAAACCTTACCGAGGAAATATTGCAACTTGGGATGTTCCTCTGGATACTAACAGTCCTTAATCGGGATTCTAGTACCCCAATTATCATCCCTTTTGAAGGACTGCTAGCATAAGTGGGAACATCCCAACCCACAATCACAAGAGGAAGTGAACACGCCTATCATTTACGGACATCTACTTCTTACCAAGGTCATTGCCATAATTTCTACGACCACTACTACGGTTTTTGTTACCGACATGTTTACTACTAGAAGTACGAGTGCAGCTTTTCGTTGCTACCGTTGCACAGCAGTATTGCGGCTGGCCCTCCTAGGGTTTAGGGTTTAGGGTTTAGGGTTTAGGGTTTAGGGTTTAGGGTTTAGGGTTTCAGACGTAGGGTTTGTGGTCTTTCGTGTTTCTAGATTTGGGTTTAGGGCGTTTAGGGCTTAGGGCTTTCAGGGTTTTTGAGTTGTTTTGGTTTTTGGGGGTTTCTATGATTTCGGGTGGGCTGCCATAAGCCCAAGTTTTTGGAACACAGATTGTGCGTGAGGGTCATCGATTTTGCTTTGTCACGACAACGATATGTTCTTGCACCGTCCTTTTTGATTGCTTCTGCCAAAACAGGCACTGGACTCTCAAAACCACGGTCCCACACACGTGTCTTGCACTAGCAGTAGCATTTAGGACCCCTGAACTTTGCAGGGTCCTTAAGGGAGGGGGCGTCAAGGGAGTTAGGGGTTGGGGTTTAGGGTTTAGGGTTTAGGGTACCTAGGGAATCTTAGTCAAGCTGAGGGGAAAGTTGCTCATTGCCCGGGTGGCCCCACCATGCGCAGCAGCCCCCTCCACCCCAACTTGGCGTGCATCTGAAGGCCTTTCTGCAATTATTGCAAGGTGCAGAAAGTCTAGAGTTGCCAGATGCTACATAGGATTACAGACGAACTGACAGCCCGGCGATGAAGCATCCCACTGTTGACCCTCAGCTCCCGTGCCACTCAGAACCTATAACCCCCTTAGGAGTTATTTTGCATTTTCTTGATACAAAAACCAAGGCAATATTAACAATAGTACTTGCATTAAGGTTCTAAGGGAATGTAGGAACTGTTGGCAGGTGTGGAACTGCTGCGCTGGCGGGCGTAGGCCCGACACTTCACTTGGGGGGTTTTAGAAAATAAGGGACTCCTAATACAGACCCCCAAAGAGTAAGATTCCCTTGTACTACGGACCCCAATAAGGTACCCCTAGTTTCGGAAGCCCCCAGAGCGCTTGACGCAAGACTGGCATGACTCTGTTGCGGCGCGGGCCAAGGCCATCGGCCGGCTACGCGATATGTGAACGCCTTGACCGGCTGTTATCCCACCTTCGGGGCAGGGTGCAGCCACGCCATACATACACATACATACATACCCCCACTTCTCTGACTGTAACAGTTGCATTTTTGAAATGGTCGGTTGGTTGACCGGGGGGGGGGGGGGGGTGGAGAGGGTGGGTTGGCAGTGGCAACTGAGGCATAGGATAGCTAAACCCTAAACCTTAAACGCTCAACCCTATATGGGTTGGTGGTCTCTTTAAGTAGGGTTTCTGTTGTATGGAGGCATATATTGGGGTTCTTTTTAGGGTATCTAGGGGCTGCATTAAGGTATAAGGGCAACAGATAAAGAGGCCACCGGCCTTTATCAGCTAACCCCCAACTGAACCATGGACCGGCATGAAGATAGTCTTGCGAGGGTTTTCTCAACCAGGAACCTCCAAGTAGACCCTCTATACCCCAAACCCTAAACCCTAAACCCATGAACCCATGAACCCACGAACCCCCCTAGCAGAAGGGTCAGATTGGCTCCTTCCACGCGTTGCTCGCGAGGCATATGCTTGAAGAGAAGCTCAAGGAGGGATTGGGGTTTTGGGGGGCTTAGGTTTTTTTTTAGGGTTGAGGGTTGAGGGTTTATATAGGGTTTAGGGTTTAGGGACTTGATGGTTTGCAGAGGTTTCGGAGAGGGTGGCGTGTAGATCTCTGCAAAAGATTCGCACGCAACGTACACGAACACATGTCGATCCCTCTGGGTATGTGCAGCTCGCACGGAATCAAGTTTTGAGGGCAGCATCTACGATGCAGGCCAAGCCGACCGCCTGGCCAGACCCAGCTGTGCTTGCGACTGAGGAAACTGCACTGACGTCGTAGTGACAGACCATAAACCCTTAGTGTGTAGGGTTTTGGGTTTAGGCCCTAAACCCCAAACCCTAAACCCTAAACCCTAAATTCCAGGTGCCAGCAACCGGCCCCTTGGCCGCCAAGATCAAGACCGGGACGAGGCCATTGGCTCCCAGAGGAGAAGATCTGCCTGTTTCCGCAAAATCGGGGCACCGTTTCTTGCGGACAAACCCTTGGGACCCTAAACCCAAAATGCACGCATGTGTTTTGTGTGTTATTAGAGTTTTTTTTGTGGGCTGGGGGGGGGACTGGGGGGGGGGGGGGGGGCGTGGGGCTAAACCCTAAGCCCTAAACAAAGCCTCAGCTGCGTCAGGCCTTCGCGCTGTGGCTGTGCGCCACGAAGTCGCAGGACTCGCTGCAATAAAGGGTTGAAGTGCAGCTCGGGCCACGTTTGCGCGGATTTTGCGATAGACGGAGCTTTAGGATTTAGGGTTTTGCGTTTATAAGATTTAGGGTTTAGAAGGTTTAGGTATGAGAAGGTTTAGGTTTTAGGGCTTAGGGCTGTGGTTCCGAAGCATCATCTGCTAACAGCAAAAGCTATCTCGGTTAGGACACGGACATCTTCGAGTCGCGCGGGAAGACCTCCTCCCGCAACCCTGAGAACACGCAGGTCGTCCTCCAACCCTGTGCCCTATAGTTCTATCCCCGCCCCGAAAACCCTGTAACCGTTCCGTCCCCCTAAACCTAGAACCCCCTCCCCCGACACAGTCCCCACAGTACGATGGGCCGTAGCTGACGGCTCTGGTGCATGAGGCCTGCGCCAAGGCCCCCAGGGTGGTCTCAAGAGTCTTGGGGGGCCAGAAGAGCCCTAAAACTGGGTTTAGGGTTTCGGGTTTAGGGTGTAGGGTTTAGGCTTAGGGGTCATATACCCTGCACTACTATAAGTCCTATTCAGGTAAGGTGAACCACAAACCCTTTCAGGATTTTTGTCCGCAAAGTAGTAAACCATCGGTGTTGCCTTGCCTTGCTGTCCAGGGGATTCGAGTCTGAGTGTTGGTACCTCAGGGTTTAGGGCTTAGGGTTTGAGGGTTTTGGGCTTAAGGATTAGGGTTTCGGGTTTAGGGTCCGGATGTAACAAGTTGTGTGTGCGTTGCTGCGTTTGCCTAGACAGAAAGTTTGTCGAAGGCCTTTCCCAGCTGACTTCAGGAGTCTGGGTTCCAAGAAGGGTTAGGATGCAACAAGGGCTTTAGGGTTTTCAGGGTTTGGGGTTTAGGGTTTAGGGTTTAGGGTTTTAGACTTCAAGGTTCGATCGTTGCAGGGTTTCGGGCCGTAGGGTTGGCAGCTCTGGGTTGGAGGAATATGGGGCCTCGGGGTTTGGTATTGCTTTGGGTTTAGGGTTTAGGGTTTAGGGTTTAGGGTTTAGGGTTTAGGGTTTAGGGTTTAGAGTTTAGGGTTTAGGGTTTAGGGTTTAGGGTTTAGGGTTTAGGCTTAGGTGCATGGGAAACCGTATAAACCCTAAACCCTGACCTGAGTTTCGGAGTTGTCATATTGGCCCTGGCTTGCCTTCTTGCAGGCTCCCTTCTACTCAGTTATGCAAAGGGGTGGGGGGTGAGGGGGTAGGGGGGTAGGGGATGGGCTCCTACACAACTCCAATCATCAGGATGTTTAGGGTTTCGGGTTTACAGGGTTTAGAGATTGGCTTCAGCAAGATCAGGTGCAACAGGGGCAGGGGAGGAGGCGGGGGAGGCGGGGCGGAGAAGGTAAGTGGAGATTCGAAATTTGAAGGAGTACGGCTTTGACTTGGGAAGGCTTCCTATTTCTGAGCTCAAAGGGTACCTTCCTAAGCCCTGCAATGTCAGGTCACGACGTACCGCCCGCAGTAGCTTGCCAACATGCGCTTGCCTCAGCTTCACGTTCCGAGTCTTCATGAAGGAAGCTGGCTCGTTTCCAATCATCATCCCCTTACAACCTCTATGTACTTTTCGAGCATTCCAATCAATCAAGATGCCCTTTCGAGAAGAGGCCCATTCGAGGTCGGCCCCTTACCAAGGGCCAAATGCCCCTGCCTTCAACATTTCTCAACTCTCAGTACCAGAGGCTTCAATGCAGCGGAGTCTGCGAACCCCAAACCCACTTACTGCCCCAACATTGAAGGTAAACTAAGCTTCAAACCACAACCCGAAGCCCTGACAAGGTATGGGAAGCATGGCGTTGAGGGGGGTAGGGGAATTTCTGTTTCTTGGTGTCTTATCATCACTGGGACGGGAAGTTCTTCTACTTCTAAACTAAGGCCCCCTTATGAATGGTACCTTTCAGGGTTTAGGGTTTAGGCCCCAAAAAGGGAGCCTCATGTAGAGCAGAACCCGTTTGAAGTGCTTTCTGTTCTTGGGCTGTGGAAGTGGAGTCTGTTAATTAGAGCTTTACGGGGGATCACCCTGACCCCGTGTTGCCCCTTATCCCTTTTGGGTTCCAGGTTCCTTCATAAAGCAAGCCTAATTGAAAAGGGTGCCCTTATTAAAATATGGTTGCTGGGCTAACAGGTCTAGGGCTTGCTTACGAAGATACTGGCCCTGGAGCGCGGTCGCTTCGAGGAAAGAAAGCACGAACTCCAGACTCCAAACGGAACGCCCTGAACCCTAAACCCGAAGCCCTCAACCCTGAACCCTGAACCCTGAACCCTATAAAACCCTAAACCCGAATCTAAACCCGACACCGCCTGTGTGCGTCTGCTTTGCTTCTTGGTGGCTTCTCCAAGGGCGCAGGCCATTGGAAAAGTCAGCCTACGCGGCACTGCCGGGCCCCGGTGTTGATCTTTGCTTTGGGTTTCGGGTTTAGGGTTAAGGGTGGGGGGGCGGGGAAGGGGGAAGGGGGAGGGGGGGGAAGGGGGAGGGAGGGGTTCAGGGCTTTAGGGCTTAGGGCCCTAATTTTGTCAAATGTTGTTCTGGGAATTTGTTTTTTAAGATTTGGTTCCTTATCTGAGGCTCAGGGTGTTGGTTCGAGGGTGTTTCATGGTTCAGGGTGCAGTACAACCAGCCATGAATCTCCAAGTAGGGCTGCTCTGCATGTGTGTGCACCCCAGCAGACAAAAGGACAGGTTCCCTGCATTCAAAAGGTTACCGGGGTGCTGCGTCCCGCCTCCCTGATCTTTTTCGGGTACCAACTTGGCAGATTCTTTGCTTTCCTACTGCTTAGAGACAGAACATCTAGGTGAACATCCCAAATCTGACCCCCTAAGCCCAGTTCTGTAGAGACCAAGGAATGCGCCTGGTTTGGTGTTTCGGCCTTTAGGGCGTACGGGATGGCTTTAGTCGCCCGAAACTTTCGCTTCGTAGTTCATAGGATCCGTAATACGGTTTTAGGAAGATTCCTTAATCAGGGCTGTTGGCAACAACCCCAAACCCTAAACCCTAAACTTAAATTCTTTGCCACCCACTGGTTCGGATTTCGGGTCTTGCCTCTCGTTGGAGCTGACAATCGGGGCCCTCTCGGCTCGAGGAAAACCGACAACCTTCGGTTTCCTGAACTTCCATATACCAGACGTGTACTTTGGCCTGCCATGTCGCGCAGGCCGCTCCTCCTCGGCCCCCTGGAAGCAATGTCCTGAAGGTTAGCTTTTTTCAACCCCTGGTCTGTAATGTCTTAGGGTTTAGGGTTTAGGGCTTAGGGCTTAGGGTTTAGGGTTTAGGGTTTAGGGTTTAGGGTTTAGGGTTTAGGGTTTAGGGTTTAGGGCCCTATATGCTAACTACAGGGTCAGCCACAGCCCCGTGACACAACCTACCACCTGCGCGTGCGCGTGCAAGAAGCCTCAGCGCATCCCACAAGCACTGAACCCGCAACCCCCTCGGTGCAACACGCCCATAAACCCCAAGCCATTCAATCTCTTCCTGCCGAAACCCTAAACAACCCGAAACTTCAGGGTCTTGGATAGCCCTAAGCCCTAAACCCTATGCCCTAAACCCTAAACCCTAAACCCTGTTCGGCCAAAGGAGCGCTCCTACTCGCCTGGCTTGGCACTGCCACTGGCTTGGGAGATGCAGCGAGCAACTCCTGCGATCTGCTGCGCCCTGGCGCATGTCCCCTGAGTCCTAACCCAGGGCTTCGGGTTTAGGGTTTAGGGTTTAGGGTTTGGGGTTTGGGGTTTAGGGTTTAGGGTTTCTTTTCTTAGGACATGCCAGTGTGGCCTGGGTTGAAGGTTCCTAAACTCTAAGCCATGGCTTTCTACGTTGTCGGCCTGCCCAGAGTTGCTTGGGGGGGAATCCCTCAGGAAGCTCTAGTTTTCTGGGGGTCAGGGCTTAGGGTTTAGGGTTATAGGGTTTAGGGCTTCGGGTTTAGGGTTATAGGGTTTAGGGTTTAGGGCTTAGGGTTATAGGGTTTAGGGTTTAGGGCTTAGGGTTTAGGGTTATAAGGTTTAGGGTATCGGGTTTGGGGTTAGAGGCAGCCATGCAGCGCATGGCTTCACATGTGGCCGACATGCTTTTTGAACCCTAAACCCTAACCCTAAACCCAGCAAGTGATGCTGCTGCGCAGAAGTATACCCAGAATTGCCTCGTAATCGCCCAGCGATGTGGATTCGCCCCAGCTGTGCAGGAGTGAAAAAAACCAGCAACTCACATGCATAGCGCGTGGCAAGGGCCGGTGACGCGGGGTGCTTGGACATGTCGAACGAAGCGGAAGTTGCAGAGGCTGCTCGTCACCGATTTGTATCCAAAGTATGTCTTGTTTTGTGGCCGTAAACTCTAAACCCTAAACCCCGAGCCCTAAACCTTAAACCCTAAACCCCAAACCCTAAACCTTACACCCCAAGCGCTAAACCCTGAACCCTATGCAGCAGACCCTAAACCCTACACCCGATATGTTGTTTTTGGGCTCCATGTTCCCGAGTGTCAGATGCCCAAGCCCCTCTACCTGCACATGACCGGAAGCCAGAGCACTGCAAGCTGTTAGGCCCCTTGCTTTAAGCGACGAAGCCCTCCCAAGGCTGCACCCTCAACCAAAACCCTAAACTCTAAACCCTAAACCCTGAACCCTGAACCCTGAACCCTATCTCCGGGAGGTCCGGCTCTTGCAGACCAATCTGCACCTAGAGAAGGCTGCACGAAGACCGGGCGCCAGCGCGAAACCCCTAGAGGAGAGGGGCCTGCGGTACTTGGATGATCATGGTTACTTGTAAGTAGTAGGTTACAGGTGCCATAAGTAGGGCTACGTATAAGCTAGAAGTGTAGTTGCCATACTTTTTACCCTGCTTACTTACAACTACCCTAAACCCTAAACCCTAACCCTAGGGGTTCAAGGTAAATGCCGTCGGTTTGGGGCTTAGGGATGAGGGTTTAGGGTTTAGGGTTGATGGTCTGTATGAGGAAATGCTAAACAGGGACTCGCCCCCGCACTCTCTCTCTCACTCTCTCTACCTCTCTCACGCCATGCCCCTTGAACCCCTCAGTGCTTCATTGTTGTTTGCATTTTTTGGGGTGAACCTGGATAACCCGAAACCCTAAACCCGAAATCCTAAAGCCCCGTTTCCTGTGTACCTCCATGACAAGCCTTCAGCCGCAGCCCTCGAAAGCCCTGAACCAGACAAGTCGCGTGGGTATAGCGATTGTGAAGCCTATGAGGGTTAGGGTGCGCCAGAAGGCAAGCTTTTCGGGTGCCCATGTACGATCCGAGGCATGGGGGCTTTTTTTGGGGAAAAGGCCAGAGACACAGCCGAAAAAAACCTATAAAACCTCATCCTCAACCCTAAACCCTAAAAGTCTAGAAGCCCCAGTTGAAGGAGGAGATTGCACGCCTCCTGCATCCGCACGTCAACAAGTCCAAGAGCCCCCTGGCCTCGTAGGGCCCTGAAAGGTTTGAGAGTGCAGGTTTAGGGTTTAGGGTTTAGGGTTAGGGGTTTAGGGGTTTAGGGGTTTAGGGGTTTAGGGGTTTAGGGGTTAGGGGTTAGGGTTTAGGGTTTAGGGGTTTTTTTGGGAGGGACCAGAGTGCTTTAGGGCTGAGGGTTGAGGGCTTCGGTTTTCCGGGTTTGGGGTTGACCGGGGATGGGCTTGCATTTTAGGGTTTAGGGTTTAGGGTTTAGGGTTTAGGGGATGCGAAGTCGAGCCTGAGCCTGGCTGTGGGGATGCTTGGCCTAGATGCCCAGCCTTTGCAAGCTAGCACCTCAATGAACTAGGTTTGATAAGTCTATATGAATATACGTACACGTGGTCTTGCAGACATGCGCACAGCATCTGTAGGCCGGAGACCGCATGCAACAGATAAACACGCCTTATAAATACGACCGCTCGAAGGCTCTGTTGGAAGAGTGGGGGCTGTAAAGTTCAGTGTGGATTTAAGAGGCAGCAGAGAATCATTGCAGCACCCTTCGCTCGCCGTGATGCTCACTGAGCAGTTGTGGCGCGGCTGAGAGACTTGATGAGTCTATGCTCCAAGCCCAACTTTTTTTCCTCAAAAACTCCGCGTAATTGCAATGACTACTTGGGGTTTCGGAAAGGTGTCCTATAGTCTTGGGATGCAGCTAAGCGGCACGGGTTATGTCAACATAGTCAGGCATCATGTAGAGCTTGGCCGAGACTCCGAAAGTAGCCGTACTTCATCGTAAGCTCGCTACAGGCAGGGGTCTTTGCATCCCAAACCCTGAAAAAATCGAGGCCTTGCCTGCCGCGTGCGAGTGTGAGAGTCCGTCGCCACAAAGGAAGCCTGTTGGAAGAGCAAGCACCCCTTATCGGTAACAAGGACGAAAAGCCCATAATCTGCCCTTGCACGCCACAGCATCCTCACTTAATTCTTCCGCCCTCACCCTACATTCACTAAACCCTAAACCCTTAAGGTCCTAGGCGGCTCTTGGTGAGAGACTCAAGTTTACTGTGAAGTGCTTGTAGGGGTTGAGGGCTCCTGAAATCGGGCGACCGCTTTTCCAGCATATGCCCCACAGGCTCATAGGCTGCAAAAGGGACCCTAAACCCTAAACCCTAAACCCTGAACTGCCGCCAAGGTCCACCACGGCTTGGACGGTGGCTGGCCTCTTGTCTTCAGGCAGAACACAGGGGGACAACGAGATCCGACAATGGTTCGAAGCCTGGCACGCATGCTGAGATTGATGCGGTTAGGGTTTGAGGGTTTGGGGTTTAGGATTTAGGGTTTAGGGTCTAGGGTTAGGGTGACTCTGACCTTAAACTTCCTAAACCTCCAAAGCCTGAAAACCCCAACGGCCCGATGGCAAGTGCTGGCATCCGGCTCGGGTTTCGGAGTGCCTCCCCTGTGGCTTTCAGGCTATCTACTGCCCTGGGGGGGGTGGGGTGGGGGGGTTGGGTGGGGGGGTGGGGGGGGGGTGGGGGGGGGGGGGGGGGTGGTGTGGGGGGTGGGTGGGGGGGGGGGTGGGGGGGGGGGGGGGGGGTGGGCGGGGTGTGGGGGGGGGGGGGGTTGGGGGTGGAGGCAGGGAGTCTGGGTTGCTGAAATGACACAGGGGTGTGGATTCTTGTTCAGGTTTATCTGAAATTACGTGGCTTATGGTATATGAAGAGGTTAGGTTTAGGCCGTTAGGTTTAGGCCAAAACAGAGGTTTCAGGATGTGCGTTTGTTTAGGCTCCAACTCCTGTTTCCATCATTCCCGCAAAAAAACAATGTTGGATGTATTCGGGCTAGCAGTGAACTCTCAAAGGGTTTAGGGTTTAGGGTTTAGGGTTTCGGGTTTAGGGTTTAGGGTTGAGGGTTTAGGGTTGCAATCAGAGTTCTAATTCAAATAGGACGCCCTCAAGCTTATGCCCTGCACTCCCCTCCCCCCAAATTCGCATCAGGGGATCCCCCCCCCCCCTCTCCTCCGGCCCTGGAATTCTTTCTTCTTGGGTTTAGGGTTTAGGGTTTAGGGCTTACGGTTTAGGGTTTTGGGATGGGCCTTAAAAATGGGATGGGCTTCTGGGAGGGCGTACGGGCCCCCATGCGGAGGATGCACCGCCGACCAAGCAGGCGGGCCGCATCATTGGGATCTCGGCCTCAGTTTTCCTCTTGCTGCTCGTTTTGACTTGGGTGCACTCATGGCTTGGTAGGATCCCCTAAATTTCTGCAAACCGTAAACCCTGAACCCCAAGCCCTAAGCCCTAAGCCCTAAGCCCTAAGCCCTAAGCCCTAAGCCCTAAGCCCTAAGCCCTAAGCCCTAAGCCCTAAGCCCTCACCCTAAACCCTAAACCCTAGGGTTTAACCCTAAACCCTAAACCCTCAACCCCAAACCCCAAACCCCAAACCCCAACCCCAAACCCTAAACCCTAAACCCTAAACCCTAAACCCTAAGCCCTAAGCCCTAAGCCCTAAGCCCTAAGCCCTAAGCCCTAAGCCCTAAGCCCTAAACCCTAAACCCTAAACCCTAAACCCTACCCTCCTGAGCCCTGGACCCCGAGCCTCATGGGTGCTACGAGCTGCTCACAGCCGAGGCTTTTTTGCTACTGGATCACCACCCTCAAGGCAAAGAGAGGGTTTAGGGTTTAGGGTTTAGGCGGTTTAGGGTTTAGGGTTTAGGGTTTAGGGTTTAGGGTTTAGGGTTTAGGGTGTACAGGGTTTAGGCCCTTAGGGTTTAGGGGTTTTAGAAGAGCTGTCTTGACTTTTGGGGCTTGAGGATTTTTGCGACGTCGGGGTTCAGGCGGGGATTTTGGGTTCCCAAAGGCCTTCAAATAAAACCCTAAGCCCTAAACCCTAAACCCTAAGCCCTAAACCCTAAACCCTAAACCCTAAACCCTAAACCCTAAACCCTAAACCCTAAACCCTAAACCCAACCTTTAAGCCTAAACCACCCTCAACCCTGAATCGGGTAGAAGTCGACAGCCCCGGGGCCACCTCCAGCCTATTCGTAGCCCAATCCCGTTCTTCCCTAACCTCCCAAGAGCCTAGAGCCCAAAAAGGAATTACTGAGATTACTGCTACCCGAAGGTTTAGGGTTTAGGGTTTAGGGTTTAGGGTTTAGGGTTTAGGGTTTAGGGTTTAGGGTTTAGGGTTTAGGGTTTAGGGTTTAGGGTTTAGGCCTGTATCTATCGGACCTGAACGGTATGCTCTGGGCCCCCACGTCACAATGCAGGAAGTCTACTTGAAAAGCCCCAAGTGCACCTTCTTTGGGCACATGAACCCTATAGGGGCCTATACACATGGCATCTGGCGAAAGTGCTCGCTGCTTTCTGCCCGACCCTAATCCCCAAACCGTAAACCCCTAAACCCTATAGCCCCAAAACCCTAGTGTGGCTTGCAAGAAGCCTAGAATGGTGGCGGACTCACAGTTCCAACTTTGCGAAGCCTTCCAACCCTCAACCCTCAACCCTCAAACCCAAAACATTGAACCCCAAACCCCGAAATCGAACCCTAAACTTTTAACCCTTAAACCTTAACCCTTTACCCCCCTAAACCCTTAACCCTTTTTCTTTTGTGAGGAAGTGCCACCCATGCTTCGAGAAGAAGATGGCGCCGGGGATGTCAAGGCAGGATCTTTGGCCCGAGGCTTGGGTTTAGGGTTTAGGGTTCAGGGTTCAGGGTTGAGGGTTCAGGGTTTAGGGTTTAGGGTTTAGGGTTTAGGGTTCAGGGTTCAGGGTTTAGGGTTTAGGGCTTAGGGTTTAGGGTTTAGGGCTTAGGGCTTAGGGCTTAGGGCTTGGGGTCTAGGGTTCAGGGTTTAGGGCTTATGGTTTTTGGGGTTGGGTTAAGGCAGGTGCCGGCATGGCTCTCAGACCAGACCGCGTCACAGTTGCAACAAGGGAGAGACTCGGTCAGTGAGGGCTGTGCGGGATCACAAAGGGGACTTGCGTATGGGTCTGCCGTATTTGCTGTGGGCTGACATCCTAGAAGCCATAGCTAAACCCTGAACCCTAAACCCCTAAATCCCTAAACCCTAAACCCTAAACCCTAAACAAACCCTAAACCCTAAACCGTTGGGCCGTCAGGAGTTGCGGCCAGTTTCCATGGAGGAGCTGCAGAAGCATTCTCATCAGGCCTCGGGCAATCAGTGTAAGCCCTATCATCCCCTTTCTCAACCCCTAACCTAAACCCTAAACCCTAAACCCTAAACCCTAAACCCTAAACCCTAAACCCTAACCTCTATGCCTATAAACCCTATAGCTAAACCACCCCTGGCACAGGCGGACCTTTGGGTCTGTGTCGACGGCGTGGTCGCAGACCTCACAGAGTCACGCGCCGCTGTTTTGGGGTGCTGCGTAGGGTTTAGGGTTAGGGTATAGGGTTCAGGGCTTAGGGTTTAGCGTTCAGACGTGAGTTTGCTTTTTGCTAAGGTTCGCCACTAGCCACCCGGGAGGAGTGGACTTGCTACTGCAGCACGGAGGTGGGAAAAGGGTTTCCAGTTAAGTTTTTTTGGGTTTGGGGAGCCTTATCGAGGCCAAATGAGCCCGAAACCCTAAACCCTAAACCCTAGGATTTACGCGGCCTCCAGAGACCTTTGCTGCTCTATTTCGTCCCAAGCGAAGGAAGGGCCGCCTGATCTCACGTGGAGACTTGAGTTCTTGTGGAGACCTAGAAGTGCTAGCCTAACTCCGTGAGGAGCTAGCTTAGGGACGAAGTGAACCCTAAACGGGGTTAGGGTTTAGGGTTTAGGGTTTAGGGTTTAGGGTTTAGGGTTTAGGGGTTCATATGCCTTAATTAGAAATTATAGTAGTGTAGGGCAGGGAGGTTCCACCGAGAGATCCGAAGAAGTTGGTCGTGAAACTCGAATGGCACTCGAATAACTGTGCTGTTTGGCCTTATACCTGCAGCCCAACGTCTGCAAATTCGTAAAGTAAGTTGGTAGATTCAATTAGGGTTTATAGGGTTCATAGGGGCCTCTTCCGGCTCGTATGAGGGGACTAGGTTTAGGGTTAAGTCAGCTTCCCCAACCCCCCCATAGCAGATCTAACCTTCATAGCAACGAAACCCTCAACCCTAAGCCCTACGCCCAAAGCCCTAAGCCCTACGCCCTAAGCCCTAAGCCCCAAGCCCCAAGCCCTAAGCCCTGAACAACATAACCTGGCAGAGCGCCTGACACCACACCACACAGCTGGCAGGCGGGGACGCCTCTGAGCCCTTCCATGACGTAGGACACTCTGGCTTCGCCGTGGACCAGCACCTCAGCCAATGGTGTAGGGTTTAGGGTTTAGGGTTTAGGGTTTAGGAATGGGTGAGAGGGTTTGGGGCTACCTTAAGAATCCAAAACCTGCTTGGTTTTTGTTTTTTTCTGAGTATTGTTAGCGCTTTCTAGGACTTTTAGGTAACCTACACAAAATTGGTTTTGGGTTCTGCAGGTGGTTTAGGGTTTCGGGTTTGTGCTTCTAAGCGGGAGGGGTGCCAAGTGTTGAGGCCGTTGTTTCCCTTGAGATGGCCCCTTAAACGGACTAACCTAAGTAACACCTTAAGCCTAAACCCTAAACCCTAAACCCTAAATCCTAAAGCGAACCCTAAACCCTAAACCCTACCTAGAGTAGAGCTGTCAGTGTGTTTTTGCGCCTTTGAACCAAAAATTGGGGGGTTTAGGGTTGATTAGGGCAAAGGGTTTCAGGGCTTTATTTGGGTTTACCCTGCCCTGCAGCGTGGCAGCGAGGCTGCTAGGTTACCCTATACCCTAAACCCTAAACCCTAAACCCTAAACCCTAAACCCTAAACCCTCCGGTGATCTCGCATCTTGATGCCTCTAGGCTGCGGAAGCGAGCCGTGGGCAGGCTAGCCATGCCACAGGCGCGCTGAGCATGGGCATGCTTGTCGCAAACTGTTTTCTTCGGAAACAACTTGCGCGCGAAACCGCATAGGTACAAGTCAACCGATGTCTTCCTGCTTAGCATGATGCTGTTTAGCGACGGTGAGAGAGAGAGAGAGAGAGAGAGAGGGAGAGAGGTTTGGGGATTTGGTTTGGGGTTTAGGGACAGGGTTTTGGGTTTTAGGGTTTCAGGCTTGGGGCTTAGGCCTTTCATGGGTTTAGGGTTTAGGGTTTCGGGTTTAGGGTTTAGGGTTTAGGGGTGTAGATTGAGGAGCAGGGGGTTGGGGGGGGGGGGGGGGGGGGGGGGGGGGGGGGGGGGGGGGGGGTATTGGTGTTGTTATGCCAAAACTCTTTGCTTGTGCTGCTCATGATAGTGAGACACAGACAGTCCGTAGTAGCACTATCAAAATTACGGATGTAGATCATCATGCTAGACAAGACATCGGCAATCAATTCTACGACATTACCCGCACCTTTCGGATGAGATGGAACATGTTTAAACAAACTATGCTTTGGTGTGCTGTATGTTCATGAACTGCTAGTTTAGCCTCGAGCTTAAGATGCGATATCAACAGTTGATTTGTCGATGCCTGGCATATATTGCGAACAAGTTTACGATTCCGATTTCATTGTTTACAGCAGTTTAGCAGTATGCTTCGAAATGTCGTTTCCAACACTTCGTCACTTAGTCAGTCCTAGCAAATGTTCTGCCTGGAGTCGAGTTACGTCTTGGGATTGAGATCTTCTGTAGGGTTTCCGGGCTGCAAGATGTCTCAGGCGTGATCTCTTCCAAATTGATGCCACGCAGCTTTACATTCTTAGTGTTATTCTACTAGTAGACATAAGATTAGCAGATTATCAAAGGAATATACTATATGATATTTTCAAGTCTGTGTAAGATGCTATATTAGCCAAGCCGTCGCCTGCAGCAGGTGAGGAAAGCCAAGCAATAGCTACTGATTTAGGGTTTTTGGTTCAGGGTCCAGGGGGTATGGCAAACGACCGGCTCGGCTTTCGCTATAGCATGCCCTGTGCACTGGGCTGCTGCATCAGTGACCAACGCATGTGAGTGTGATCCAGTTCCGCTAGTCACGCAACTAGGACGGCTCAAGACCGGCCTGCAGGCGCGCAAACTAGATAAAAGAAGCAACAACAGAGCAACAGTGCCCAACAGATCCCAAAACGCAACCGTGGCTCTTCTGTTTGCACGATGCACTTAGAAACTGACATTTGAAACCCGAAGCCCGAAACCCCAAACCTTATTCTGCTGCGCATGATGGCTTTCCTTCAAAGTTGGTGGTCTGACCCAATGGACCCATGAACCTTGCCTATCTCGTGCGGGCGCGAGCGAACTCCTAAACCCTAATACAGCCTAACGCCCTAAACCCTAAACCCTAAACTCTAAACCCCAAACCCTAAACCCTAAACCCTAAACCCTAAACCCCAAAAATGCCCCTGATTTGTCCATGCCAGACTCGCGCATTAGGCCGAGGAGGCCAAAGGGGACATCGCCGTGGAGAGGGACTCCGCCCCTCATCTTCATCCTTGTATTTTACTACTGCTTTCTAGGCGTTAGGGGTTAGCGTTAACCCTAAACCCTAAACCCTAAATCCTGTTTTCGTAACCCCCCCCCCCCCTCCCCCTGTAGGGTTTAAGGTGGAAAGGATGCTGAAGTCGTTCCTTTCTTGCCGGAGCTGCACTACCTGTCTACAGTTGAAAGTTGGTTTGGGTTATGTGGGTTGTAGTTTAGGGTTTAGGGTTTAGGGTTTAGGGTTTAGGGTTGGCCGCATGTTCAGCATGCACAGGACGTCGATGGCTTGCTCTCCTGTCCACAGCTCTAAATTTCGAAAAGCCCGGACCCCGAACCCCGAAACAAGACGAACAGAGAAAGAGTACCCTAAACCCTAAACCCTAAACCCTACATGTTCTGCAGTGGCATTGTGAAAGCCATCGAGTCACTGGAGCTTTGAACCAACACCTCAGGTTGCGAGCCGCATCTTCACGAAGGAGGATCCATACAACGTCTGGTTCTCAAAGGGACTCGAAGAGAATGTGAGCCGATCAGGGATGGGTAGGAACAGAGCAGGAGTCCACCAGACATAGACGGGCAACCGAGAGACTCGAGTAGGCCGCCAGCAGGCCCTGATTCTTTTTAGGGCTTAGGCCGGACTTAGGTTCCCATATTCCTAGGTTACTGTTGGGTTTAGGAGAGCTCCTCAAAGCAACCTCATCGCATGGGGAGATAGCATTCAAAGCAATAGGGAATGACTGGCACACAATGGCAGGGCAAGAAAGATGCATTCTGATGCCACGACCTACTCTAAGCCCTAAACCCGAAACCCTACACCCTAAACCAAAAAGCCATCTTGACTGCCGCCTGTGTCCAAAGGTGCACAAGGTGCTTGGTTTCACGGTCCTCTCCCTGTACCTCTACCGGATCTTCGTTTGGATCTGTTTTCGCCTCAGGCAAGGGTCATTTAGGGTTCAGGGTTTCGGGTTTAGGGTTTAGGGTTTAGGGTTGGGATGCAATTACCCCCGAATGTAATCCCTATTAAGGACTGTTAGTTTAAGGGGGAACATCCCAAGTTTAAAGCCTGAAACCACTTTTGGCAGAGCTCCGCGGTGTCTCGTGCTTGCGACCATGCTCGGCTGCTGAGCCCCTAGCTGCCCGAATGCTCTCCCCCAAGGTGTTCGTGCACGCCTGAGTTCCCTGTATGTACGCGGTAATCCTTCTTGCATATTGGCTGCTTTGGAACACGAGAGGAAATCAAACAAGACAGGTGAGACATCGAACAAGCTCAAAATACCGACAAAGTGCACCTTCACACTCCTCCAGTAGCAGGGTTTTGAGTAGCTTTCGGGACTGAGGGCTGTGGCGTTGCCTTTTCTTGGTGGCTTTAGGGTATGGAAGGTGAAGGCGAGAGACTGGGTATGTGAGCCGCCCCTCCCCCCTCCTCTTTTCGGGTTTGCGGCAAGGGTTTAGGAATGCGAATTCGGGCGAGGGTTTGTTAGGATTGAATGGGTAGGATTTGGGATTATGATGATATAGAGTTGAGGTTTCGGGCTTCTGGTTCGGGCCTGCCCCAGATGCGAAGCAACAAGCGGGATTCAGTAGAAGTCTGTTCAAGGCCCTTGCCCCCACACCCTAAACCCCAAAACTCTAAACCCTAAGCCCTAAGCCCTAAACCCTAAACCCTAAACCCTAAACCCTAAACCCTAAACCCTGAACCCTAAACCCTAAACCCTAAACCCTAAACCCTAAACCCTAAACCCTAAACCCTAAACCCTAAACCCTAAACCCTAAACCCTAAACCCTAAACACATCACAAGAGCTTTCATGCCACCCTCGCTCGAGGTCAGTTGCAGCCACCGGATTCTGACTGGGCAGGCTTTCGCCCCGACTTCTGGGCTTTGGATGCCTGGCTGGAGTTGGGTTTCGGGTTTAGGGTTTAGGGTTTAGGGTTTAGGGTTGAGGGTTTAGGGTTTAGGGCCTAGGGTTTAGGGTTTAGGGCCTAGGGTTTAGGGTATAGGGTTCAGGGTTTAGGGTTTCGGTTTAGGGTTTAGGGTTTAGGGTTTAGGGGTGCAGGATGCAGGGATGTTATGCACTCTAGACTCAGGCGGTGGGAAGGGGCGGGGGGGGGGGGGGGGGGGGGGGGCAAAGTGGTGTTAAGGCTTGTCTGCTGGGTCTGGAGCATTCAAGCATCACAGAACGTTCGAATATCCTGCCACAGGCGGACTTTAATGCCTAAGGCCCAGAGCGCTTTGCACACGTTTTCGGGTTACCAGTCCATGTTGTACCTTCTAACTTCATTTTCACCTGCGGAAAGCACATGTTCCTGTTTCCTGTCTGGGGGAGTTGCAGCTGGCGGTTGCGCGAACTAAACGGGTATAAATGCCGTGACCCGCATGCACAACACCTTGTCGAATCTGAGTTTTGAGCAGGGTGTTCAAGAATGGTAATTCTGGAAATGTGACGTGCTCAAATTGCCTCAGCCTTTGTGTCTTCAGTTGCGGTCGTTAGCCTTCTTCCTTGAGAGAGCCACGCAACACTCGCAAACACGACTGCTCTACTACCTATCTTTAATGCCCAATTTCTTATAAGATGAAGTTGCCTGCTTTATGGAACACACAGCTTATAAAAATGTATTTTGCGCATTCGTTGGTTTTAGCTTCCGCTTGAGACTGGGGTAGTGGAGCTTGTGTTTGGTTCGTTTCTTGTTAGTTGGCTGTTTTCTCCTTCCACATAGCCCTGTCAACGGCGCTCTTTTTCCCAAGGAACTGCATGGGTTGGGACCCTCTGTTGCGTGCCCACCCTCCCACCCCCCCCCCCCCCCCCCACGAAGTTATTGCGAAACAGATCCCAGCACACGACGGAGAGATCCGGAAGCCGGATAAAAAGCCTGGGAAGCTTGTGAGTTGCAGGGTTGTTGGTCGTGCCGTTTCCCCAGGCACTTCTAACAGTGCAAGCTGCTTCAAGGCTGAGCTTCAACATCCGACACCCGATCTAACATGGAAGGGCTTATCTGCAAGATCCTCTACACGATGCAGAGTCCTACCTCAGTAGGCCATTTGGGCGTGCTGCGTTTGCCGCCCTATACTGGCTTGAAATAAAGGATCGCATTTTCGAACCCGAAACCCTAAACCCTAAACCCCTAAACCCTAAACCCTAAACCCAAAACCCTAAACCCTACTTTCAGAGGAGCTAAATGTCCAACGTTTTCTTCTACCTACCAAAAACAGCAATCGAAGGCGAGAGCTCCCTCTTCATTGAGACGCCTTGTGTCTTAAGAACAGGGCCTAGGGTTTAGGGTTTAGGGTTTAGGGTTTAGGGTTTAGGGTTTAGGGTTTAGGGCTTCAAGAGACCCTATACACCCCCAAAACTTTTGCTGAGGCCAGCGTGATGACGGTGGAAGCCCTGCAGCTTTCCTCCTTCATCTTCCACGTGCCCGCCGGGCTGCAATGGAACGTATAGGGTTTAGGGGCTTAGGGGTTTAGGGGTTTAGGGGTTTAGGGGTTTAGGGTTTAGGGTTTAGGGTTTAGGGTTTAGGAATTTAGGGTTTAGGGTTTAGGAGGAACCGCACGATGTATGTAGGGTTTATAGGGTTTGCATTGGCGTTTAGCCGAGCCTTCCCGCTCCAACGTTGACGCAGGAACTCCGAAGAAACGCCATGCCGACGAAGTCCACATCCCTCGCACGCTCTGCCCAGTGTTCAGTTGCAAAAGAAAATGCTACTGATCTGAAAATTGAATCACAAGACATTATTCTAGTTTTAAAAAATCATTTTCTGCTAAATGGCGGTATTCGTGTACAACTATAGCCAATCTCACGGCCCTCATAAGCCGGAGCACCCCCATCGTGTTGGGTAGTTTTCGCGCCACCCTCAGAAGTGGGGGAGGAGCTGCTTCGCAGAGTTCCGCAAGGGCGCACACGCACGCGCTTGCTTGTGCCAGGGGATGCCTACGAGCATGTCTTGTCGCGTGTTGCACTCCCTGTGTGTGCTTTTGTCATCGCACCGCCCTCGGAAGACGGGAGGGTATATGCATGCTTGTATAGGCGAGCCGGGTTGTTTACAGGGTCCTGCCAAGCGGATCTGTTTGCATCTTGGTCTTGCGTCAGTTCGTGCCGGCCTTTGGCAGCTTGTAGGCGAACTCGACTTCACCCCTAGGATTTAAGCCGGAGATGCTGCTAAACCTAAGCAGGCAGCCCGAAAGCACCAGCCACACTCAAAGCAACCCCAACCCCAAAACCCTCCAGAACTTCAGCCTGCACCCTTACTTGGAGGTTCATAGGAACTTCTACGTAGGGTTATACGTAGGGCGAAACCCTAAACCCGAAACCCTAAACCCTAAACCCTACATTCATAGAACCTCCAACCTCTAGGCCAAAGAATCGGCCCCTCTCCGGGCCGATGATCTGGCAGGAATGGTGCCTCGGCGTGACTTTGGTTTCCTTTTAGGGTTTAGGGTTTAGGGTTTAGGGTTTAGGGTTGAGGGTTGAGGGTTTAGGGTTTAGGGTTTAGGGTTTGGGCAGCTCAAGGTTTGAAGGACCAAACCGCGGCAGCGCCTCCACGGTATTTCTGGCCCTGCTGCCCCTTCTATACTACCCCCCAAGGTTCCCCCCCATCCCCTCAACCCTCAACCCTCAACCCTAAACCCTAAACCCTAAACCCTAAACCCTAACTAAGGTTATTTAAGGGGGAGCCCAGGAAGGTAGTCTAGAGGGGGGTAGTAGGGGATCCCATAAGAGTCTCGAGGTTGGGATGCTTCCCCTCAAACTCACGGCCTTTAAGAGGGCTTTTCGTAGGGTTTAGGGTTTAGGGTTGGGTTTAGGGTTTAGGGTTTAGGGGTTAGGGTTTAGGGTTTAGGGGTTAGTGTTTGGGGTTTAGGGTTTAAGGGTTAAGGGTTTAGGGTTGAGAGCTGAGGGCCTACGCCCAGACTTCCCTAGGATGGGACTTGCATGAGTCGTTGGGATGTGCTGGGGATGAGCCCAGGCTTCATTCAGGTTTTTCGGGGGTTTTGGGTTTAGGGTTTAGGGCTAGGGTTTAGGGTTTAGGGTGTAGGGTTTGGGCTTCAGGGCTTAGGGTTGTGGGTGTTTGAGGTATCGTGCGGCAGTGTTCAACGGTTCATGGTTCCTGAAGCTGCATGGTCACATAGGAAAATGCGAGAAGTCTGCCAAAAAACGTGGTTCACAGCAGGTAGGGCCCTGCATTTGTACATCCTTCTCAAGTCGCCCCTGAATACTGAACTCAGAACACGGAACCCCTAAACCCTAAACCATGAACAATAAACCCTAAACCCCAAAAGCCCTAAACCCTAAGCCCTAAAACCTAGCCCGAAACCCTAAACCCAAAAAGCCCCTCAAGCATCTTCTACCCACAGCACCCTGAAGCCGAAGTTCGAAGCCCACCTGCGCTCCCAGAACCCGATGGGGCGCTTGCAGACATATGGGCATTTCCAAAAATCGGGTACCCCCTTATATACCCCAAACAAAACAGAATCCTAAGGGACCCCCCCCCCCCCCCAAAAAAAAAAATAAAAAAAAGAAAAAAAAGTACCCCGATTTTCGGAAATAGGTCCTACCTAGGTGCCTTCTTCAAGGGGCCCTCGAAAACAAAAACCTTAAACCATCACGACTCGCATCCTATCTGCTCCATGGCCGGCGCCGGGCGGCGACGGCGGGATGTGGCGAAATCCCCGCGCTTCCCGCCGCTCTGGAGCGCCTGGTTTTGTAGGGCTTAAGCTTCAGAATAAGGTTTATGGGATAGTAGGGTAGTTAGGGATGTTTTCCCTTTTGTTGCAGCTTTTTGAAGTTGATATTTTTCAGAAACCCTAAACCCTAAGCCCTCAAGCCCAAACCCGAAACCCTCCCCGAAACTCGAACCTTAAACCCTAAACCCTTAATCCTAAGGCCTAACCCTTAAGCCCTAGATCTAAACTCGAAGCCGCAGGAGTCCCAAGCCGAAGAAGAACGGCTACTTCCCGGCTGGGAAGAGGGAGCCAGAGGAGTTTGGGGCAGCCCCCTTTTTGCACAAAAGCTCAGGGTTTTGGGTTTTGGGTTTCGGGTTTAGGGTTTAGGGAAACCTTTCTTCTTAGCCTGTTGCAAAAAAGGGTTTAGGGTTTCGGGTTTCGGGTTTCGGGGAGGAAGGAGCCTATGTTCCTGCAAGAGCCGTTTGCCCCCGCGAGGCAATTTGTGGTTTTCCTTTGTTTTGTTTTTAATATAGTTTTGTTTTTGTTTCACCCTGTCGCCCCGATAACGCAGCTTGAGTAGGAAGCCTTTTGAATTATCGCAAGCAGGAAGCTTGGGGTTCTTCAGCTTAATGCCGTTTACTTACCCCTAATACCCTAAACGCCTTTCCCGTCTTACCCGAATACCCAAACCCCCTCATACCTTTAAACCCCCTACACCCTAAACCCCCAAATGGGGGTTTCCGAAAAAGGGGGTACCCTTTGTAGGGGTCCCTTTAGGGTATATAAGGGGTACTCTATTTGTCGGACCCTAAACCCTAAACCTTAAATTTTAAACCCTAAACCCTAAACCCCAAACCCTAAACCCTCTCTATCATATATATATATATATATATATTTATTTATTTATTTATTTATTTATATTTAAACCTTCGGGACTTTTCGACCCATCTGCCCCCCAATGTTCGGGCGATTTCGCACAATCTGACCCCAATGTTCGGGCGATTCCGACCAATCTGACCCCAATGTTCGGGCGATTTCGACCAGGTCGAAAAGTTACGAACATTGGGGCCCCCAATGTTCGGGCGATTTCGACCAATCTGACCCCAATGTTCGGGCGATTTCGACCAATCTGGCCCCAATGTTCGGGCGATTCCGACCAATCTGACCCCAATGTTGGGGCGATTTCGACCAGGTCGAAAAGCCACGAAAATTGGGGCCCCAATGTTCAGGCGATTTCGACCAATCTGACCGCAATGTTAGGGCGATTTCGGCCAATCTGACCCCAATGTTCGGGCGATTCCCAGTAGGATGGAAACCTTGTGTTTTCTTAATGTTATGGGGTTCTATGGGCGGGTGGGTTTTTTTCTGAGCCTGGAACCTCCTAATGACTATGAATGCTAGAACAGTGACCCTCGAGACACTAAACCCTAAACCCTAAACCCCAAAACCCTAAACCCTAAACCCGAAATTCCCGACTCCAACTCAAAGGACTGGGCCGGCCAGATCCTGGCGCGCGACTGCGCGAAGCCCCCACCGAGGCGGCTGAACGAGGCGGAGCGTCTGCGGCGGCTGGTGCAAGGCCTGGTCTGTGGGGTTAGGGTGTTTTAGGGTTTAGGGTTTAGGGTTTAGGGTTTAGGGCTTAGGGTTTAGGGTTTAGGGTTTAGGGTTTAGGGCTTAGGGCTTAGGGCTTAGGGTTAGGGTTTAGGGCTTAGGGCTTAGGGCTTAGGGCTTAGGGTTTAGGGTTTAGGGTTTAGGGTTTAGGGTTTAGGGTTTAGGGTTTAGGGTTAGGAGTTCATGGATTATGGGGTTCAGGCTTTAGAGTGGGGCAAAAAGCGTGGGCGTAAAGAGGGTTGAGGGTTTGGGACTTAGAGAGTTCTTGTCAGTAGAGTTTCAAGGCTGAGAAGGTAACATTCAGGGACTTTCCGGGGGTACACGGGTTGCCGGTTGCGATATGGCTTGGATCGCCATAGCCTTCGAGGCTCTAGTTGGGGCTGTACCACTTGTGGGCCATTATGAGGGTCAAGGGTCCCAAAACCCTGCAAGACCTGAAGAACCCCAAGCCTTGCTTCTTTTGTTACTGTACCCTAGAATCCTATACCCTGGTGACCATATGAACCATACATGTGGGGGTCATGTACCCGATACTGCTAGAATTCCTATTAAGACATCTGAGACCACATAAACCCTAGGGTTCATGTGGTCTGCAGGGTAGTAAGCAAGGTACATCGACTGAACAACGTACGCGTGGGAGCTGGGGGGGTTTAGGGTTTAGGGTTTAGGGTTTGTGGCTCTGCTCACGAACCCTCCATACCCTCGAAGCCTAAGGACCCTAAACCCTTGCCTTGTGCACGAGCATCGAAGTTCTAAAGTCCCGCCACAAAGGCAGCCCTAAACCCGAAACCCGAAACCCTAAACCCTGGATGACACGCACAAATCGAGAAGTGTACCACGTTTTGGCGGGCGGCAAAAAAAACCTAAACCCGAAACCCTAGACCCTAAACCCTAAACCCTATAAACCCTCAGCCCTGTAAAACAGGGGCCATGGAGCGTCAGGGACTCTCGGGGCGACTGGCTGAGTTGCCTCCTGGCTGCCTTGTGCGATGCTCGGGCCCCACTACCCTACCCGCCCGACCCTAAACCCTAAACCCTAAACCCTAAACCCTAAACCCCCTAAACCCCCTAAACCCTAAACCCTAAACCCCTACCCCCTACCCTATCAACCCTACTCTAGGCCTATACTTAGACTTGTAACCTGCACTGATAAGCACCCTAAGTCCTCAAAGCAGGCTAATTGGACTTCTTGACCGCCCAGTATCCGCCTACGATTAAGATGGCGTGGTCACGGGAACAAAGGTAGGGTTTAGGGTTGAGAGCTCAGGGTTTAGGGTTTTGAGGGTTTGAGGGTTGACAGTTAGGCGCATATGACGGGGCATGGCGTGTGTTTGCGGATGTGTGCAAGCTTTTTTTCCTCCCGAGCGCAGCCCTAGTAGACATAAACCCCAAACCCTAAACCCCAAACTCCGAACCCAAAACCCCAAACCCTACACCCCAAACCCTAAACCCCAAACCCTAAACCCCAAACCCTAAACCTAAACCCCAAACCCCGACCCCAGGTTGCATGAGCCAGGGACACACCAGGCCGCTATGGACTTCGGCCAGAGCTGCCCCTTGGGTAGGGTTTAGTGTTTAGGTTTAGGGTTTAGGGTTTGGGGTTTAGGGTTTAGGGTGATTCGTTGCAGGTGCATGACATGCCCGGTTTTGGGGTGGTTTGGGGTCCCTAAACCCTAGACCCTAAACCCTAAACCCTAAACCCTAAACCCTGGGAATTCGGGAAGTCGCAACCCCAAGTTCCTTCCATGGGAATGTGAGTACTCTATCCACTTCATTTTCTACCCTAAACCCTAAACCCTAAACCTAAACCCTAAACCCTTTGCAGGGTCCGAGTTCCCAGTTTACGGGATCCTGGGCACTTCGGGTCTTACAGGGGTTTGGGGGGGGGGGGGGGGTACCCTTTACCAGGGTTTAGGGTTCAGGGTTTAGGGCTGAGGGTTCTTTAGGGTTTAGAGTTTAGAGGTGGCTTGTAGTGTTGTGTAGGTGTTTGCTGTAAGGTGACACAGAGCCTGGCTTTGCGCCACCTTACTAACAGTTACAGGTGGCCCCCAGCTGTACACAGTACTGCCATAGCTCAACTAGGGAACGAGGTACCTTACGTCCTCTAAACCCTGAACCCTAAACCCGAAACCGCCCAGGACTTATAAACCCTAAACCCTAAACCCTAAACAATGAGGGTATTTCTTCGTTTTTGAGCAGCTCCCTCCACAGCCGAGCCCATGGAGCTGGTAATCCGGTGTGGGATGGATCTGCGTGGACAACATACCGGCTCTTTGTAAGGAATCCCCTATATATATATATATATATATATAGACCCTTCAGGGGCAGAATATGCAGAATATGGGGTGCCTCATTCCAACCTCCCCAACTGAGAACCTTTACGACAATCCTTGGTCCTTGCCTCAGCACCCCAAAATATAGCAGTGTGTCTGCTAGGATTATGGAACGGTTGAAATTTTGGAGCAAAAGGGACCAAACCCGAAACCCTAAACCCAACAAGGCCTCATGAGCCTGGCCCTGTGGCACCGCTTCGGATCCGCGGAGTACGCGGAGCGAATGGGTTGGCTGGAGCGCAACCCGCCCGGTTCATGGAGGTTCATGGATAGTGTTTAGGGTTTAAGGGTTAACTGTACTTGTAGCCGTATTTTGGGTACTTATCACCCTGGAGGTTCATGGATAGTTAGAAGTAGGGTATAGGGTTAACTGTCCTGCTCGCCGAATTTTGGGTACTTATCAGCCTGCTGAGAACGACCCTTGAACCCTGAAGTAAGGGTGTGGCGTTTCAGTGCGGCTCGCTGCAAGGTTGTACCTGGACTTGAACCTTTCGGGTTAAGGGCTGCGGGGCTTAACTCCTCAAGCGACGGCCTTGCAGGATTCAAGTATCGTCTTTGCTCTTGAGACCCCTAAACCCCCCTTGAGACCCCCAAACCCTACAGACCCTTTAAACCTTCAAACCTGTGAGCCCAACAAGCCCTAGAGACCCTCATAAACCTAAAAGCCCAAACCTGTCATGCGCCTGCTGGCAGCCTAGGACCCTAAACCCTAAACCCTAAACCTGGGCTGAGAGAGCGGTTTATTGGTTGATGACCTTTTTGGTTGGGATCTGATGTCTTGTTTGCGCTCAGCCTGGACGGCAAACCTTTTGATGACCTGTACTTCAACCGCCAATTCCCTGCAGAGTGTCCGAGAGGTCAGCTAAGCGGGTGGCAAAAAAAAACCCTAAACCCTAAACCCTAAACCCTAAACCCTAAACCTAGGTACCGACTACGCAGCCATGGTGGCCACCCTGCCCACGAGGGCCGTTGAGGCTGCCATCAGCTTGTGGCGATCCGGCCAGCACGCCGCAGGCACATTTGAGCGAGGAGCAAGACCCCCAACGCTTCGTCTATTTAGGATTTATAGGGTTTAGGGTTTAGGGACCCTAAACCCTAAACCCTAAACCCTAAACCCTAAACCCTAAACCCTAAACCCTAAACCCTAAACCCTAAACCCTAAACCCTAAACCCTAAACCCTAAACCCTAAACCCTAAACCCTAAACCCTAAACCCTAAACCCTAAATGGATGGAGTTGCTCTTGATGTTGGTGAGGGCATGAGTCTCACACGTGGGTGCTTGCTTCAAGGGAACGCCGAAGCATGCCGACCAACCGCAATCAAGGAAATTTTGCCTTCTCTACTACATACAGCCGCGAGCAGCATGCTGCTGAAGACCCAAAATATCTCCAAAACTTCCAAAGTTTCCTCCTACATTTTCTTATTTTCTGCCGAAATTTCCTAATGTCTGCCTACATCCCCCAAGAGCCGCCTTGCAGGCGTCGACACCACGCAGCAGCGGAGCGTGCGGCAGATTGAGCTGCGAGCCTGGGCTATGGGGAATGCCCGGCAAGAGGCAGAGGAGGAGACCTGGGGTGTTGAGGTTCGTTTCAGCTTCGCTCTTGAGATGACGGCTAGATGTTAGGGTGTAGGGGTTGCGGGTGTAAGGCTTATAAGGCTTATTGTTTTAGGAACCCTTACCCTAAACCCTAAACCCTAAACCCTAAACCCCAAACCCTAAACCCAGCAAACAGAGGAGCTCAGAGCCGCGGAGGATGCCGCGAAGATCTCAAGCTCCACCTCTCACTTGGAGGTGCAGCTGACGGATTTTAGGCTATTTTTGGGCCTTGGGGTTTGGGGTTTAGGGTTTAGGGTTTAGGGTTTAGGGTTCAGAAGTTTCAGGTTTAGGGTTTAGGGGTTTAAGGAGTACAGGAGGGGTTGATCAAATTTGTGGGCCATCGCGATTTGCCGGGGCAGCTTTTGCATCTTGATTCAAGTTTGCCCGCTGCAGTGCTTGTCCTCCTGGCTGCTTCTGGGAGTGGGACTCCACCGTTGGTGGCGGGGCTTTCTAGGATTCCAGGGCTTTATAACCGGCCACTAAACCCTCAACCCTAAACCCTAACCCTAAGCCCTAAACCCTAAACCCTAACCCCTAACCTCTAAACCCTAAACCCGAAAGGGCTCTCTTTGGTCTGAGGTCCTGCGCGCCTGTCGAGCACAACGGGCGCAGTCGGCCGGTGAAGTGCTGGTGCGGAAAGCCTACGAGACTCGGCAGCCCAGTGGTACCCTTTGCCCTTTTGCTTACGGTTTTGTTAGCAGGGAATGAGGGAAGTAGGCCCTATGTATACCCTTTACGGGATTTTATAGGGTACCCCATTCCCCCATTCCCTCCTATCCAACTGTAAGTTGTTTTGGTTCTGGGTTCCCTTATAAAGTTTCCAGCGCATTATGAAAATGTGGTTGCTGGGCTACCAAGCACTTTGTGGTTGTCAGGGTTTATAGACGGTTCAGGGTCTGTGGCTGTATACGACAGGAGCAAGAACATTTGTCAGCAGCATTGTCCCAGAATTTCCTGATGACCAAATCGCCCATTTTCATCAACTAAGCACCTAGATCACACAGTGAAACCTGCAGGCTGCATCGAAGTCAGGTTTCACACCTGTTATCCTACCATCCTAGCAATCTGTGTCAGACAGACAGAGCTATACTGCAACAACCTATATATAACCCTAAACCCTAAACCCCAGACCCTAAACCCTAAACCCTAAACCCTAAACCCAAAAAAAACAAAGGAAAGGCTCACCGTGGGCCCCAGCAACTCCTTGTGGGACCTCTGGCGCAAGAGGGAGGCGATCCTGAGCACGGCGCTGGAGGGCGCAGGCTTCGGACCCCTGCGAGACCTGACGAAATAGCATCCTTAAGGATCCATGTACCTATATTATGGGGGTTAGGGTTTAGGGTTTATAGGGTTTAGGGTTTAGGGTTTAGGGTTTAGGGTTTAGGGTTTAGGGTTTACGAAAATACGGGACAATATAGATCCCCAAATAGTCGGATCCGCTTACATTAAGGACCCCAGGAAGGTACCCCGAATTTCGGAAACCCCCATATGGTGGGCTCTTAGTTATAGGAATCCCTGTAAGGCTCAAGTATATACTATGCAGGTCCATAGATCCTTAGGGCATACATTTCGGGTTCAGGGGTACGATGGTTTTTGTTGTGGGCTTCCTTGCGTGGCTTCAGGGATGCGATCCGACCCGAAACTGCCGGTCGGTGGGCTTCCGTGGGCTTCCACCATTTTGGCGCCTTCCATGTTGTGATTCTCTCTTTTCCTACAGCTTAATGGGTTATACCTTCGAATTCAGCGGTAGATGCTACTAACTGTAAGTAAAAAGAGTCCCAGGTATTTTTTTGGGCAGCATCTAAGGAGAAGCTTTGCGCACGGTGCGTGGGTACTGTGGCCCAGACATGGACCACGAAAATGCTGCCTGGACGCTGACCGTAGACCTCCTCACCATCACTCCTCTGACGGAGAACGCAGGCTCCACGATGCTCTACTGGTTAGAGCTTCATGGGTACATATAAGTAGGGTTATCTACGTGCCCCACATAGGGTTGCAAGTGCAGTTACCATACTTATGACCCCACTTAAAACGCCCATGAACCTTAAGTAGTCTTACTCCAAAAAGCTCTGGCGCGTACTTCAGGGTTCTACTAGCTGACGCTGCTGCAGGCGATGATTTGAGGTTCAGAAGACTTTGCATCATGGATTGCGAAGCCGATCCCGCTCCTCCCCCAACCACCAGCCCTAACTCCTGAACCCGGTACCTCCCCAAATCAGCCCCTGAGTCAAAAACACGCCGCCCTAAACTTTTTTTGGTGACCCCTTAATTCAGGAATATACCTTAAATCATATTGGGGTTCCGATTATAATTTAAGGCATATTCCTTAATTAAGGGGTTTTGGAGTCTCTAGGTATAGAATCTGGTAGCCTGTAAGCCCCGCCTAGGAGGAGACGCCCGTTCCAGCAAGATTATTGCGCCCTCTGCACCCCTATTTGAAGGCTCCTGGAGAGGGTTGTATATATGTGTGTATATATATATATATACATACATACAAATGCGACACTATAAGTAGGGATATTAAGTTCGCAGACCCGGATTCTTGTCGCCACCTTGCAGTGCCTAGCAGGCCCAGTGACTTGGCACGGCGACTACGCCGCCTTCCTCCGAAAGCGCTGTCTGGAGAAGAACCGGGCGCCGGCTGGCAGCTGCCCCTGGGAAACTTCAGACCTGAAGCCAGTTTTGTTGTTTAATCTATCTATGTATCTATCTATCTCCATATGTAGATACACATATAGATGCTAGCACAAACATATGTATATAAGGATATACATTGTACAAATGTATAGATATAGAGAGAGAGAGAGAGAGAGAGAGAGAGAGAGAGAAAGAGAGAGAGGGGAGCTTGGGGGTTTAGGGTTTTGGAATTTGGGGCTTTTGGGGCAAGCAGCTTACGCTGAGAAAAAGACCATCCCTCTCCACAACCCTGTGAGTCTGAAGCACCTGATGTGGTTCGCTTGGGCTTCAGGGTTCAGGGTTTAGGGTTTCCATATAGCTTAGGGCTTGTCGGGTTTAGGGTTCAGGGTGATGTTTCGGCTTTGGTTCTTCCAGTTAGGAAGTCCTGTGGGTGCCCTATACATGATTTAGGGTTTAGGGCTGTCGTCTTCGTGGTCGTCTTCGTGGGTAGGTAAGCCTGGCTGAGCAACTTAAGTCCAAAACCCTAACCCCTACACCGCAAACCCGACCTTAGGGGAGCCCTTCTTTCCTAAACCCTAAACCCTAAACCCTAAACCCTAAACATTAAACCCTTTGAGGCTCCCGCACTCCACCGTGGGACCCGGACGTGCCGAGGAAGCCCCGGGGGCGTCCGGCCACGGCGCTCCCGGGCTCCTATGAGCCAGATCTCATCGGACTGGCCTGACCTCCCTGGGCCTTAGTAGGCAAAGAGGGAATGAGGGCCCTACATATACTCTTGAGGGCCCTACATATACTCTTTCAGGGATGATAGGGTACTAGCAGCTACAGGAAATGAGGGAATTCGGGCCCCAAACATTCTCTTCAAGGGATTACATAGGGTACCTCATTCCGGCATGCCCTACTAAGAACAAGCCAGTGTAGGTGATTTACTTGAAGGCTCCCTTTTCTAAGCCCCTTGAAGCCGTCAGTTTATGCAAGGGCTGACGGAAGTTCAGGTTTTAGGGTTTAGGGTTTAGGGTTTAGGGTTTAGGGTTTAGGGTTTAGGGTTTAGGGTTTAGGGTTTAGGGTTTAGGGTTTAGGGTTTAGGGCTTTTTCATGGGGTTTAGGGCTGAAGCTCAGACCCCTGCTTTTAGCTGTTGAGTTTTCAGTCGGGGGGAGGAGTGCTAAAGGGGATTGCTAAAGCTGGGAGGCCAGAGCGCGTACTACTTACCAGATCCCAATTTGACAGTTCCGTTTTTCGTTCGCCACCCTATCCTTCGCACATGTCGAGATCCAGCAGGGACTCAGGTATCCAAAGACCCCCTGAAACCCTAAACCCTAAACCCTAAACCCTAAACCCAGATTAAAACCCTAAACAGAAGAAAAACGAGCTTCGAAGCGGGACTCTGTGCTCTAGGCACTGGCCGGAGCGGATTTTGGAAGAGCCAGCAAGCGGCCGGATGGCACTGGCTGGGCAGATTTGATGGACTCAGTGGCATCCTAAACCCTAAACCCTAAACCCGAAACCCTAAACCCTAAACCCCAAACCCTAAACCCCCAGCTCATCCATTATGTTTCACCCCGCCCCCCCACGAATTTTTCACAAATTCGGGACAACTTCCCGCACTCTTTGGGAATGTCCTTTCTTTGTACAAGGGCATTGTCTTGCCGCAAAAGCGTGCCGACTTGCCCCTCAGACTTCAGGCAGAAGTGGCGTAGAGCAAAGTGGCCAGCTGCAGCAGGCATGGGTTTGGGGTTTAGGGTTTAGGGTTTAGGGTTTAGGGTTTAGGGTTTAGGGTTTAGGGTTTAGGGTTTAGGGTTTAGGGTTTAGGGTTAGGGTTTAGGGTTTAGGGTTTAGGGTTTGGGGTTTCAGCTTTCCGGGTTTAGGGTTTAGTGTCGGCGAATGTGACATGTAGACTTCAAATGCCATGCTGCTAAGGCGTGCGCATAACCTGATCTTTGTCAGCCGCCTCGTCTTCGTGTTCCTTGGGATCTTACGACTGGCGATGTCGAGCCACACTTGCCCAGCTCTCATTGACATTCCATCCATTTTCGGCAAAGGGCAAAGAGCCAAACCCTAAACCCTAAACCCTAAAGTTTCAGCCAAGGTTTCTGTGTGCATGGTGCATCAACCGCTATAACGCTGTGGCTGGTTGGCCATTGCGGCCTGGATGTTGTTCGTACACATGTGTGCTTGCTGGCTCTGACTCTTTCCACGCAGCACTAGAGAGAAGAGGCACATGTGTCAACTAACCTTGCGCCCTCAAAACCCCTAAAACCCCCAAGCCCTAAAAACCCTCGGGTTTAGGGTATAGGGTTTAGGGTTTATATGGGTTTAGGGTTTAGGGTTTAGGGGAAACCCCAAGAACCCTTTAACCCTTAGTACGCGGCGAGGCCCTGCACCGTGAACCGCAGAAGCTTGCACTCTGATCCCAAAACAGCGGCCCAGGTGGACGATGATGACGCTCTGCCAGTGTCCGGGCACTTCTTTGCTTAGCCAATAGTTGAACTTTAAACTTTTTGGGTTTCCTTATTTAGTAGGAAGAATAAAGTTTAACCTTTTCTTCCCCTTGGTTATTGGAGAAGTAAGTCTCATCGGTTGGACAGAAAGATTGGGGTTTCCGAAATTAGGGGTACCTTATATTGGGGTCCTTATTATGCGGGAATCCTACTATTTGGGAATCTGTACTGGGGTGGTCCTCTATTTAGGGTTTAGGGTTTAGAACCTGTTTAGGGTTTCGGGTTTGGGGGTTAATGTTTAGGGTTTATAGACCTTCTTAGGGATGGTGGTACGATAGGGTGTATGACCCCAATTTTAGCTTCATGGGGTCCCAAGGTAAAGTTCCAGTTAGTTGAACTTAAGGGCCAGGTTACCTCTCCACCCTAAACCCTAAACCCTAAACCCTAAACCCTAAACCCTAAACCCTGATCCTTGCATGGGGACCAACTGAACCCCAGCAGGGCTTCATGGTTCCCCAAGAAGCCCAATACTCCTGGGTTACGAATATACCTTAAAATGTACAGGCATCCCTACTATGATTTTAACGTACATTCCTTAACTAAGCGGTATTGGGTTCATGCTGCATTTTCTTGAACAGGGATTAAAGGTACTAGTGGGTATATGACCCCAATTCTTACTTCGCCTTTACTTGAACTTTAGACTTTTTGGGTTTCCTCATTTGGTAGGGACATTATAGTTTAGCCCTTTTTTCCCCTTGGTTATTGGAGAAGTAAGAATTGTTGGGGTTCGACAGTTTGCCGCCCCAGGCTTTCGGTGTTTGCTCAGATGCGCCTTGCCGATCTTGCCACGGCCTGGCTGCGTGACGACACGCATGAGACGCTGGCACTTTGGCAGAGCATGGAAACCGCTAAACCCTAAAACTTCAAACCCTAAACCTATAAACTTTGACCCCTAAACCTTAAACTTCTAAACCCTAAACCCTATACTTTGAATCCTAAACCCTAAACTTTAAACCCTAAACCCTAAACATGAGGGTAGGGGAATGGGAGGGGGAGGAGCGACTAGCCAGGCGGTGGATGTAGCCATGCCTTTGTCCTGCGGGGTAGCGCTCAAGAGCTTTTACGTGTAACATAGGGTTTAGGGTTTAGGGAATAGTTACTCATAGTGTCCCCTTATGGTCTCTTGATAATCATACTATAAAAACTTCCCGAAACCCTATTCTACATTAGCTAAGCCCCTATGGTAGGCTTGCAGCATTCTCCGATACGGGATCTCAGAAACACTTGCAAAGAGTAGATTTTTTGGATTCGATTGTAGGTTGAATACTTGAGTAACTTTTACAAAGAAGTAGGGTTTGGGCTCATCAGGTTAACAGCCCTAAACCCTAAACCCCGAAACCCTAAACCCCTACACCCAAAGCGCAGTCCTGGCGAGCCGAGGTCAGCACGATGCCGTACTGGGAGCATTGCCCGCCTCTTTGGCCTGTTACCCCCTGAGGTTGGCGCAGTTGTACTTGGTATAGGGTTTCGGGTTTAGGCGGTTTAGGGTTTAGGGTTTAGGGTGTAGGGTTTAGGGTTTAGGGTTTAGGGTTTAGGGTTTAGGGTTTAGGGATGGGAACTTACCTTGCAGGAGATCAAAAAAGATGCCGGGTGAAGGGGGTTCTACCACCCTGAGGCCCTTTTAAAGCTTCAACGCCCGACGCCCAGCAGAGTGGGAAAAGCCAACCCAAAAAAAGAGGGAAAGGCGACCTAAGCCCCAAGTCCTGTATGGAGGTTCATGGGTACTGCACTTATGAGTAGGGTACTTCTGAGAAGGGTCTTAAGTACTCTAAGTAAGGTTAGAAGTAAAGTTCTGAGTAGGGCTTTAAGTACCCTAAGTAAGGTTGGAAGTATAGTTACCACACTTAACAACCCTACTTTCGAACTAGCCATGAACCTCCGAGTAAGTCCCCCCCCCCAGCCCGTGGGCGACTGCTAACCCTAAACCCTAAACCCGAAACCCGAAACCCTAAACCCAAGGAAGTGGGTGGAGTCCATGTTCCGGACATGGTACTCTGCCTCGCACCTCGGTACACACTCCCTTCTTAGTGGGTTTAGGGTTTAGGGTTTAGCGTTTAGGGGTTTAGGAGAAGGTTTAATGTCCCTATACCCTAAGAGGGATTATAGCAGTACAAGGTTATAGGACCCCATTTTTAGGGTCCACTTGGGTTCTTAGTTTCTTGATTTTGTTTTTTGTTCTCTCTCTCTCTCTCTCTTGCCCCTTCGTTCTCCCCTCCCTGCAAAGGTCTGCGATTTAGGGATAAGGGTTGCCCTGACACCTTTCTTCACCACCCGACCCTCAACTCTTTTCAGGTGATTTCGAGCAAAGTCCAATCTATGCAGGTGCTGTGAGCCCTAAACAGCTCCATGCAAACGCCGTTCCTCATGCTAAGTGGGCCGGGGCCCTCCGGGCTTCATTAAACCCTAAAACAGTCCCTAAACCCAAAAAAAGTAGGTGGTCTGGACGGTTCACCGCGCAGTACCGTGCTTTGTCAAAGCGTATTAGGGCTTACAAGGAGTTGCAGAGTACTGCCTGGGATTACAGGAGCCCCGGCACCCTTGAAGCCCTGAAGTCCCAAAGCCCTCAAATTTGCAGCCCCGAAGCCCTCACCTTATAAGGGACGGGCTGCGCAGGTATATAGGGACTCCTTATGTTCCTTAAGTTGTGGGCTAAACCCTGAAGCCTGAACGCTGAACCCTGAACCCTAAACCTAAACCCTAAGGCAGATTTACACCACTGTCACCATCATCATAGCCGGCCCTGGGCTTCTTGGCTTGTTTGTCACTTCAATGTTGCTGTTAGCTTTTCCTCGTTCGGGGGTTTAGGGTTAAGGGTTTAGGGTTTAGGGTTTAGGGTTTAGGGTTTAGGGCTCATCGGGAGGCTTGAGGGTTGACGGTTCAGGGTGTTAGTCCGCCCTGTGAGAACTTCTCGCTCGCGTCACTTGGCCCGGTTTCCCTGCAGACGATTTCTGTGGCCCATCCCAGATACTCCTACACTGCCCAACAAATTGCTTAGTGCTAGGGCTGGGAGTGTTCGAAGCTATAACTAAAGTTCGTGTGTGCTGTTTAACCCTAAACTGCCACAAAACCACCCTTAATTCCTGTAGAAGTGTGGCAGCCCTTTGATTTTTTTAATCGGGTCCCAATGCTTCGCCATGAACCCACTTGTACTGAGCCTTTCGGCTCCACGTTCCCTCTAAGCTAGTATGTTAGGGCATCATGCACAGAGCGCATTTGGCGCGCAAAGTGTCTTGCAGTCATGTACCATGAGTTGTGGGGTTCCGTTCTTATCCTGACAATTTACCAAAGCAATTTCTTGGCGGAAGCTGATGGAGTCCTTCGCCGCTATCTCCGCTGGCTTGGCTTGCTTCGCCGCGGGAGCCGAGGCGGTGCGATGGGCAATGTCGCCCTTGAGCATCAAGCAAACCAACGGTCGCAAGCAGCATGTGGAGGGCATGTACTGGGGGCTTGTCTTCCTTTTCGCCTTTGCCTTAGAGGTTAAGGGCTTCATCTCACCGACCTCGTTCGTCGTCCTCGGAGCAGTGGCGTTCGTCCGCTTCTTCGGGACCAAGCATGAAGCCAACCATGTACATGTCCTCCCAACAAGCACCGACCACGTGTTGCAGTGGGGCCACCGCTTTCTCGACATACCGGCAAGCCCCTTCGAGATGTGCCAGGACGACTTGACAGACTGCCACAAAGGGCACCACAAGGCCTGGATGCCCAACAGCACCTATCCGGACCCCGACGCTTACATGACGCAGTCTTGGTGGCCCATCGGTCTCCTCCACTGCATCTTTGAGAGTGAGCAAGCGATGCCTCGTCATGTGTGGGAAACCAAAGGGAAGACCCTTGGGCGAAGCCTCGCCTGGGCCGCATACAAGAGTCTCTGGCTCTACGCCGTCTGGTACTACACTGGATGGGAGCATCTCAAGCTGTGGCTCTTGGCATGTCGCATCGCCAACGGCGGAGGTCTTTTCATCTTCCACAACCTCTTGCACCAAGAGCCCATCTACTCCCACGGCTTACCCTTCGCCTCGAACGTCCCGAGCTTCTTTTCCTTCGTGTGGCGAGTTCTCCTGGGAGAAGACCTTCTCAACGCCGTGGTGTACCATAAGCGCCACCATCACCACCCCATCGTTCCAGTGGAGGCACTGGACGTGGACTCTCCAAGGAAGAATGTCAAGTGATCCGATGGCTTTTCACTTTCGGCCCCGGACATCACAGGTGAGTTTGTCCCTGTGACCTCTTGAGGTTGTATCCTGTAGAGGCAGCCGAAGCATGGTCCGGCGTTTAGAAAGACTGACTGTGCGAGCTTTTGCTGTCGGGTGCTGGTGATTTTTGAATCGTTCGTGCCTAGCAATCCTCCAACCTCAACGCCCTAAACCCTAAACCCTAAACCCTAAACCCTAAACGTTAAGTACCCTAGACCACGCAACCTCTTGGATGGAGTGCCGGCTCCATTCCCCCACCCGAGTTCTTAGTAGGGCATGAGGGAATTAGGGCCCTATATATATATATATACCCTTTAGGGGATTATATAGTTCCCGAAACCCTAAACCCTAAACCCTACACCTAGGGTGCCTCATTCCATTTCATTCCCTACTAAGAACCAGCCAGCTCACTCAGGGCGTGGTCGGTCCAGGTTCCCTCACGCCTTTTTGAATCGAAGCCAGTCAAGCAGACCTCTGAAGTAGTCCCCAGCAATGTGTGCGAGTGCTTGGCGGGTGGCCCCTATACCCTAAACCCTAAACGCTAAACCCTAAACCCTAAACCCTACACCCTACACCCTACACCCTAAACCCTAAACCCTAAACCCTCGGCCAGCTATGCGGGAGCGAAAAAAAACCCTAAACCCTAAACCCCATGCTGAGGATGGACCTCTACTTCGCCACGGCCTCAGAGTGACCGTGGGACCTCGCAGGCTTTCCTGAAGCCCTAGAAGTATCCTTGAGGGGTCGAGGGTAGAGGGCTCTGGGGTTTAGGGTTTAGGGTTTTGGGTTTAGGGTTTATTTACACAAGGGTTGCTTGGGCTTGCTTCGGTACTGAGATCAGCCCCAAAGACAAACCTGTTCTCTGCCCGGGAGTGGGCTCAGTTCGAAACCCTGTACCCTCTGAACTCTCTGAGCCCCTGCACCTCGAACTCCAGCGCTCTTAAAACCCTGGTTCAAGGTCATGATCCTCCCGTACCAGCTCTACTCCGTGCTCATGACGTTTGTTAGAAAAGGCTGCTGGGTTAGGCACTTAGTTTGCTGAGGCAGATTTTTGTAAGCCGGGAAGCCTCGCTGCGTTGGGTTTAGGGCTTCGAGCTTAGGACCCTAGAGTCTGCCGACTGAGAATCCCTGCCTGCTATCCCAATTTTGGTTCGAACCGATTGACTTTGGAGACATGCTAACCCTAAACCCAACACCCAAACCAAAGAGTCGTAAACGACTTTCAACAGCTCAGGAGTGATTTCCTCCCGAACCTGCCATGTGACCTACTTCTGGAGCTTGTGGCAAAGCTGGATCTGCGCCTCACCCTTCGTTAGCTAGGACCGGGAGTAGGCCCTGTTTTTTTTTGTTTAGGGGTTGGGATTCCCTTATCATCCCCTTAAAACCAAAAAGGGTACCCTTTTTATTCCAAGGTTACTCCCGGGTCTAGTTAAAGCTACAAGACGCGCAGTTGTTTTGCTTCGCCTGCTCCTCCGACATGCCCCAGCTTTGAAACCGGAAATCTCAGAGGTTTCTCATAGTTTGGGGGTTTGGGATGTTCCCCCTTAGATTTGCAGTCCTTAATAGGGACTCTCTACGACATTCCCTATTAAGGACTGTTAGTTTCAGGGGGAACATCCCAAGTTCCGGGTTCACTCGGAGGTTCATGGGATTTTTCAGGAGGGTGTTTAGTACCCTAAATAGGGTTAATGTATGGTTACCATTCTTATAGGGTTTAGGGTTTAGGGTCTATAAGTATGGTTGCCATACTTATAGCCCAACTTTTCACGACCCATGAACCTGCAAGTAGGGGGAACAGCCCAAAGTTTGGGGTTCATTGGGACGTAAACCCTAAACCCTAAACCCTAAACCCTAAAACCCTAAACCCTAAACTCTAAACCCTAAACCCTAAACCCTAAACCCTATCTGGGAGTGCCGCCCTTGCACATCAGGCTGGAACCGCGGGCGGGCCTTTTGTCTAGTGGTGTGCTTCATGGCTTCCAGCACAAGACCTACCTTTTGGGGACCACATGAACCCTAAAAGGGTTCATGGCCCATATACCGTAGGGTTCATGGTTCATATCACCTTGGTAGGAATTACAGGAGTATCCTGGTATATGACTCCAATTTTACGGCTCATTGGGTCCCAAAGGTAGGTGATGCCGTCTCAAGACGAAGGCGCGGTAATGAAAGGGGCGGCCTCTTGTGTGCCGAAGCCGAGGTTAAGACCTGACGAGGTCATTGGGAAGCTTTGATTTAGGGCCTGTGGAACCCTGAATCGCTCAGGGTTTGAGTAGTTGAAAGGTTCCTAAACCGCCCTGCACCCTAAAAACTAAACCCTAAACCCTAAACCCTAACCCTAAACCCTAAACCCGAAAGGGCCTTAAAGCCTTCGGCACTGACAGTGGCCGAGGTGGCTTCATGCTTCGGAGCCCACGCTTCTTCATCCAGACGCAGGTGTGCTCGCATAGGTTTCGGGTTTAGGGTTTAGGGTTTAGGGTTTAGGATTTAGGGTTCAGGGTTCCTGGACCGATATATTACACCTCGGGGCCCAAGCGCTTAGCGGCGAAACCCGACGCCAGAAACCCCTAAACCAGTCAATGCGCCGCAGATCTCTGAAGGAAAGCCAGCCGTCGAACCCTTCATATGCTGGAGACACACCCAACTCACCCTAAACCCTAAACCCTAAACCTAGCACCCACCGCGCATACCCTACGCGCAGTTCCTGCAGATCCTCATCTACTGCACGCGAAGCTCGGCCACCAGATCTTGCGTCAGAAGGTCTCATCCTCCCCATCTTTAGGGTTTAGGGGTTTAGGGTTTAGAGTTTAGGGTTTAGGGTTTAGGGTCCAACCTCGAAGTCCGGCAGAGCCTACAACAAACAGCAACTAGCACCGACCACCCCACAGCCCGAACCGTCTTAAGACCTGAAGCTGCAGAGCCTTCAGGGTCCTAGCAAGCCCCCCCTTCCTATTAGGATAAGGGGGACCCTTAAAAGGCAACCCCTTCTTCACCCTCTTCTGGCTCTCTTAAACAGGGACCTTATTCAGAGGGTCTATATCCCCAAGGGTCCCCCTAATCCTATCCCCTACTTATCCTAAACGGTGTCCCTCGAAGAAGGAGCCCTGAACCCAGGTTGATGTTCGGGTTGACTTGTCGGGTTAGGGTTTAGGGTTTACGGCTCATATACCCTGATAGGATTATGGATTTTCAATTGATATACGATCCAATCTTCGGGGGTTCAACCCTAAACCCTAAACCCGAAACCCTAAACCCTAATCCTAAACCCTAACCCCTGAGCCCTAAACCCTAAACCCTAAACCCGAAACCCGAAACCCTAAACCCTAAACCCTAAACCCTAAACCCTAACCCTAAACCCTAAACCCAAGTCAAGAACCCTAAACATTTGGTCCGCAAGGTTGTCTGCTCTCGCGTTTATAGGGTTCTTAAGGGAGAGAAGTTCATGGGGGATAGGCTAGGGATAGGTACCTGGGGAGCCTTCTATATCCCCCTTGGGGATTATTTGTATTTTCGTTTATATAAAACTCAAGAGGATATTAAGAATGTTTGTTGTTTTTTTTAAGGTTCTACGGGGAGTATAGCCTTTGGGGCGCAAGGGGGTAGCAGGGGCCCTTGAACTCTATACACCCCTTGAACCCCCCGCCCCCTCCCTTAAGGACCCCTACACCCTAAGCCCTAAACCCTAAACCCTACTAAACCCTGTTTGGCCTTCCAAGGAGTGTATGGGCTGAACAAGTACGTGCTTTGGATTGGCCTCTGCATTCCCGAACCCAGACTTGCAACTATGAGGCTTAGACCTACTGGGAGGTTTAGGGTTTAGGGTTTAGGGTTGGGTGTAGAATTCTATGTATGGCAAGTCTAGATACAACCCCTCATTCGGGGACTTAGAACTTAGAACTCCTATAACCACCCATGAGCCTTCCAGCAGAGTAACCCTTGTACCCCCAGGTTGAAACCCCCCTTTCTGGGAGACCCACATCTGCCCCTGAGCCCGAAGGAACACCTTCTTAAGAGTCCCTGAACCTGGCTAGCCAGGCTAGTATGCTTCAGGGGCTGGGTATGCAACCTACACCCCAAACCGTAAACCCTAAACCCTAAACCCCCTAAACCCCTTGGAACCTGCTATGTTTCCCTGGTGAACTCTCGGGACTCCAGAGAATGAACACTGGGCCTTCGGTCACAGGGGGTGGCCCTCAGAAAACTCGAGTAGGGAGGTGCCTCGGTTGATTTTTGGAACTAAGTTTAGGGTTTAGGGTTTAGGGTTTAGGGTGTAGGGTTTGGGGTGTAGGGTTTAGGGTGTAGGGTTTAGGGTTTGGGGTTTGGGGTTTAGGGCTTAAAGTTTCATCAACCCTGACGTTAACCTTCTACTATACCCACTCAAACCCGACACCCAAAATCTCAAGATCGCCCCCAAGCCCCCCCAAACCCTAAACCCTAAACCCTAAACCCTAAACCCTAAACCCTAAACCCTAAACCCTAAACCCTAAACCCTAAACCCTAAACCCTAAACCCTAAACCCTAAACCCTAAACCCTAAACCCTAAACCCTAAACCCTAAACCCACCCAAGGTGCAACTTTCCCTGTTCCACACCTGGCCAACACGCCACTCGGCGTAGAAGAGCACCGGCCAGGGACGGGCATGGGCTTACCCCGAAACACGACCTCTTTAGGGTTATAGGGCTATAGGGTGTAGGGTGCTTAAGAACCACCCAAAAATGCTGCGTACGCCCTTGGAATAGTTGTTGTTTTCCCGTTGTTGGGTTTAAGAGGGTCATATATACGAATATGTTTTACTTCAGGCCCATCCTAGAATGAAGAAAATTTCTTCCTTGCCCGTAAATTAAGGAAGAATATTTTGCATTTGTTGTGATTTTTCATTGTGGTGTGGAGGGGGTTCTTCAGCAAACGGGAGCTACTTGGGGGTCCATGGGGTACTTACAAGTAGGGTTATAAGTAGGGGAATAGAAGGGGGTCGAAATAATTGCTACTAGTATTACTCCCTTGTTGTCCCTTTAGAATTTTACTACAATAACCACCAAAAACCCTACTCGAATTACTAAGTCCCCCCATGTTCGCCACACTTATGGCCAGGGCACTTGTATCCCGACTTTTTGGATGTTCCCCCTTGTACGAACAGTCCTTAATCGGGACTATAGTACCCCTTATTATCATCCACATGAAGGACTGTTAGCAGAGATGGGAACATCCCAACCCTAAACCCTAAACACTAAACCCTAAACCCTAAACCCTCAACCTTTTCGGTTTTAGGGCTCCTAAACCCTCAACCCCAAATGAGGCCCAAGGGTTTAGGGTTTATTAGGGGTTTAGGGGGGTTTAGGGTTGAGGGTTTTGGGTTTAGGGATAGGCTTCGGCCCGAAGCTCGCAGTTTCTGGGTGTTGCAGGCAGGAAAGCCGCAAAAATGGACACGCCCCCTTTCGCCGGGCTTCCGTGGGCTTTTGTCCTGTAGGCTCTAGCGCCTAGTTAGGGCCCTTAAGATGGCATGTTAAACCCTAAACCCCAAACCCCAAGCCCCAAACCCCAAACCCTAAACCCTAAACCCTAAACTTGAATTCAGGAGATGGCAAGTTCGAGGGCCAGATGAAGATATAGAATGGCCAAGCCGCAAAACGTTCCAAGCTTAGGCCCGAACCCATTAGGGTTTAGGGTTTAGGGTCTAGGGTTTAGGGTTTAGGGTTTAGGGTTCTTAAACCCTCCACCCTGAAACCTTGGGATGCTCCCCCCTTATACTAGCAGTCTTTAAATAGGGATGTTCGTACTCCACCCCCTATGATAGTCGCCATGAAGGACTGCTAGTATGAGGAGGAACATCCCTAAACCCTAAACCCTAAACCCTAAACCCTAAACCCTAAACCCTAAACCCTAAACCCTAAACCCTAAACCCTAAACCCTGACCAACTGAAGGGCCACAGCCGCGGCTCAGAATCCCTAAAGTCCCCTGAGGCAGTGGTCAGGAATTGTTGGACTACCCGACCATGAGCACCATGATCCTTATGCCCCTTTGGGCTGCAGACAGTAGCCCTAAACCCTAAATCCTAAACCCTAAACCCTAAACCCTAGTGAATTCACCGGAATCTCCGATCCTCAGCCTTGGGTCACTCTTGTTTACATAAGGGGTTTGGCTTCTTGGTGTCAGGGCACCTTTGACCTCCTGAACCCTCTGAGTCAAGTCGCTGGAGTTTCACTTCGGATGGGGCTGAAGATGCGTGGATGTCTCGCCGGGCGGTGTCGGATTTCAGAGTTGCGGGTTTAGGGCTTTGCAGGCAGCCTCAGTCCGTGCTTAAAAGGGCTTTGCAGGTTGGTTTGATGAGTGGTCCAGATGACCCTGGCACTGCTAGATGCACCTGAGCCCTCAACCCCCCAAGCAGACTGTTTACTGCCCATGTGGCTCAGGATTTGGGGAGACCCCCCCCCGGCAGTTCAGAGATGTCTTGCAGCCATGGGGTGTGGGGCAGGTTGTGCTACAGTGCATCCGAGCCTTCAGCCAGAGGAGGAGCACCTAGGTGGAGTTGTCCCGACCTGCACTGACCTGATGGCAACCATGCAGCAGCAGCTGATCTCCGACGCTGCGCAGGATCGGCGTATCTTTCGGAGAAGGGCGGCCATGCGCAAAGCAGCTAGCAGCGTCCCACGGCAGGTGAGCAGCTCCGGAAGTACGGTTCCTTCGCTTCCTTCCCTGGGGCGCCGACCCCAGCATCTCGAAGATTTGCCATCCGAGCCCCTTAGGTCAGCTCCGGTGGCAGGTCGAGCGCACACCCATTGAGTTTATGGAGCTTTACCATGGCTGCCGAACCACGCCACAGAGCAAGAAGGCAGCCATTGGCGAGCTTAGCTTCAAGGAAGCACGGCCATGCGCCCCGATGCCCCGCATGATCATCACATCGGTTGCCGTGGGCAAGCATGGGCCTTGGGATTTGGGGTGAGGCTTTGAGCGATGCCTTCCGAGAGGTTGAGCTTCGCGCGACAGCCTGCATCATTTGAGAGTGGGGGGGGAGTGGGGGCCAGGTTTAGGGTTTCGGGTTCAGGGTTTAGGGTGCCGGGAAGACATTGCCGCCAGAGCAGTATGCTACAATGTCCCTCGATGCATCCGTATGTGGGCTGCTTGATTTCAGCTTTGTTCATGCCCCTGCTCGAACCGTTTGTATTTAAATATTTTTGCGATGCTTGATGCCAGCTTTTTTGCCATCAGCGTGACTTTCTTAAATATGCCAGGATCCAGGCTGTCATGGTCGAAAGATGCTGTGAACGTGTAACAGCAATAAACTAGCTGCGGGGTTTCTTGGGTACCTCTGAGTAGCTTTATAAGTACCTAAGAAAAAAGGTTAAAAAGTATAGTTGCCATACTGAGAACCCTACTTTATAATGCTGCCCCATTTTAACCTCCAAGTTGTGTGGTGCGAAAGGCAAGCCTGACATTCTGCTTTTTGGGTTCTTCAGGGAGCGGGCTTCAAGGGGGGTACTTAGGAAACCTTAGGGAAGCTTGGGGAGCCTTAGGGAGTAGTAGGGAGTATTAGGGGGCCTTGGGTTACATACCCCCCAAGAACCTCCCTTAAGAACCCTAATTGTATTCTGTTCTCGCAGCTCCTACCGTAGCACCTAGGTTGGCCAATGTCCAACCGTGCAGTTATCTTGGGCCAGGATGGGCTACTGCACCCTAGATTCCCCTGCAAAAAGGCGCCCCCTAACAGAACCCCGTAGGCCCCAGAGGTTTTTCTACTGGGGGGTTCACACGGGTACTCATAAGTAGGGTTATAGGCACCCTAAATAGGGTTAGCGGTATAGTAACCACACCTCAAACCCTACTTCTAACAACCCCTGCAACTTCAACTACTCTTCATAGGAACCCCGAAAGGTACTTTCCCAAACCCTAAACCCTAAACCCTAAACCCTAAACCCTAAACCCTAAACCCTAAACCTTTATCATACGAAACCCCCCTCCAAAGAATTATCCCTAATTTGAGGACACCCCTGTAGGGCCCATCCTGGAATTGCCACCCCAACACAGGCTCAAGCTTGCAGCCCTTCTGGTGCCCTGAGTTGGGTTTAGGGTTTAGGGTTTAGGGTTTCGGGTTTCGGGTTTCGGGTTTAGGGTTTAGGGTTTCGGGTAGTTCAGGGCCACCGAAGACATGCAGTGCACAGCGGGCCTGAAGACTGCAACTTGATGAGCCTAAGTTCATCCGGTGAGTACGGAGCATCAGTCCTCAGCTGGTCTCGCAACCTTTAGGATGTCAACTAGGGTTTAGGGTTTAGGGTTTAGGGTTTAGGGTTTAGAAAAAAGGGTTTAGGGTTTAGGGTTTAGGGTTCAGAGGTGTGAGAAGGGCTTGAAGGCCTGCGGAAGGTCTGCGGTCTCATTGGCTTCGTCGTGGGGCTGTCTGCTCCGATGAGAGACTTTGCTTCTGACTCAGGGTGTCAAAGTATGTGCCCTTGCTACGGGCCATGAGTCGGCTGGCTATACCAGTTACAAGGAGGGGCCCCCCTAGTTATAAGTAGAGTTATACAGATCCTAAATTGGGCTATCAGGATCCTAACTTTGGTTATATATCCCTTAACTATGGTTGGTATACCCCTCCTTCTACTAGAGCAGGTAACCTTTGTAACCTTTTCGGGGTCGTGCATTCCCTATATATAATCCCACAGGTTAACCTTCGTTTGTTCCCCTAGAATACTGGACAACTGACTCATGCCAAGTTTTCTACGATTTTGCTTAAGAACTCCCGAAGTAAAACAGCAATTGCCTTCCTCATAGGGATTTCTGTTTTGTTGGGGGGGGTTCTTAAGCAAAAAATGCTCAAGATCTACTATGCAATAGTAGTTTCACGACCTTGAGGCACGGCCGTCCTGGTTCTGCACCGTTCCATGAGCTGTTTGGTGCTCTGAACAAAGGTTGACCGTTGCGGTGCACTGGAGGAAGGCCCTCTAGCATGAGCTTGGGATCCTTCAGGGACGAGATGGGCCCCCAAAACGGCTTACATGGTGCCATATCCCTCAATGGAGACCCAATAAGTAGTGTAGGGTAGATGGTCCCCATGTTGCCGGGCTCATCCCATGCTTAGGGTTCATTTAGGTCCCTCAGTAGCATCCTCAAGTCCTGTTCTTTCAAAAATCAGGACGGGGGATCGCGGTCCGAATGCCGTGTGCGCCCGAACCTGTCAGGGGCGAAGCGTCCGTGGAGACGTAGGAGCCAGCGGCTTTAAAGCAAGTCTTGAAGCCTGCGCGACGGGTGGGTAAAAGGGAACAGCACCAAGAGTTTTGGTGAGCTTGCGGTTTGATTGGGGACCCAAAAGGGACACAAGCGTAAGCACTTTATAGGGATGTCCCTACCTCATTGGGCTTCATTCCAAGGGGGTTTATATGGGATATCCCTATCCTATTTTTTGGCGTAGTGGCCCTTTTTGACAGCCTGTATTCAGCAGTCGGCTTCCCCAGCCAGATTGCATCGCAGCCAAAAAACTTGGCAGCTGCGTCCAATAGCTCCAAAGATCTACCCGCACCTGCTACTTGTAGGTTCATGGGTGCCTTGCTGTTAGAAGTATGGCAACTATACTTGTGCCCCTGCTTATAACTACACACGAGCCGCTCCAAGTAGGCCCAGGTGCAATTGAGCTCGGCCATGATGTGGTTTGTCAATCTCGTCAGGGCGTGTAGGGTTTGAGTTTACCCGCTCTCCGAAACCCCAGAGAGAACCCCAAACAACCCTATTCCGCCCTAAACAACCCTATCCTTCGGGGCCAAACGAACTGAAAACTTGGGGTCAGAGACCCCATACTATTCTAATTCCATTAAGGTATGTGAACCATAAATACCCTGTTAGGGTTCAATTGCTCCCCAATACAATAGCCCTAAACCCTAAACCTTAAACCCTAAACCCTAAACCCTGAAACCCTAGACCCTAAACCCCCCAAACCCCAAAGCCCTTCAGCCCCCCAAGAAAAAGGTGGCTGGTCCTGGGCATCGGGCTGAAGTTTTTCACCTCCACCCCACTCTTTGACTCGCGCCACGCACGCTACGTGGAGGCTCCCCCGCTGGGAGGGGACTTCCCAAGGGTTTAGGGTTTTAGGGTTTATAGGGTTTAGGGTTTAGGGTTTAGGTTTAGGGTTTAGGGTTTAGGTTTGAGGGTTTAGGGTTAAGGTTTCTGAGAATTGGAAGTCTACTTATTTGTGGCCTAAGCTTGGCTTTCTGCTTCTGTTTCCCGAAAATTTCTTTATTTCTCTCAACTCTGGTCCCTTTTGGTGTCCTTACTATAAGGCAGCCTCATGTAGGGTTCCCAGGCAAAAACGATAATTTCGAGAACTGACCGGATGATGTCTGCCTTCCTTCAAGTTCCGGCAGATCGCGCAGAGCTCTAGATACACGGAAGGGCTTGGGATGATGAAAGTTCCAATCGAGAAAGCACACCGAGTGTATGAGAACTTGGGTTCCGGAATTCAACCTTCATTTTCAAGGTTCGGCTCCTCTTAGCACCATGGTTAAACCCAAAATCCTAAGCCCATGGCCCGCGCGGTCGATTTAGGTGGAGAGTTTTCAGAGGCGTCGAAAGATTTTGCAGGTTCGCCAAACCCCCCAACTCACCCCGAATCCTAGGATAGCACGCCGGAGGTCCTGACATACAAATATACCCTTGAAGCCGAAAAAACCACATAGAATAGGGCTACAAGTAGACAAACAAGACCCGTTCCTTACCCCTAAACCCTCAACCCTCAACCCTCAACCCTCAACCCTAAACCCTAAACCCTAAACCCTAAACCCTAAACCCTAAACCCTAAACCCTAAACCCTAAACCCTAAACCCTAAACCCAACCTCAAACCTTAGGCCCCAAGCCGAAGTGCGAACTCCCCCCTGGCAAAAAGCACACCAGAGGCCCGACCCAAGCGGTTGATTCTCCGGAGCCGAGAGAAGGCCTGGTGGCCCAGTGGTACCCTTTTTGTTTTAGGGTTTAGGGTTTAGGGTTTAGGGTTTAGGGTTGAGGGTTTAGGGTTTAGGGTTTAGGGTTCCCTGGTGAAGTAACCAACCCAAAAAGCGTGCCCTCATTATAAGGCTACTGGGCTACCCAGAAGGTGTCTCGGTCAATTGTTCCGGATTTGCCAGAGCCGAGGCTTCACGTAATCTCAAAAAGTTGGTTTAGGGTTTAGGGTTTAGGGTTTAAAGTTTAGGGTTCGGGGTTGGGATGATCCCCCTTATACTGGCAGTTCTTACTAGGGATGAGAGTGCCCCCTGTTAGAATCCCTATAAAGGACTGTTAGCGTAAGGGGGAACATCCCAATCAAAAAAGATGATCGACAAGAATCTTAGAGAAGTGCGGAATAATCTTAATGCCCGAGAAGCAGCTTCCAAAAGGAATCTGTCTAGCAAGTTATACGTCGGGTGAAATATGGGGTATCTATACTTATAAGCCCAACTTCTAGCTAACTACCCATGAGCCTCCAAGTATTGGGGAAAAGGCAGGGGTCTAGGAAGCTCTGCCTTACAGAGGGCTCCAAGTATACAAACAAGACTGGCTCTGGTGCCTACGCCCTAAACCCCAAACTCTAAACTTTTAAACCCTAAACCCCAAGCCCTAAACCCCAAACCCAAAACCCTAAACCCCAAACCCTAAACCCTAAACCCTTCTTTGGAATCTGCGGAGACCCTGGGACGGGCGCTGTGCCTGACAGGGGCCGGAGTACAATTTAGGATATAGGGTTTAAGGTTTCAGGTTTAGGCTATAGGCTTGGGGCTTAGGGTTTATGGTTTGGGGAGCACAATATTCCGCAATTCCCTAAAACCGAAGGCCGCTCGAGCAAGAAGGTGCCCGGAGTAAGGAAGGCATTCAACACTCAACATCTGTCACACCGTCACAAGGGGTTTTGGGGTCTATGGCTTAGGGTTTAGGGTTTTTTTGGAATCACAATATTGCATGAGCCGCACAGCGTTAGAGTTCGAAATGCCAAGGTCAGCAGCACCCTCTACCACTTGAGATTTGACTTCCCTTGGCAGAGACCCCAGAGGTGATCATGGTAGGACTGGAGAGTAGGCCCCCTAGTCCCTTTTTTTGTGTGGGGCTTAGGCTCCCATATTCAGCCCCTTTAATGCAAAAAAGGTGCACCCTGTTCTTTTTCATTTAGGGTTTAGGGCTTAGGGTTTAGGGTTTTGGGGTAAGTTACTCTTGGGTCTAGCCTCTAGTATCGGGCCTATAGTCAGGAGATCATTGTTGGTTTGGGCAAGTTCGGGGGCCAAACGAACCCTAAAAGGGTTTATGGTTCATGCACCTTAGTGGGAATTAGAGTTTTTATGGTTCATGCACCTTAGTGGGAATTAGAGTAATATCGTGTATGTGATCCCAATCTGAGGGTTCATTTGTTCCTCAAGGAGGTGGAAGGAGCCTGGGCGTTGAGGGTTTTGGCTGCAGGGGCTTGGTATGCACGACAGGCCGCCATGTTGAGTCATAGGCTTCGCTTGATGAACTAGCACCCGGAACCCCAACCCCTAAACCCTAAACCCTAAACCCTAAACCCTAAACCCTAAACCTATGGTCTGACTCGAGTTCTAGGGCTCCTGCAAAGGGCGGCGTAGAGCTCTTTTTGCGCAGACCCTGCATTGCTTGTTAGTAGCTATAGGGTTTAGGGTTTGGGGTTTTTTGGGTATGTTTTCCCTTATTGGGTTCCAGAGGCTCATATGTAGGAACATTTTTCAGAGGGTGTTTAAGGGCCACCCAAGGTTGGGAATGAGGGAGAGTTTGGTGCCCTGCTCAATCCCTTCACGGGTACATATACAGGGGGATATAGAATAAGGGGCACCCACTTCCCTCATTCCCTGCTAAGAAATATGGTAAAGATTGACTCAGTGTGCCAGCTGCTGTATGGTGCGAGGCGGCTAGGCAGGTGGCCCGAACCAAGCCTTAAACCCAAGACCAACTTACAAAGCGGAGGTCTTCGAGCTCGCGTGGGGTCTTATTTTTTGTGCCACATGTTTGGGTTTCGTGATGTTGTGTACAAGGGCATGGGAGGAATCCTGAATTACGCCTTGCACGTTGAAAACTCCCGGTTGGTTTGTTTATTGCCTGGCCGATATCCCTGCAGCGCAGTGCCTCTAGCTTTTGCGGGAGCGAAGAAATCCAGAATCAACCCGAACCCGAAACCCTAAACCCTAGCCTTAAACCCTGAACCCAAACCCTGAACCCACAATGAACCAAAGAGCTCCAGGTTCTTCCGCTGGCAGGGCTACAGCAGTGGGCTGCAGCCCGGACAGCACGTGAAGCTGCTGTGCAAAAATGCCTCGCAGGCCTGTAGGGGTTGGGGTTTGGGGTTTAGGGTTTGGGGTTTGGGTTTGTGGTTTAGGGTTTAGACTGATGGGAGTCCGAAACCCTAAGCCCTACTTATTGAACCCTAAGCTTGGTTTAGGAGTTTAGGGCACCTTACCTGAAAGCCTAACACCATAAACCCTCCTAAACCCCAAAACCCAAAAGCAGAAGCCCAACCCCACTTATATCTCTCCATGAACCGCCAAGTTGGGCTCTGAGAGTTTTAGGCTTGTAGGGTTTAGGGTTTAGGGGTTTAGGGGTTTAGGGTTTGGGTTTAGGATTGCGGCTTTTGGGTTTTGTTTTTAGGGTTTAGACTTCAGGGTTTTGGGGCTTTTGGATTTGGGTTTTCGTAGTTTCAGGGTCTATGGGCCTCAGGGAGTGCGACTCGGAACCCAAAACCCCTAAACCCTAAACCCTAAATGCAGCCAACGGGCGTAAGCACAGATGCGGTGCAGGCTTGGATGACACCCAGCCCAAAGGCCCCCCTCAGAACCTAAGGCCTTGCGTGTTGCTGGTGCTGAGTAGGGAAGCTTTATCCTTTACGGTTTTGGGGTTTAGGGTTTGGGGATTAGGGTTTAGGGTTTAGGGCTTAGGGCTTAGGGCTTAGGGTTTAGGGTTTAGGTCCCATTCAAACCAGCCACTACAGGTTCAAGCCTTGAGTCTCGCTCGGCAAGCCTGAAGCCTAGGGTCTTCAAGGGTTTAGGGTTGAGGGTTTAGGGTTTAGGCTTTAGGATTTAGGGTTTAGGGTGAGAGAGAGAGGGTTTAGGGTCCTAAGTGTTTAGGGTTTAGGGTTTAGGGTCCTAAGGGTTTCGGGTTTTAGGGCCTTGAGGGTTAAGGGTTTAGGCTTTTCGGCTCATGGGGTTTTAGGGTTCAGGGTCTGAGGCCTCTTCAGGGAATATGGACGAACGAGGTTTACGGCGTTCGTGCACTTAGACGAGCTGGGGTCTAGGGTTTAGGGTTTAGGGTTTAGGGTTTAGGGTTTAGGGTTTCCAGAGCAACTCAACGACCCACCTCGTAGGCCCTTGCAAGCGAACTGAGCAGATCCCATGCCCCAAGGCCTCAGAGAGGCATAGCTTTGCAGCTCCGCGCAGTCGTCGACCAACGAATGAGTTAAAAGTAATTCCCAAGCCCTAAGCCCTGATCACAAACCCGACACAAGAAGCCCCAAACCCGCGATTTCCCCCTAAAACCTACCTAAAACCTAAAACCTAAACCTAAACCCCCCCCCCCCCCCCCCCCCCCGGTGCAGGGCCTGAAGCTCTGGAATGGCCATGGCAACTTAGAGGTCGGCTGTCTTGCACTCCTTTGGTTCCCAAACCCTAAACCCTAAACCCTAAGCCCTTGTCAAAACCCCAAACAAACTAAACACTAAACATTAAGCCCTAAACCCTAAACCCTAAACCCTAAAACCTAAACCCTAAACACTAAACCCTAAACCCTAAACCCCGACTGTCGGGGCTTTGGACCGAGATGAAAGTCAGGGGCCTCGGCGAGGGCTATGGGCTTTGAGTTTGGCCTTAGATGTTCAGGGTTTAGGATTTAGGATTTAGGGTTTAGGGTTTAGGGTTTAGGATTTAGGGTTTAGGGTTTAGGGTTTCGGAGTCTGGGTCCAAGAAAGGGTTCAGGGTTTAGGGTTGCAAAAAAAGGCTAGGACCCGGAGTAGGGCCTGATTTCCTTTTTTTAGGGTTGGGGTTCCCTTCTAATCCCCTTAAAGCCAAGAAAGGAACCCTGTTTTATTCCTAAGTTACTTCCGGGTCTGGTATATGCTAGCACCCTTGCAGACACACAGCCTAAGACGGAGCCCTCTATAAACCCTAACACCCCCACCGAACCCCAAATCCCTCTACATTCATTCAACCCTAACGGCCCTTCTGAACTCCAAAATCCTTGCCCGCACACAACCGACGAAGCTCTACAGTACGAAACCCTCCTGGACTCTCAAAGCAAGTGGGTTCCCTGTAGAGAACATCAACCAGACTCCCTAATTCCCCTTCCAAGAACTAGTGAAGCGCTTGTGTTCCCCAGTTCCCAAACCCTTCAGCTCGCCCGCGTCTCAGATGTCCGTGGAGCACCTCAGTAGATCTTACACACCCATCAACTCCTCCAAGGACAGGGCAGTGCTGCCCCTAAACCCTAAATTTGTACCTTGTACCCTGTAAACCCTAAACCCTATAAATCTAAACCCAAACGTGCGGGGTTGTTTCAGTCTTGAGGGCTCCGAGATTCAGGGTGAAGGACAAGTGTATGTTGGGGTAACCGTGTGACGCTTCATGTGAGGTTTCATGCATATCTAGCTGTTCAAATTCCACCAGCGCCACGTCCCTAAACCCTAATCCCTAAACCCCAAACCCTAAACCCTAAACCTATTCAGCTTGCAACTTGTGTATATGCGTCCATGCGATGCTGTGCAAGGGCGCTCAGCGGTTCAATTTACCGCGAAAGCCCCGAGCATGATCCCAGGAAACCTGTGTTCTTGTAGTTGAAGCCGGAACCAATTTCCCCCCCAGAAAACAGGGCCCCTCTAGTTTTTGAAGTAGGGTTATAGGAGCCCTACATTGGGAACTATAGTGAGTATATAGTTAAGTCCCTAAACCCTAAACCCTAAACCCTCAACCCTAAACCCTAAACCTAAACCCTGAACCCTAGAACCCAAAATGTAGGCTGCATCATCAGCTCAGGTGGTCTTTTTGTTTCATCTCACGGTCGGCGTTTGACGTACGTTTTGTCGCTGGTTGCTTTGCGGCCGTCGAGCTGCTGGTGTGCAACGCCCTAAACCGTAAACCCTAAACCCTAAACCCTAGACCTTATAAACCCTAAACCCTAAACCACAAACCCCAAACCGGGGTTTATAAACCCCAACCCCAAACTCTAAACCCTGCATTCGCTGCAGGAGCCAACGGTGGACTTCATTGCGTCTTGGCAAAAGAATCCCCAATATAGGAGTTATTATTAATCATATTCCCTTGTAGTCACTGTATACTTTGCACGATAATTACCCCCAAAAACCCTATTCGAATTATTACAATGTGATGCCCTTCAGTTATAACTTAGTAAGCCCAGATACAAGTAAGTTGTATCTTAGTTAGGGAAGTTAGCCTCAAAAGTATACTAAAACAAACCTGGCCTTGTTAGGCGACATAAGTACAAAAACCGCGGCATTAATGAGAGAGATATGTTTATCTATATGTTTTGGATGTTTTTACATAGATGTATAATTGACACATAGTGTTTCGTATATATATATATACTTATCTTCTTCGGTATGTATCTTCTGGTGGATTGGGCTTCCCTGCCTGAAAAAAAAAGTATCGACACGTTCTTTTTGTGGGTACTTTTTTTCTGGGTATTCTCTTGTGGTCCCTTTGTGGTCCCCTTGTGGTCCGGGTAGGCCGTTTTTGCTTGTGGCACGGGTCGGTTTCGTGGGATGTCTCGAGGATTTGCTTGTGGTACGCTTGTGGTCCCCTTGTGGTGTGGTCCGGTCGACCTACCCTTGCAGCTGGCCCAAAAGGAAGTGTCGACCTTCGCTTTGCGCTGCTCCACGCCATGGGCACACATAGTCTGTATAACTTGCTCATACTTGCTCGGTATTCAGCTCCAAACATACCAAAAGACCTGTATCATATTTCTTTACGTGACATGTTTCTAACAAAGACATGTGGTTTCCACGCTACTCCAGCCCTTTCTTAAAAAGTATATGAAACATAGCCCTCGACCTCCATGTGACTGAAACCTTACAAAATACAGCAGTTTTTAGTTATCCAAGTTAGCTAACTGGCATGACTTAGTTATAACTGATACCGTCCAGTTCTCGAAGTTGCGCGATTTATAACTCTGACAACATAGCTTATAAATGATGTGATAAGTTATGTTGCACAAGATATAGCATGAGCTGTAACTAGAGGGCATCACATTGTAAGGCTCCTACATTAACCTCTTACAGGCGCTGCCAAAACGACAAAAAGGGCTCTTTTGCAAGCAGGCCCAAGATGCACCTTCATGAACCCTAAACCCTGAAGCCTACACCCTACACCTATTCATTGTAATACGCTCCGCTCGATACTTACCACCAAGGTGAGCCCTGTAATAAAGTCGTTGTAGCACGAGCTTCCCAGAATCACCCATGCTGCTTAAACAAACCTATTCTTAAAACAGGCCCCAATGGTATGAGATTGTCATGGCTTGGCTCGGGGTTAGTGGAGCAAAATCGGGTTGGGGTTTAAGGTTTAGGGTTTGGGGTTTAGGGTTTAGGGATGCAAACTGGACCCAGCACCCGGTTGACACCAAAGACAAAGACCCACGGAGGCCTAGCAAGCTCCCGAACTCCCACACTAGGTTCAAAGCTCCAAGAACTCCGACTTTAAGGTTTAGGGTTTAGGGTTTAGGGTTTAGGGTTTAGGGAGGGCAAAAGCCCGAAGAGACCCCCCCCCCCCCCATGAGGTCAAGTACTACCCCTCCGACTCCAGCGCTGGATTTGCGGACGGCGGACGCGCGAGCAAGCTCCTGTGCGAAGAGCTTAAAGAAGGTTCCCCGGCTGCATCAGCTAAGTAGGGGATGTTTAGGGTTTAGGGTTCAGGGTTCAGGGTTCAGGGCCCGCAGGGATACTTGGGAAGAATTCGTCTGCTTTTGTGCCTAAGAAGCAGCTCAAGTTGTAATGTTTGCTAGGGTTCCAAGTTCAGTATAGATAAGACCTCCCAAGCTGCTCGGGCAAGGCAGGCAAAAAGCCCGAGCTGAGACGGAGCCCTGAAATTCGCCAAGGGCATGGCCAATCTTAACGACTTGGCCAATTGCCAAGGCTCCTAGCCTGTGTCAACTAACCAACCAAAAGCCATCAACCCAGCGTATTCAGCCAAACGCCTGCCCGAACTAGGGTAACCCTAAACCCTAAACCCTAAACCCTAAACCCTGAACCCTAAAACATAAAACTTAAACCCTGAACCCTGAACCCTAAACCGCAACCCTTGGGAACTGGAAACCCGAAGGTGACGAGGTGTGGCTCTCGGGCCCCCATGGTGGCAAAGTCTACCGCGGCAACGGCAACTTCCTGGTGGGGACCTTTAGACTTTTGATGGCCCAGTTTGGAGGTTTAGGGTTTAGGGTTTAGGGTTTAGGGTTTAGGGTTTAGGGTTTAGGGTTTAGGGTTTAGGGTTTAGGGTTTAGGGTTTCCGCAGACTCTGCCGTCGCATAAGGTTTAAGGGGTTTTGGGTTTAGGGTTTAGGGTTTAGGGTTTGGGCGGTTTCCTCGAGTTCCTCACGTCCTGACCCCTTGATGCAGGTGGATGGGCGAGTCATAAAGGCCGACAGCATTTGTGCCCCTTGGACGTGATCCTAAGTGCTTGCTCTGAGGGGAGTGGTCACTTGTTTCAGGCGTGCTGTTTGAGACCGGACTGTCAGGAAACTCCCCTTCGATAGATGAGGGTTGCTGCGTGACGCTTCGGATTGCTGCCTCACCGAACAATCACACCGGTGCAACGGAGTCGTCCCAATGATAGCTCTGGGCAAGCCGTTCTTTCAAGCCGACTTCACATATTTTCAGGTGACAGTTCTGGTGCTCAGGTGGGCACTTCATTGAACACAAACCCAAAGGATCCATGTACCTATATAGTATATACTTGGGCCCTAAAGCTACTATATAGGAACCCCTTTAAGGCCTAAGTATATACTATATAGGTACATGGATCCTTAGGGAAAGTAATCAGGCCTCTAAGGGGGAGCGCGGTCACAGCTCATTTAAGCCCAATTCCTTTCTCTCCCCCCTTTCTTGGGAGTCGGGGGCAGTAAGCTGGCAACTGGTCTTTCAAGAGGACCTTCTCTAAGCTTTAAGCCCTAAACGAAGAACCCACATGTGGGGCATACATGTTGAAAAAGAAGAAGATTTCGAGGAGGGGCTCCTCCCCTCAGCATTTTCACCAAAACCTTTAGGGTTTAGGGTTTAGGGTTTAGGGTTTAGGGTTTAGGGTTTAGGGTTTAGGGTTTAGGGTTCCTACACCCCAAGCCTTCCCAAGCCATGTTCAGGCGTTGGCTGGCGGCTCCGGCATCACCCCTGTATTGTCCTTGCTCCGTCAGTGCAGAGAAGAGTGCCGGGCAAGCTGCTTGCCACCACGTCTTCTCAAGTGGGATGGGCTTAGGGTTTAAGAGGTAAAAAGGTACCCTAATCCTTCACAGCCAGGCAAGAATGAATGCCCACACGCTAAACCCTAGAATCCATTTGGGCCAGAAGCCGCTGCCTAAGAAGATTTCTGGTCAGGTGCATCGACAAGTCTAAGACGTAGCGGGTTTAGGGTTTTGGGGGCCTTCCCCGAAAAGGTGTTCTGCTGGCTTTAGTGGCACGTGAATGTCGGTTTTCCCCACTAATTGCCCTGCAGTGCATCAGATTGTGTCCAGCTAGGCGGATGGCAAAAAAATGCCTGTATTTGGGTTTCAGGGTTTAGGGTTTCTTGGGTGCAGGTTTTATAGGGCTCAACGATTAAAAGGTTCAGGGCGAATTGGGCTTCGGGTTTTTGAGGTTCAAGGTCTCGGGCTTTGGGAGCCCACAACCCTGGCAATTCCGATTTGCCCGCAAAGGTTACAAGAATCCTGCTGCGCAGCAGGATCTCGTCAAGGACCGTTTAACCGCAAGTTCGGGGTCAGCTCCGCCCTTTGGGACTTGAGGGCGTGTCGTGTACCTTAAGCCCTCGACCCTAAACCCTGAACCCTGAACCCTAAACCCTTTCAGGCTAGGGTGTGCAGGGGAACCTTGGTATGTGGATTTCACACACCTTTCCGAGCCTGACAGAGGTCATCTTCTGACGTGTTTAGGGTTTACAGGGTTTGTGGGTAGGTTTTATAGTTTATGGAGGTTATATAGTTCATAGGGGTTATAGGGTTTACGGGGTTTTAGGGCTCTAGGGCTTAGGGTTTCGAGGTTAAAACACTAGTGGGTCAAGGGTTCGGGTTTGGGGTGAAAAGGTCCTAGTTTGGGTGTCCTGGTTTTGCTTACGGGGGGAGGCGGGGGGGTATACTCTTAAAATAACCTGCAAGAAGAAAGCTCAAACTTCTAGGCTTCTTTCAGTGTAGTGCAGGTCAGAATGTGCGTCTTGTACTTCCTTGGGTTGGAGGGAAGTAACTCTAAACCCTAAGCCCTAAACCGGTTTTAGGGTTTAGGGTATAGGGTTTAGGGTTTAGGGTTTAGGGTGAAAGAGCAGGAATTCTCGGTGATCCATGCGATGAGATCCGATGATGAGAGGCCCCTCGCCGGGGTGGTGTCTGACTGGTGGGGAGTTAGAACACCCAAGCCAGCTGCTAGCTACGAAGCCCAACAAGTCTGTAGGCTAATAACCCCTATCCCCTAACCCTAAACCCTTGTACATCTATGTGCAAGGAAGAAGCCCCAACAATCGGTAGGCCATAGACGACTGGAGGTGGACGTCCCTTCACTGATTTCAAGCAGCAAGCCAAAGCCGAACCCTGCAAACGCCGGGGAATAAATTACCGAACCCTACAGGTCTATGATTCATAAAGCCCGAATACGCATGACAGTGGCATATGGTATAGATGCTCCCAGTTTTAGGCGTCATTTGGCCCCTAAGGAACAGCAACGCCCGGCCGCCCGAAACCCGAAATCTCAGCTGAAAAGCCCCAACGGCAAGTCCCAACCGTAAACCCTAAGCCCTATAAAAGAAGACCTATAGTCCCATTCAAGCCGCAAAACCCCAAGTCCCAACCCTAAGCCCTCTAAAAAGAAGCCCTACAGCCCCATTCAAGGGAACCCAGAAGCCCTAAACCCTGAGCCCTGATCCCGAAACCCTATAACAGAAGCCCTAAACCCTAAACCCGAAACCCTAAACCCTAAACCCTAAACCCTAAACCCTAAACCCTAAACCCTAAACCCATTCAAGGCTCAGCCCCATGTGGTACACGCCCATCACAGAGCTGGGCTTGGCACCCCGCTGCACTGCAACACATCGGCATCCCAGCCCTTACAATGTCCAAGGTTTAGGGTTTAGGGTTTAGGGTTTATAGGGTTTAGGGTTTAGGGTTTAGGGTTTAGGGTTTAGGGTTTAGGGTTTAGGGTTTAGGGTTTAGGGTTTAGGGTTTAGGGGCTGTTGCGAACAGGCTTAGACGCTCAACGCCCTTTCTCGAGTGACTCAACCTCTCCACGTCCTTCCGAACCGAAACGTGCCTATCCACCCCAGCACCCAGAACGAAGCCCATACTGTAGCTGGACGGGCTCGGTTTCTTGAGCTTGAGTGACCCTAACCCTAAGCCCTAAACCCTAAGCCCCTAAAGCCCTAAACATTAAACTCACCCTGGGCCCTGCCACTGTCATCTCAGGTCACGAGCCTCGCGACTAAGGAGGATCCGGCACTTAAGCGTCAGACCTCGACACCTCGAGAAGGCTTCGGTTTGGGCGCTTAGGGATAAGGGTCTAGGGTCTAGGGTTTAGGGTTTAGGGTTTAGGAGGCCTTTTCCTGGTATGGCTCAGGAGGAGGAGTGAAGGAACAGTGGAGGGCTCGCACGGCGGGAACATGTTTAAGGTGAGTCCCACGTTCACTGCCATCGTTGGATTTTATTGCAATGTCGGTCCATCAGAATCTGTCAGGTCAAGAAGTTGAGAGAATCATGATCTTGGCTTGTTCTGTTCTGATTGGGCTATTCTGGGTCACGACGAAGGTGCGCTTCTCACAATCAGCAGTTTCACTTGGGCTTGCGGTTCTTCACTTGGTCTTGCCTAAAACGGCTTGTAGTTCATGTACCTCAAAAGGAATTATTATGGTAAAGCCAACAAACACCCCTTCACTCAAAATTCAGACATCAAACTTGACAATAGGGTATATGACCCCAAGTTTGGGGTTTATTTGGTCCTCCAGTAGGTTCAGGCGTAGGGCCACAGGGAGTCTCGCGCAGGCATGCTGGCGCGCTACGGCAAGCTGTCGACGAGCGTTGTGGAGGCAAGTTCCATTTACAGTACAACCCTAAACCCTATAGAAATCCCAAACCCTAAACCCTAGACCCTAAACCCTAAACCCTAAGCCCTAAACCCTAAACCCTCAACCCTAAGCCCTAAACCCTAAACCCTACCCCCAGAACCCCATGCAAGGAGATCTTCCCGGCTCCCAGTGAGAATGTCGTCGTGGTCATTTGCGGGCCGAAGGGCTTCGTGGATGAGGCTTGCTTACCCCTCCTGCGCGAGATGAACTACACCAACGACGCTTTCCTGTTCAATAGTGGACATAGGACCCCCGGATCTAGCCGTTTCCTGTTCAAGAATGGAATATACATAGGACCCCCAGAACTAGCCTTAATTGTCCCGTGTAAAGTCGGAGGTAGATTCTCTTATGAAAGCCGTTAACCCAATCGTACTTCAGGAGTTCACTCTCGGTAGGGAAACACACCTCGCAGACCCAGCTTTGCACTTGTAAGATACAAGCCCCCGAGAAAACTATGCTGCACAACCCAGGTCATCACCATGTGGTGAAGAATGGTGAAGACCTTTCTCAACCGGCCCACGTGGTACCAGCTGGCTCGTCCCTGCGCACAGTTGTCGCGAGGCGCACCGCGAGGAAGCCCATCGGGCGCCTTTGTCATGGGCTTCCTCGCAGTGCAACGCGCGTCTTTTCACAACCCCCTACCCCCCGGCCGTAACCTTGAAGCCTGAAGGCCATACACCTATAGCCCTAAACGCTGATCCCTTCTTTTGGTGGGAACCCCCTGCGCCTTACAGCGCGAGGTCTCCGAAGCTGAAAACCGACTAAATCAGTGCGCAAGCCATGCCGGAAGTTCATTCCCAGAGGGCCTCTGGTTACCGGGTTTAGGGTTTAGGGTTTAGGGTTTAGGGTTTAGGGTTTAGGGTTTCGGGTTTCGGGTTTAGGGGGGATTTCTCTTCTTAAGGGTAGTTTCATGGTCCGTTTATATGGTCCCTTACCGTCTTTCATAGGTTCTGATGTATAGGCCCTTGGGTTGTATAGTGTATATAAGGGTACACATTGCCCTTTTCAGGGCCCATATCCTGGGACCCTGTAACTACCCTCAGATCTTCTCTGCGCTGCGGTAAGCCGCGTGCTGGCACCCTTCCTGCCCGTAACCAAGCTCGTCTTGAAAGAGGGGCCCCTATATACAACACAGGATCTGAACTCGACAATACGAACCAAAATCCCACATTTTGGGCATGTCGCCTAAGATACAACGAAGTATGCTTGGGGTTGTTATGGACTAGTCACTTGCGAGGTTTGTTATCTCCAGTTTAGCAGATTAGCTTCGGAGATAAGAAGGGTTTGTGAACACGCAAGCATTGGGTGCAGGCTACTGCGGGAGAGGGGAGGGAGAGAGCACTATGCTGACATCACATGAGTTTCTTTCAGGATCGGAGGCCTCCATATGTTTTCGCCGTGGCCACGTGCATAACGGATAGACGCTTGATGCAGCGCCGATTTAAAAAAAAAAAAAAACGAGACGGATTGAACTGAGCAATCAAGGCTTCCTGCGGCACCCTGAGCAGATGCACCGGAAATGACGGCATAAATGTTGCGAGAATTGACAGCGGGTGTAAACTAAACCCTTAACCCGAAACCCTAAACCCACTGCCGGCCTTGTGCGAGTGTGAGAGTCGAAACCCAATGTTTCAGTTTAGAAGTGAATGCAGTTGTTCGCTCGAAGCCTCGCGGTGGCTCTTGCCAGAAAGGGTGACAGGAGTATTTTGTGCTCACCCACGCATCCTGTTGTATGCGAATAGGCTACCCTTCGTAGTTCGGATATTTCCCCCCGTTATACTAGAACAGTCCTTAATAGGGATTATAGTACCCCCGATTATAGCCCCTATTTAGGACTGCTAGTACAAGGGCGAACATCCCAAAGGCTACCCTTGGCAGTCCTGGCTCCTCATTTGCTGCGCACGCTTCTGCGGCCGAGCGAGCACGAGTCTGAAGCGCCCTCAAGATCAAGCTCAACTCACCCGAAGAAGACCACGCTGGGCCCCGCCCTACAATAACATAATGAGGTACAGTACTATACTAACATAGTAATATATAGATATAAACAATCAATAAATCAGTAAATGCATATATATATATATGTATAATACACTCGTAGTATGATATAAGGCTCAAGAAAAACTTAGTCCCTCCAGACTCCGACTCACATCCTCAACCCCGGACATCTCCGAATGAGGCGTTGACAGTTGCGGCCGGCTCACAGGTGCAGGGCGCGATGAAGAAGCTTACGCGCGGATCCCCGGGAGAATGAAAGGTTTAGGGGTTAGGGTTTTGGGTTTAGAGTGTACTGTAGGGTTTAGGGTTTAGGGTTTAGGGTTTAGAGTTTAGGGTTTAGGGTTTAGGGTTATTGGCTCATCATGGGTGTTGGCTCATCCTGGGTGTAGTGAAGCGAGCTCCCGTTGCACCCCAGCCTCCAAAGCCCGAATCCCCCAAACGCTGGAGCCTTCTTTCAATCCGCTGAACCCTAGGCTTTGGGATGTTCCCCCTTATACTGACAGTCCTTAATAGGGATTATATTGGGGGGGGGGTACGATCATCCCTTTGAAGGACTGGTAGTATAAGAGGGAGCATCCCAACCTAGGCCACGAGATCTCTCCAACATAGTGCAAGCTGCTGCCAAAGTCGGACGGGCGTGGGGGCCAAGAAGTTTACTTGAAGGTTCTCAGAATACTTCTTAGTACGGATCAGGTAAGGCTAAAATCCGCCATAGTTGTCCTACTTTCAGCCCCAGAACAATAAGTACCCATAGACCTCCCGGAGTTTAGGCTTGCACTCTGGTGTCCAGAGTGTATAAGCCCCTAAACCCTAAACCCTAAAGGCGCTCTATCCCTATACATGTTAATATGCGTACTGAAGGCCCCTATGATGTGCCTGGCTCAGCGCAAGCTGACCGCCCAGTTCAGGATTTTCGTGGTCAGGTGCCAGGGCTAGAGGGCTCTGAGGTTCAGGGCTTAGTTTTAGGGTTTAGGGTTTAGTGTCCAGGATCTAGAGTTGGAGGGCTTTGGGGTTTGTTGAGGGTTCAGGGGTAATGGTCAAGGTTCTAAGATTTCGGGTGCAGGCCTTCACGTGTAGGTTTTGGTGCGATGTGATACGAACAGACGAGAACTTGCCAGCAGGTGCTAGAAGTTCGGGGTCGTCTCTGGGTACTTCAACTGTCCGAGGTGGAGCAGAACTTCACGCAGGATGTTGGGCTCCAGGCCACCGGCACCAATGATCCATATATTGGCCATGGGCAGAGCGTTGTGCGTAGGCATACAACTATGCATGTATGCAGGTTTCTCTTTTGTTTTTTGAATGTAGTTGCGTCAACGCAGGCGTATGTATAGAAAGTATACAGTATCTCTATACAAGTATAAAAGTGTAGAAGTCTCTAAGGATACAAGCATACGTAAGTACATTTGTAAGGAGTACATAAACGAGGTACGTACAGCAATGCATACAAAGAGAGGGACGGACATACAGATATGTGTATATATATATATATATATATATATATTTCTATTTATTTATAGATATTACGTATATACATAGGCCTCCAAACATGTGCATGAGCTTTGCGAGTGTGCCTGTTTCGCCTTTGCCTCCACACCCCCCGGCAGTCTTGTTGAGTTCTCCTGGGGGGGGCTAACATCTAACCTGAAAGCCTGATGCCCTCAAAAACCCTAAGCGCCCCCCCCCCCCCCAACAAAAAAAACATATATATATATATATAATAATAACAATAATAACAATAATAATATCAGAAAAACACATTAGATAAAATAAAACAAATAAAACAATTTTTTATGGTATATTATATAGTATATATTGTATATTGTATATTTTATATTGTATATTATATATTTTTTATTTTATGTATTAAAAAGTATATATTATAAACTATATTTTATATAGTTTATTTTGTATACTATATATTATGTATTGTATATTATATATTATACATTATATCATATCATATAGACATATATATATATGTGCTATATATCTATATACATAATAAAGCTGTGGGATCCCAGGTGATGCGGCGCACCTTTGAGCACAGCTGCTGCCTGAGGTTCATTTGGTTGGAGCTGGGCGGGACACATCGTCACGGGCCGCCGGGGCGGGGGGGGCGGGGGTGGGGGGGTGCGGGGGCGGAAGGGGGAGGGGGCGGGGGGGGGGGGGGGGGGGGGGGGGGGGGGGGGGGGGGGGGGGGGGAACATTTTTGGGCCCGAGGCTTCTAGAAATCATCAAAGCACTGTTGAGCAGCCTCTTGTCATACAGCACGCTTGTCAGATTCTTATGTTGCGCTCAACAGTAGCCTTGGGGGTTCTTTCCGCAGAGACAATGGGTTTTTCCGGGCTTAGGGTGCTTTCACTCTGAACTCTAAGGTGTGGGCTTGCACGCTTGTTGTTATACAAAATTTATAGTTCAGAGGCTCTCACCAAAGTTTCGAACCCCTGAGCCCTGAACGTAAGAACCCTAAACCCCAAACCCTAAACCCTAAACCCCAAACCCTAAACCGTGAAGCCCAGGCGCACCACAGCTTGTCAACACGGCCTGGAGGCCTGCAACGCTGCAGCTGAAGAGTTCGCCGGCGACCCAGTGGTGTTCGTAGGAAAGGCTGTGGTCTGGTTTAGGGCTTAGGGCTTATAGGGCTTAGGAATTAGGGTTTAGGGTTTAGGATTCAGGGTTCTAGTCTGTAGACAGTTTTGCCCTAGGGGTTCAGGTTGAATGCTGAGGCGCCGAGCTTGATAGACTCCTGCAGGTCATGGGTTGCATGAGTACTTGCCCCGATTTCCCAATGCTGGGAACCTTGGGCAACCCAAGCAATTGTTGTGGGATTAGGGTTTTGGGGTTTAGCTTAGTGTTTAGGGTTTAGGGTTTAGGGTTTAGAGCGCCTGTTCGGGCCTGTTGAGCATAAGCGCAGGCAGCCGCCAGCATGATACTCGGTAATGTTGAGTTGCCGCCTTTTCCCCTGCTACATCTGATGCAACCCATCCCTGAACCAAGCCTGCTACCTAAACCCTAAACCCTAAACCCTAAACCCTAAACCCTAAACCCTAAACCCTAAACCCTAAACCCTATACCGCCTAGAGGCGTAAGGGTGCAGTTAGTCACTTCCGATGTCTTTGCCACAAGAGAGCCAGGTTCCCCCACCTTCTCGTCCCACTCGTCACAAAAGACAGTGCGCAAGTGCAGGAACCTCTCCGTGCAAAAAGATGGTGGTGACAATGGCGATGACGACGGACAATGATGATGATGCTAGTGAACCCTTGAACCCAAAGACCCTAAACCCCAAACCCTAAACCCTAAACCCTAAACCTTAATGCCCTAAACCCTAAACCCTAAACCCTAAACCCTAAACCCTAAACCCCAAACCCTAAACCCTAAACCCTAAAACCCTAAAACCCTAAACCCTAAACCCTAAACCCTAAACCGGCAGCGAAAGGCATCCAACGGACACGCCGCCCGCCTCAGTGGCAGAGATGGCAGCAGAGCTGCGACCGCCTGGGGCCCCAGGCTTCGAGAGCCAAGGGTTTAGGGTTTAGGGTTTAGGGTTTAGGGTTTAGGGTTTAGGGTTTAGGGTTTAGGGTTTAGGGTTAGATTTCGGGCTTTGGGTTGTTGATTCTCCTAAGTCCATCAAAGCAGTAGACCCTATAAACCCTATCTACCCTGTACATCGTATAAACCCTATTAAAACCCTAGAAACCTTAATTATAATCCCTACAAACCCTACAAGAAACCCTGTAACCCTAAACCAGGTACGAGCTGCAGAACTTCCTGTGGGCCAGAGCCTTATGCCTTATGCGCATGGCTTGGGGAAATTGGTGGTTATGGGGCTTGGTGTTCCAAACTCAGCAACCTCGGTTTGATTCTGGGCTCAGCAGCAAGGGTTTAGGGTTTAGGGTTAGGGTTTAGTGTTTAGGGTTAGGGTTTAGGGTTTAGGGTTTAGGGTTCAGGTTTACGGAGACCCTGTGCCCAGGCATGCGCACGCCTCGATCACCACAGCTCACCCGTCTTCGCGGCACATGGCTCAGTGTCAGCGTATCCTGCACACTTGACCTCCAGCTCATACCTGCAATCACGAAACAGGTGGCTATAGGGTCCTTAAGGGACGGGGGGTCATGCAGGGGTAGGTACCTAGGGAACCTTAGGGAACCTTAGGGAAGCTTTGGGAAGCTTTGGGAGGCTTGGTTACATACCCCGCTTGGGCCCCCCCCTCCCTTAAGAACCCTGTCAAGGGTAAATGCACTAGATAGACCGCGAATAGACCGAAAAAAACCCTAAACCCTAAACCCTAAACCCTAAACCCAACTAGGTTGGCCAAAATTTCGGGGGCGATGGATCCAAGCCCGTTAAGAATCCACTTAGGGTTTAGGGTTTAGGGTTTAGGGTTCACTGGGTATCTTAACAAACACTACTTTGAAGCCCAGTGGTACCCTTTTCCATTGTTTTGGTTCAAGGTTCCCTTGCAAAGTAGCCAAACCCAAAACAGGGCACCCTTATGAGAATATGTTTACCCGAACCCTCAATCCTAAACCCCAAGACTGGTTCACAGTGCAGTCGCGCTCAGTTGCTCAGACTCAGAGATAGCGCCGAGTAAACCCCAAGACTATCTACTATTTGCTTAAGAACCCCAAAAGAATACAGCAACAAGTCCCTTTGTTAACCTTAATAAGGAAGAATACTTTCATGTTCTTGGGGTTCTTAAGCAATCAGTAGCTATAGATGTGGGCCAAGGTTTGAGCTGAGCACGTGCTGTTTGGTCTGCTGTGGGGGGGGGTTTGAGATGAAGGGATCCTGTGCTTCGGAAGCTGGGATTGTTGCTTTGGTAAGATCTCTGAACCTGAGACCTAAACCCGGAACCCTCAACTAAACCCAGGTGAGCCCTTACCCCCTAAACCCTAAACCCTAAACCCTAAACCCTAAACCCTAAACCCTAAACCCTGTGGAGCATGGCCGGGTGGCGAAAAGCGGAGGGTCGCAAGACGTTGTGGCCGTTCGCCCGCGGCCTGAGGCGACTTCGTTCTAGGCCATTCAGAAAATGCTGGGAGACTCAGCTCCCTGCCTAGGGTTTAGGGTTTAGGGTTTAGGGTTTAGGGTGTAAGGAACTACTGGTTCAGAGTACATAGAGATTGAGGTAGGTACCCTACATACATCCCTTGCAGGGTACATAAGGGGATATGTCGGTACCGAATTCCCTCATTCCCCATTCTGCGCCTACTAGGAGGTTCATGGGTTCTCATAAGGTCACAAGGGTTGTATGTACAGCCGAAGTAAGGTTACGTAGAAGTATAGATGCCCTACTTATAGCCCTATCTTGAACCTACCTATGAACCTCCAAGTAGGGAAGCCCTTTTTCACGTGTTTAAACTGATGCCTGGTTCATAATTTTCTTACACTGGCTACCATGTAGTTCGTGCTGTGTGGATATGATCGTCTTTGAAATTTCCACAGCTGGCCTCTTTATTTTCTTTCGTACAACTACCGTAGAACTATACTGTAATCAACGGCAAAGGAATCCCAGGACCTGAACATCATGATTTTTTGCGGGTCGTAAAAAGCCCATAAAGCAACGCAAGACTACCCTCTGCATTCCCAAATTACAGGGGGGGAGACTGCACTCTGAGAATCACTTCCCGAGGAACTAAGGCCTGAGCCCTTCTTCTGCAGTTTAGGGTTTAGGGTTTAGGGTTACGATTTAGGGTTTAGGTTTTGTTTGGGTTGTTTGGCCCACAACGCCCAAAGGGTCCTAGATCAAGTCGAGATGTCTCGCGAGAAGAACCCAGAGGAGTGAACACGCAGTGGTCGAGGAAGCAGCTAACACCGCTCTACTCCCGAAAGAAACCCTTCAGAGCCCTGAGCCCTACGTGGTGCGAGACAAAGTCAATCCTACATCATTCCCCTAAAAAAGGGGCCCTCAACCTCCGAATTCAGCGTACTTAGTAACCCAATCAGAACTGCGCTTATAACCCAATTCATTCGAACCCGATTAATAAGGTACTCAAGGGGCTTAGTAAACCCTAAACCTAAACCCTTATCCCACCACGGCAAAACACAGGGCCGAGATGCAACATCGGAACCTGGCCGACATCTCAGGTTTTCTCAGGTCTTTGGGGTATTTCCGTGTACGTGATGTGCGTGTACGCGGAATGCATAGGGTTTGGGGTTTAGGGTTTAGGGTTTATGGTTTGGGGTTTAATACATAAAAAATAGGTACATACATTTATAGAGGGAATAGAGGGAGAGATATACATATATATATATATACACACATGTCTACGGAGGGGTCGTCCGACGTGTCTTCACGCTGTATGCTGACACTGTTGCCGAGAAGCTATAGCCCGAACATGAAATCTTAAACTTATAAATTTCAACTCGCAACCACCCCTCATGCAATCAATATCGACACTTCAGAGGAAGCATGAGGGCTGCCCGAAACCCGAAACCCTAAACCCTAAACCCTATGCGGAGCTGCAATTGGTATTGTAGAAAAGGGTTAGTGTTGAGAGTTGGAAGGGTTAATGAACCCGGAAATCATGTTTGGCTCAACATGGGCTTGAACAGAAAGCCACAAGTTCAAAAAGTAGTGCCTGGGTTCTTAGGGTTTGGTAAGGGTGTGGATTCCTTCCCCCTTTCCTTCCCCCCTGGGTTGCTCTTATTCGTGTTCTTGTTTGTTTCTTGGTTCGATTTGGGAAATATAAGTTCAGGGCGATTAGGGGAGTTGATTTCCTTCCTTGGTTGTCCCCCCGTAGGTTATGAGCCCAAATTAGGTTCCCTGCGGTTGAGTGTTGTCTTAAGATCTTTGGGATCAAGAAGCAATGCCTTCTCCGAAGCGATGGCTCCAACCTGCCTCGGATGGTGGACAAAATGGTGGAGCTGGAAATGGTGCAGCTGAGTCTCTGGGTGAAAGATCGGTGTTGGAAGAGGTGATTCCCGGCGCTGAAGAACATCTGCAAGAAGCCTTGGTTGCAGAAAGCCCCAATGTGGGTATGAATCCCAATGTGGATATGGTTAGCAATACTGAAGCTGAAGGACGTGCTGTCTCTGTATCGCCAAAGCCTGGTGAGAAAAGGAACTGGGACGCGACTGGTGGTATAGATCGTGAAATGGAGGTGTTGCACAAACACCGGTATCAGCCGTCGACTTCGACTTCGGGTCGAATGGTAGACCAAGAGTCTCAGACCGATCTGATTGGAGAAGTGCTGCAAGCGGCCAGGAGGCCTCTGAACAAGATCAAAAGGGATCCATCTTCGAGTTCCCAAGGTGGTGGAAGCGGTCACGAACAGAAGGGTGCGGACAGCTTTGAAGCTGCACCTGCTGCTGAATACGCCATGGGGGAGGAGGAGATCCTACAGATGGAGGCTGAGAGGTTGCGACAGTTGTCAGAAGAAGAGGACGAGATGCGTCAGGTCTCTGAAAGGGATGGTTTTCGGAAAGATGAGCATCTGATCAAAGCGTGCGATGGGACAACGTGGGAATGGCACCTCCATGAAGATGGGAGACAATATTATTACTGCCTGGATACGCAGGAAAGCAAGTGGACATTGCCGGTGGTAGGTGAAAAGATGAAGAGTGACGAGGTGGTTGGGTCTCCTTCGGGCAATGAGCTGGAAATGGAGGCGGCACTGGATTCTTCATCCTCTACTCCGAAGACTGAGTCTACGAGGGCATTCCAGGGTAGTGTAAATAGTTTAGGTGAAAAAGATTTTTCCTCTACTATCAGGGATAGCGGTCCTAGGGCTGGTGGTGACGCCCCGACCTCGGGTTCTCCTGATGAGGAGGAGATTCCTGGAAACCGAGCAGACATCGCTGGAGCTCAACATCTGGATCGGGAAGGAATGGGAGCACTTTCTGAGGGTGTGGCAGCGGTGGAATCGGTAGGTCCAGAAGAAAAAATTCCCAATGTGGAGATCGGAACTGTGTCGGCTGCAGAAGAGCGAGTGGTGGATGTGGTACCTGTCGTTCAGGAATGTGGTCCTGGAGATTCGGAAGACGGAGGGAAAAGGTCGTGTGTTGCGACTGAGGAGGTCTCTTCGTTTGGTGCCAAGGTTCCTGCCATTCAAGGGAAAAAGAAGCTTCTGGAATAGCTGGAGACACGGAAGATCTGAAAAATGAGGCCTGGAGCGCCAATGATGCGCGGGTCGATGCGCCAGATATTACCTGGAGTGCGAAGGAAGCACGGGTTGAGGTGCATATGGTGTTACGTTCCACGGGCGACTGCAACAATGGGGCGCAGGTCTCCGCAGCAGCTGATGATGGAGGTTCACAGGTGGACGCACTGGTGCAACCTGAAGTTAGCCGCGAGGAACGAAATGACAAGGGCTACACCGGAGCCAATGAGGCAGCTGTGGTCAACGATGGTGGAAATTCTCCTTTGGAAGCCATGGAACCAAGCGGCGGAAGAAAGCGTGCCTGCCGTGGATGATCGACTCAATCGCCCTGCAGTGGAAGAAGATTTGCCTGCTGCAGAAGGTGTGACAAAGGACTCCAATGATGGGTCCACTCCCATGAAGGGAGAAGTGTTGCCGTCTGGAAGTTCGCCGGAAGTCGACACCGAGCGAACTACAGCAGATGAGGCAAAGCCTTTGGCGGAGAAAAAGGGAGGTCCTGAAATCCAGGAGCACAAAAAAGATGAGCTTGTGGGACTCGTGGAGCAGGACGAGCAGTGTGACCAAAAGGTGAAGACAAAGGATGCGCCAGGAGCCGATGATACAGAGGTGGTTTCTGAAGAGCATACAAAGAAAGTGCCCCGAGCGGGAGCCTTGGAATCACCTGGGACACATTGCTATCAAGAGGGAGATGAGATTATGGGTCTAGTGCGCTGCATCAATGGGTATGGAGCCTTTTTGGACCTTGGTGATTTGAATGTATTGATTCCTGCAGAAGGGAACAATGCATATCAGTTCAAATTTGGTGATACTGTCAATGGAACAGTGAAACGAGTGGAAGATGATGGTACCATAATCTTGGACACCTTTCTGGTTTTGGAAGAGGACGTGGAGGACTCTTCTTCGACGCTGCGGAAATGGAAACCCAGCGGCTGGAGTACGTGGTGGACGGATTCATGGTATGCTGGTCAATGGTACCAAGATTCCAACGGTCAATGGGACTGGAAACAGGAGGAAGAGCAATCCGATGAAGAGCTTGTGGTACAGGAGTTATCCTCTGAAGAACGAGAAGAAAGGCAACTTTATGGAGAAAAGATCTACAAAGCTCTTCTGGAGAATGGAAACGAAGAGGAAGCCTATGTTGGCAAAATTACTGGGATGCTGTTGGGTCGCCCGATGGAAGATTTACAGGAGTGTGTTGCAGATCAGGCATTCCTCAATGCGGAAGCTCGGCGCGCGTATGGCATCTTGCAAAATGATGGTTGGAAGCCTGATGGTACAGAAAGCACAGGCTTGGGGAAGTTAACCACTTTTTCCCGAAAACAGTACCACAACGCGCTTTTCGAACTGGCATGCAGAAAAAGGAGATTTACTCGACCAGTTGTGGGTGAAGCGGTGGCAACGGTGCTGAATCAAGGGGAAGATGAGTTTTGGAACGCGCTTTGGTTGGACACCAAGCTATTTTTGCAGGAGCTTGATGGTGCAGTGCAATCCATGAGCAAAAGGGAGAACAAGCCAATGGAAGCCTACATGGACCCTGACCAGTACAAAAAGGCTCACATGACTCCACAGACTGTGTCACCTGGATACAGCAAACTGTGCAAGTTCTTCAATAAGGGAAGGTGTCGCAACGGTGATGGTTGTCCCTATGAGCATCGTCGTTATGGTGAAGGTTGGCCAGGAGGAGGGTCAACTGATCCAAAGAATAGCCAAGAAGCTGATGATGAGGATGGGAACATCGGTGACCCTCCCACAGAGGAAGGTACAGTGGATGAGGCACAGCAGGAGCGGGAGGATTTGGCCTTCCGGGCCAAGTACAATTTTGGCAAAGGTGCATCAAAGGGTGAACCTATGTCGGGTGAGCCAAAAGGTCGTCTGTGTCTGTATGACAATCAAGGTGGTTGTAAATATGGGACTACATGCAGGTATCTTCACAACGATGACATAGCATTGGAAGGGACTTGGGAGCCCGGCAAATCTTGGGACAATGCTTCCAGGAAGGCACAAAGGGACGCAGGGTTCCACCATTGCTGTTTCGATTATTACCTCAGAGGACGTTGCCGGAAAGGGTCAAACTTCTGCAAGTACTCCCACGATGAGATGTCAGAGGAGCGGCTGACGCTCCTGAAACACTTGGTACAGGTGGCCAATCAGGTCCGGTTTGAAAAAGAGAGAGGATGGGAGATTACGGATAGAAGCACTTTTCAGCCACCTGCGAGTGGGGGAGCTGAATCTTCCTCATCCTCGGCACCAAAAGCGCTGCAAATGACCAATGTGTCACAAAAAGAAGGTGAAAAAGGTATTCTGGATGAAGCAGAAGCTGATGAACAAAAGAATTCGGTGGCTGCATCCACTGGTACTCGGCTTCAAAATCCGGAGGAGCCAATTGAAAATTGGATGGCTCGCAACGCACACCTGTGGGTGTATACCCCTCATGTAAGTGAGGTGATGATTACGCTTGGTGTGACCAATGTGTCGGACTTGCAAGAGTTCATCTTTGTGGAAGATTTGGTTGACAAAGGGATCAACAAGGTGACCGCGTGCAAAATTCTGCAAGTGGTTGGTGATGTCCGATATCGCCCGGGAGGACCGGAAAAAGCAGTTCCTTCTGATGCATCTGTACGGGTACAACAATCTTCTGGGAACAAAGGAACTGGAAGAGCGGCGGTGCGAACCCTCACTCAGGTGCGTGAAGCTGAAGACTCTGGTGCAAAAACCATGCCGAGAGGCTCCTATCGGGAGCTTTTTGATAAGGTCAGGTACCGTGATGGTTGGACGCTTGCGCAGAGGTCTCCGTTGTGCGTACAGAAGCTGCGGTTGGTGGGAGTTGGAATGCCGCCGGTGAATCCACCAACAAAAAAGTATCGGTCAAGATCAAACCCTGTGAGAAGGGGAAGGCCCTTGCTGGACAAAAAACAGGTGCGACAGGTGCCACGCTCTCGTTCACAACGACGAGTGCAACCGGCGGAAGTGGTGGAAAAGCCGAAGCCACTGGAACTGAAGCCTCGTGGTGGGTTGTCGTATCGGTTCAGCAGAGCGTGGGCAGATGTGGTGGATGATGATGAACAGGCGGAGGCCTTGGTCTCGTATGCCGCTTCCTCAAGCGATTCAAGTGAAGAGGAGACCAATGCCGCGCAACGCCTGAAGGAAATCTTTTTGCAAGAAAGGGATTCACAGAGAACTGCGAATCGTGGCAATGTTCCGCAAAGTGGTTCTTCAGGCTCCAATGACGGGCCGAAAAAATCGGTTCACCTTGGCGAAGGGCGCGACAAAGCGTCGCGGGGGGAGACCCGCCAAGAAGTGACTTCGCAAGTTTTTTCGCTACCACAACCTTCTCGTCGAGCTGAACGATCTCAAAAAAGAGCAAGGGATGGTTCAGTTATGGTTGGTTCGCTGGCGGTGGGCTCCACGGATGAGGTTTTACCTGGGCAAGGTGTTGCTGGACAGGTGAATGTATCTGAAAGCGCTCAAGTTCTTCCTGGGCAAGAAGTGGCTGGACAGGAGACGGCGCTGGAAGGAGCAGTACAAATTTCTGGCGAGGAGACTGACCAAAAAGAAGGAGAAGGTGGGAGCAATGAACTCCGTGGTGATGGTGCGAAGATATTGGATGTTTGTCCGGTGAGGAATGACCTTCAGCAATTGCTGGTTAAAGGTCTTCTGACTCGGATTTATTGGAAGGTTGCAGTTGGCAAGTTGCCGGTGGGGCAAAGAGACTGCCAAAAAGGGTCCAATAAGATGGATCGAAATTTGGTTATTAGCATGTCATCCGAGGGTGCAAGCGAACAGGATGAGAACCTGGCACTGGAGGACGATGCTGATCAGTCAATGGGTGACGGTGCGATGGTTGTTCTGGTGTATGATCCAAGGACGCTGATTCAGTCGCCAACAACTGATTGGGTTATGCGTCGCGGTCTTACCGATCGTTCCGTCTGGCCAGCAATGGCGTACATGGCACAGAGGATATGTGCTGAAATGGTTCAAGTGGATGAAATGAATGCCCAGCTAGGGACTGGAGCACTCCTTTTTCAAAGGAGAGATCAAGGACATTATAGTGACCTGCATCATTCGTTCCATGACAACCCGTGCTTGCCGGCGGTGGGAAATTACCCTCTTTCGGTGATGGGTGCCTTGTTGTCTCCTGGTCTGGAAGGGGAATTCAAGAATACTGACAAGTTTGGAACTGCTATGGAGGCAATTGCCTATGATTGGAGTCGCAGTCCAGGCATGGAAGTTCACATTGAACTTATGGCGAGGGTAGCCAAAATGGTTCACCCGTTCCTGAATCTTGGAGCCCAGGGGTCGGTGATGGTTTCGGAATTTCTCTGGCAGCGCGGGAGGGCCCGGTTGATGGAGTTCCTTCAAGCGGCGACTTGTGCGGACCAATTGGAGGCTCTCTGGAAAAGGATGGACGACGATGCTGATGAAGAGGTGGATCCTTCGACAGCGGTGCTGGAAGTTCTTGGACCAGAGGATGCGGTACTTGATCAAGGGAACAATGAATCCCTTATTCCCATTGAAGATGCTGGAGGTGAGACAAGTGGTGACACTGGAGGGGATGGCAAAGCGCCAGAAGTTTCTCCGGAAGAGGAGACATCCAGTGGGTCATCAAGACTGGCGGACACAAGGATTTTCTTGTGGTCAGTGTACTCCCGCGTGGCTTCGAATTTCTCTATGCAGGACCGCACTACTGGTAAGATCTTTGACAGCACAAAAGGGTATCCTGGTGAAGGACCAAACAATGATGACAATCCTTCCTCTAAGGGGAACTTACCCTGGATCTCGGAAGACTACCTCGACGAAGTGGTGTCAAAAAAGATGGAAAGGTCTTCAGATATGGATGGGTTTGTTCCGGGAAGTGAGGGACCATTGGAAAAGGTAGAGGTGGAGAATGTTACTGCCTCTAAAATTCTTATGGCTCTTTGGAAGAAGGGACATAGAGTTGGTTATAGGAGGTTGTGTCGTTTGAACGCATCTGGATGCAAGGTTGGAGCAATGAAACGTCCAATCAAAAGGGTGCAGAAGATTGGCACTAGAAAGGCCTTCACGAAGATGTTCAATGTTTTTGGATCGTCTCAGCATGGCTCAGGAGTTGGCGGAAAACCGATCATGAAGGTGGTAGGACCAAGGCCAGGTTTTCCAGCTGTACTCCAAGCACCAAATACTGATAGCACGTCGGGTGAAGGGAGCAGTCCCCAGGTACATGGCAATGTTCATGTAGAGCACAATCGCCCTATGGACCGGTATGAGGCAGAGCGCTTGGAGAAGAGGAAGAAGGGCTTCTGCTATTGGTTCGGCAAGGGGAAAGATCGCTGCAAATTTGGTGACGACTGCAAATTCATCCATTCCGAAGATGATGTGGTGCTACATTCGTATTGGTGTAAATACTATGTGGCAGGGAGAGAATGTTTCGCTGGAAAGGATTGTGGGTTCTCGCATGATGCAACTGGTGTGAGGTGCGTCCAGTTTGCTCGGTCTGGGAAGTGTCGGTTTGGTGACAGGTGTGTCTTCGAGCATGGTGTTCCGCTGGAAGAACAGAGGCCAAGGTCTCCAAGGACGCCCCCAAGGGATGGTCCAAGGAGAAAGTCTGGTGCAAATGGTGGAGAAAAGGAGATCTCTCCTGAACAGTTCGATGATGATGAGGAGGATTTTATGGTTTATGACGAAGTGACCAAGATGACGGAACTGTTGATGGAGGCGATTTCATTTCTGTCCGGTGGCAAGCCAGATTTGGCTCGAGCAGAGGCGGACCCATTGTTCAAACTCCTGAAGTTCACTGGAGATGCTGACCAAATGGATCAAGACTGGGTTTCGTGGACCACTGAAATGTTGACCGTGCTGGAACTTCTCGAAGTAGTGAAGTCGTATGAGGTTTCGCTCGCGGAGGTGGAAGAATGGGTCAATGACCTGAGGATATGGTATGAGCGAGCCAATTTGGGAGAGGAAAAGGATTCCAAAAGAGGTAAAAAGAGGTCCCTAGAAAGGGAGTCCAGCAAAGATATTCCTGCCGAAAAAGGAGTGGTTGAGACTTCGGAGACGGAGGTTGCCGTTGAAGAAGAGAAGAAAAAGGTAAAAAAGAAGAGGAAAGCTGCAGCTATCGAAGATCCTTACACTCTCATGGTTCCAAAGCCGAAGAAGATGCCGACGATCATTGAGAAGGGTGGATCAACATCCAATGTGGTGGCTTCTGCAGTGGAAAAATCCTCGAAGACGCGCACAAAGTCAAATGTCGGTGGAAAGACAAAGAAGAGGGAGAAAAGTCAGAGTCCCAAAAAAGAAGAGGTGGTAATGGTGCAAGATCCTGAGGAAAAGGATCGTCCATCTGATGCGGATGCACCAGGGTCTGCCACTGCGAATGCAGAGCTGGGTCAATCTTGCCAGGCGATTGAGGACGCAAAGAGAGAAGGATTGGTATCCTCAATTCAAAGGGGCGTACAGGATCCTGTTCTTACAGTTTCGGACCTGGAGTATATTCTGCTGCAACTTCACCTCAAGATTGCCAACAATCGGAAAAAGAAGTGATTGGATGGTATGGATGAAGGGATGGTTTTTCTCTTTCTGGAGACAGGTGCGCTGGAACAGCCAATGTGCTGATAATGTGGTGGTTACTTTTTGAGGGTATGGAAATCCCTGATAGTAGAAGTCAGTAGCTTTTCGCGTAGCGAAGACCACGGTTTGTGGTGAAGAAGGCCAAGGAGTCTTCAGTGATGAGAGGATCATGGTGAAAAGAGATTCTCTGTGGGTAGTAGGTTAGCCAATGTGCTATAATTCCGTCCTGGAAGACGTTGAACCACAACATGCATTTCAAGCAGCTGGCTGCTGCCTTAATGGCAGTTTTTGGCCAAAAGATCTGCATCTCCAATGTGTCCTAGGAAATCCTAGGACAGGGGGAGTGCGGAGCTGCAATTGGTATTGTAGAAAAGGGTTAGTGTTGAGAGTTGGAAGGGTTAATGAACCCGGAAATCATGTTTGGCTCAAGATGGGCTTGAACAGAAAGCCACAAGTTCAAAAAGTAGTGCCTGGGTTCTTAGGGTTTGGTAAGGGTGTGGATTCCTTCCCCCTTTCCTTCCCCCCTGGGTTGCTCTTATTCGTGTTCTTGTTTGTTTCTTGGTTCGATCTGGGAAATATAAGTTCAGGGCGATTAGGGGAGTTGATTTCCTTCCTTGGTTGTCCCCCCGTACCCTAAACCCTTGGGGGGCCTTGGGGGGGGGGGGGGACCCAGTAGCTTGTGGAACCTATGAAGACCTCTGAGCCTTGAGCCTTAAGGCGGGCACAGCATGGCCGACAGCGGCATCGAAGGAATCGCGCTCCCTTGCGAAACGAGGGTTTAGGGTTTAGGGTTTAGGGTTTGGGGTTTGGGGTTTAGGGTTTAGGGTCTAGGGTTCTCGTAAGATCGTCTTATTCGCCATGAAACCTTTTCCCTCCCAGCAGCCAGTACCAATTAGCCCACACACATGACAAGAAGCCACCATCAAACACGGACACGCACCACCTCTCAAATCCTGGCATCGGCCGAGAAGCCCTTACCATCGTGAGTCTTTCGCTCCGCAGCATCCTTCATAACCTGCATTTCTGTGGGGGAGGTTATCATTTAAGAAGGGTTTAGGGTTTAGGGTTTAGGGTTATCATTTACGAATATCGTAAGTTGGCAAGCGCAACCCGTTCTGTGCTAGATCCATTTCCATCACAGCTCCACCATGAGACAACTGCTCTTGCAGGGCTTTTTTTTTTCTTAGGGCTTAGTACTTAGGGTTTCGGGTTTAGGGCTTTAGGGCTTTAGGGCTTTAGGGCTTTAGGGCTTTAGGGCTTTAGGGCTTTAGGGCTTTAGGGCTTTAGGGCTTTAGGGCTTTAGGGCGCAGGATGTAGTATTCAGGGATTTTTCGTAGCAAGTAGCAAGGCAAGCGGGACATGGAAGCCCTTTGCTGCCCTGCTTGCAGATGGCGGACGAACCGTTGATCGCCGCACTCTCCACCGCTGCGATGGCGAACGTGCGCAGGCCTGTGGAGATCTTCTGCCCTAATCTCTAAACTCTGAACCCTAAACCCTCAACCCTAAACCCTCTCTAACCTCTGAACCCTGACCTAATACGGGAGCCTACAAAACTCATTACCAATATGACTAGGTTTTCTATATCTACGTGCCTCACCACAGTATTTGGACCGTTGGGGGGCCCAGGTCTTTTTTGAGCAATTGGCGCCCTAAGCACTGCAAGCCCCGGCAGTCGAGCAGCAAGCCCCTGCGTTCAGCAACAAGAGCTTTTCCCTAAAGCCCTTAGCCTAAACCCCATCCGTAAAGTACCCAAACCGTCAGGCCCTAAGCCCCAAACCCTAAACCCCAAACCCCAAACCCTAAACCCCAAACCCTGAACCCCAAACCCCAAACCCCAAACCCCAAACCCTAAACCCTAAACCCTAAACCCTAAACCCCTAAACCCTACCAGCCCCTAGCCCAGGGCAGGGGAACTTGAGGTCCGATGAGCGAGGCTTGGCGAGCCGGGGCCTCGAGCTGGGTTAGGGTTTAGGGTTTAGGGTTTAGGGTTTAGGGTTTAGGGTTTAGGGTTACGGGTTTAAGGTTTAGGGTTTCGGGTTTCGCGTTTCGGGTTTTGGTGTTTCGGGTTTAGGGTTTAGGGTTTAGGGTTTAGGGCTTGGGATCCAAGTTGGCCCTTTGGGCTTCGCGGGTCTTAGGGCTCTAAGATTGCAGGTAAAAGGGCTCAGGGCCCAAGATGTTGCAAGGAAAGTTGCTGTCCAGATAGCTTCCTTTCGAACGTACCTGTGAACCTCCAAGTGTATGCGCTGCCAGATATACTTGGAGGTTCACGGGTACTTATACGTAGGGCTGTAGGTGCCCTCAATTGGGTTAGAAGTCCAGTTACCAGACTTGTAACCCCAAACCCTAAACCCTAAACCCTAAACCCTAAACCCTAAACCCTAAACCCTAAACCCTAAACCCTAAACCCTAAACCCTAAACCCTAAACCCTAAACCCTAAGCCCTAAGCCCTAAGCCCTAAGCCCTAAGCCCTAAGCCCTAAGCCCTAAGCGCTCCGCAAGCAGCTAAGGCATGGCCCGGGCGCATGGCGAGCTGCAGGTGGCAGATCGATCACCCCTGGAGGCATCCAGTTTAGAAGGGTTTAGGGTTTAGGGTTTAGGGTTTAGGGTTTAGGGTTTAGGGTTTAGGGAGATCGATCACTCCTGGAGGCATCCCAGGGCTCTAGAGGAGGGTTTCTTTGGGGGGGGCCTTTGTAGTTTGATAGGGTTTAGGGTTTAGGGTCTAGGGTCTAGGGTTTAGGGTTTAGGGTTTAGGGTTTAGGGTTTAGGGTTTAGGGCTTGGGCAGTTTCTGGCAGCACCCACAGGAGTCCGGATGCAAAAGGTTCAGGGTGTAGGGTTAAAGCTTGAAAGAATGTAGACCTTGTGCTTCTTCCTTCTAGAAAATTGGCCCCTCTCCTCTAGAGGGAGCAGCGCTCGAACACGACGCAGGCACCACGTCTATGTATTCAGGTGTTGTTTGGGGGGGGGGGGGGGGGTGGGGGGGTGGGGGTTGTTTTCGGGTTGCAGCTAAGTCAGCAGACTTTAGGGTTTGCGGGACTGCAGGGCTCAGAGCTCAAGAGGACCTGATGTTTAGGGCTTACGGGCGGGAAGGGTTTAGGGGTTCAGGGTTTGCTTCATAGTTTATCCTCGGTTGCGAAACTGCGCAAACCCCTTCGGCTTTTTTTAGGCTTTATACAAGGCGGCTGGCAAAATACACCTGAAACCCTAAACCCTAAACCCTAAATTCTGCTCAGATACAGAGACAGCGCCGAGTAAATAGAAGCCCTTTTGACCCCGCGCGCTCTGACGGGTCCGTGGCTGCCGAACAGCCCTGCTGTGCGTCCGCTGATTTGCAACAGGTGCCCCTGACAAGACATTCAGGCCAGAACACCAACTTGAAGCAGCCACAAGTGTTTCGTGGCAGAAAGAAAAATCAAGACCTCAAGCTTATCCTGAGGATCAAAAGCATGCGAGCATGGAAAACCCCGCCCATCATTGCAACTGCAGTCCTTCGTGGCTGTCCTTCTAATTTTCAAGCTCAAGTTTGCACAACCTAGCAGCACGTCGTTGCTGTTTCACACGCATTCTCTCCTCCTGGTGCCGTGCACGTAATCGCTGCATGTCGAAGCAGGCCTCGGAGTGGCTACCGTGTCTTGCAGCGTAAATAGAAGCCCTAAACCCTAAATTCTGCTCAGATACACAGCGCCGAGTAAATAGAGTAAACGTCCTGAGCCGAGAGGCCATTGCCAGGGCCGCCTGTATCTGTGGGGGGACATGCAACTCGCAGGAGCCGGCCTAGAGGTCTTGGTTAGGGTTCAGGGTCTAGTTTTTTTTTTGGGGGGGGGCGGGGGGGGGGGGGGGGGGTGGGGCGGGGGGGGGGGGGGGGGCAGGGGGCGGTGGGGGGTCGGGGGAGGTGGTGGGGGGGTTGGCTTGGGGTTAGGGTTTGGGATGGTCTTCTGGTTATGTTGGATTTTCAGGCTTTTTTTGGAGCTCTTCCGGCTTGCAGGGTGGGCTCCGGGCTTGTTGGAAGCTTTTCGGGGGTTTAGGGTTTAGGGTTTAGGGTTTAGGGCTAGTGCTTCAGGCTTGTTTTGTTGGTTGTTTATGGCCTCCTCAGGATTTAGTGAGTTGCTGTCTTCGGCTCGAACGTTTTGCTTTTTATAGGGCTTAGGCTTCTTAGGGTTCAGGACTACTGGGCTCTCAACCCTAAACCCTAAACCCTACCAAAATCCCTCAACACTGTTATTAAAGCCTTAAAACCCCTGTTTTTTGCAGGACTTGGCCAACATGGCGTGGGCGTCTGGTGCGCTGCGGCCGCGGGGTCAGCCTTCCCTTGAAGCTTGGGACTCTGAGGTACTGGTCTGGCTTGAGGGTTTAGGGTTTGGGGTTTGGGGTTTGGGGTTTGGGGTTTAGGGTTTGATCTGGGCCGTGGGGTTTGGGGTTTCGAGTTTAGGACGTATGTATGTTTGCCTGGACAGAAAGCTTGTCAAAGGCCAAGGCCTTCTTCCCAGCTGACTTCAGGAGTCTGGGTTCAAAATTCGGTTCAGGGTTTAGGGTTCAGAGTTTAGGGTCCAGGGTTTGGGGTTTGGGCCTTAGATTGGGTGCGAGGAAACTGGGTTGACAAGAGGGTTTCAGGGTGATACTTGGAAGTCCAGGAGGGCCATGACAAGCAGGAGCGCCAGTCCTTCCGAAGCTTCTTCCTTGGGGGGCCACATGAATCCTACTAGGCATGAGACTAGTATAGAGGGTGCATGCCCCCCAAATTTCGGATAGTAGTAGTAGAGGGTATATATGACCCCAGTCATGTGCCTAAACCCTAAACCCTAAACCCTAAACCCTAAACCCTTGAATCCAGGGCCCCCAGGTTCCATGTCTCTTGGAATCCCCCTGGGACCCTAAACCCTGAGCCCTACACCCTAAACCCTAAACCCCTAAACCCCTAAACCCCTAAACCCCTAAACCCCTAAACCCCTAAACCCCTAAACCCCTAAACCCCTAAACCCCTACACCCCTAAACCCCTAAACCCCTAAACCCTACCTGAGGTTGCTGCCGGCGCGGTCGCCAAGAAGGACTGCCACGGCTCCAAACCCAAGCTGGAGCTTCGGGCAGCCGATCTCCAAAATTTAGGGTTTAGGGTTTAGGGTTTAGGGTTTAGGGTTTAGGGTTTAGGGTTTAGGGGCTTTACTACTGTGTGCCCTGATCCCAAAAGCTAGGCTCAAGAAGTGTAGATTTTGCAGGCAACTGGCAACCAGCAGCTCAGCCCTGCATCTGTGAGAGCGAGAGAGCAAATGTCAGAGACTCGGACGCCCACACCTGCAACCTAGCTTACGGGGCAACCCTAAAGCCCTAAACCCTAAACCCTAAACCTCAGTTGCGAGCCTCTCAGTTGCAGGTAAAGCAATTCCGCCACGTGGAGCTTGCCGGTACAGCCTGGAGGCCGTAGAGCTGCTTGAGAGGGGGCTTCATTAACAAACGGATGCCTACAGCACACCTCCGACCTCGAATTAGAGGTCCCTCAGCCCTTATTTACAAACCATGGACATAAAACCTAGATATCAGCTTCCTCAGTCAGCGCCTAAACCCGAAACCCTTAAACCCTAAACCCTAAACCCTAAACGAAAAACACCCCAAACCCTAAACCCGAAACCTAATCCCGCGCAGGCTTGGCAAGCTCGACCATGCCGGCGAGTTGGCGATGGTGCCTGCCTAGGGTGTTGGGGGGTCGAAGTTCCCGGGCCCACGTTCAACCCTAGAGTTTAGGGTTTAGGGTTTAGGGTTTAGGGTGTAGGGTTTAGGTTTGACGTTTCGAATGCCCTTAGGAGAGGGTTCAAAGAACGCCCAAGCAAGGTCGGTTTCCCAAAGACACGGACCCCAGGGTTTGGGGCGTTCGGCCTTCAGGGTTTAGGGTTTAGGGTTTAGGGTTTAGGGTTTAGGGTTTAGGGTTTAGGGTTTAGGGATTCGGCCTCTGCAGAAAGTATGCAGCCAAGTAGCTTGCGGCTCCTTCTCTCTCCCCTTCGCCCACCGTCCCACAATGGGAATCGACACAGGGGTCAGAGCAGTCTTAGCATGGGGGTTTAGTTTAGGGTTTGCCTAAACCCTAAACCCTAACCCCTATAATAGGGGTACCCCTTTTTAACCCCCGGATATAGTAGAATCCCCTTATAAACAGACCTCTAGGAACCCTATTTTCGGAAACCCCCACATGAGTGGTCTTTGGGGCAAAGTCATCAGTCGCGCAGCGTGACCATAGTTCAGGGTATGCGCATGTCTGAGGGCTTCTACAAAGCGCCGGATGTGTCAAGGGGCCCTAAACCCCTAAACCCTAAACCCTAAACCCTAAACCCTAAAGAATCTCAGGTTGCAACCATGGGCCCTTCCTATAACCCCCTACTCACTTGCTATAGGGGTCCGAAGTATGGGCCCTTAGTATACACATTTTGTACAGGGGTTATTATATAACAAGGGACCCAGATTGAGGGCCCAGACTTAAAAAACTCTAGAGAAAGAAGCTTTCGGTGGATTTCCACTGCCCAGCACACCGGCGAGGCCGCCGTCGCCGAGGCAGCATCGGGGAAAATTCAGGGCAGGGGCCGCAGGTACAGTTCTTCAGCGTCTGGAGCGAACCTTGCAGTCAGAACCTTTGTCTTGAACACACGAGTTCATGGAGTCATGGGTAGGTATAAGTAGGGCTGGAAGCCTGAACCCTAAACCCTAAACCCTAAACCCTAAACCCTAAACCCTAAACCCTAAACCCTGAACCCTAAAGTAAGCCAAGGTTTCAATGACCAGGCCCTGGCCAACAGAGCCGCTGCCCCAAAGTGGTCCGAACTCCCACGCCGACGCCGGAGGTTTAGGGTTTAGGGTTTAGGGTTTAGGGTTTAGGGTTTAGGGTTTTTTAGGGTTTAGGGTTTTAGGGTTTTAGGGTTTTAGGGTTTTAGGGTTTAGGGTGCTGCTGTTTAGTAGGGAATGAGGGAATTAGGTACCAAACATACCCCTGCATACACAGTTTTAAGGTATGATATAGGGTACCTCATTCCCTTATCCCCTACAAAGAGCCAGTCTGGCTTTTGGAAGCCAGCTTTCGCTCATAGGCATTGGCATAGGCCATTTCCACTGTCTCACCAGGGCAGGGTCCCCCCCCCCCCCCCCCTCAAAACTATCCGCAACCCGGATGCAGATGTTATTTCACCTCTTGAAGGGTAGTCCTAGGTTCTCTCTTGCCTAATCCGCAGGAAGATCCTTGTGGTACTTCCTCAAAGGGGCAGTGTAGTTGTAAGTCCATTCAAGGGTAGTGACAATTCGCGGCAATGCTGAGTGACCGTCCCTAGCTTCCCCGCCGCACCATGCCATGAATTTCAGTTTTGTGTGTGCAGGGCACGGGGCAAAGGAGAAGATCCTAAACTGCTGCCTTATACCCGTAACCCTAAACCCTAAACCCAAACTGCGAGCACGGAGGTTCCAGGCAAAGCATCTTTTAATGCAACCCTGGGTTTGTTTGCAGGCTACAAGGTGTCGTGCTTGAAGGCAAATCCTTGGGCCCAGAAGTAAGCCCGTAAACCCTGAGTGGCCACCCCCTGCCTAAGTAAGTAGGGATAGGGTTTAGGGTGTTAGTTTAGGTTTTTAGGGTTTGGGGTTTAGGGTTTAGGGTTTTGATAACCCAACATTCAACAATTTGGGTTGTGCTCCTGATAATGGCTCCACCGAAAACTTATGACCAAAACAGGACTTCACCCAGCGCCCTGCTAACCCCGAGTCCAAGGTGTGGAGTCTCATGTCTGTGTCGGCCTTGCACACGCCCCCGCCAGATGCGGTCTGGCAGCGGGTCGAAGAGAAGGCATGGACTATGTGTCGTGCTGTTTTGTGTCTTCAGTGCAGTGGCTCTTGAAACAACCCTAGCTGCAGCAACCAAAGCCTGCTTGAAAAGCAGCTTGTGCATTCAAATCCCGGCTTCAAAAGAAGAAGCCTGTTTGTTTGTCTAGAACAGCAGTTTTTTTGCCAATTTGTTGCGGGTTCCACGCGGTTGTTACGGATGTCACACGGCTTTTTTCACGGTGTTGGGTAAGCTGCAAAATGGCAAGCCTGGTTCGTGTTTTAATCAGTTATATTGAACAAATTGCCTACCTGCTTTGAAGCAGGCTTTGGATTTCGTAGGCAAGCGCCACGGGCGTGGGGCGTGGTTCTTGTTCTTGGAAAGCCTATAGACCTTGTATGGGTTGACGGTCTCTTTCAGGGTATCTAGGGGCTATAATAATGTCCAAGGGTAACAGATAAAGAGGCCACCGGCCTTTATCATATAGACCCCAAACCCTATGAACTGTTGAAGCATGCTTGTGTTCCAGGAGCGAGGTTCCAGTGAACAGAACAGTGGCAGCTCCGGAATGCACTTGCGTGTCAGGCGGCGACATCGGACTCCCAGTCCATGCCAATGATTGCCCCTGGGCAAGATGTGGTGACAAGGTTAAGGACTGACGGTTTAGGCCTTACTTTGGCGAGCTTGAGATGTTGGGTAGTTCGCTCTTGGACGGTGCTGCGATGTAGTTTAGGTCAATAGACTTCGAATGGCCAAGCTCTCTGAATTCTGATGGGTGGGAGATGGATCACCGTCGGAAGGTTGCGGTTGCGCGAACAGTTGTGTAGCGAGCCCAGAGGAATCTCGACTAACGAGTTCAACATCCCTAAGTCCTGAACCCTAAACCCTTTGTGCGGCTGCCACACCCTAAACCCTAAACGGCCCCAAACCCTGAACCCTAAACCCTAACCCCTGGTCCCTGAAACGCAAGGTGTGGGCATTTGCAGAGCTGTCAGATCGATGCGGAGACCTCAGGGAAAGTGGCTCTAGGGTGAGGGGGATCAACTGAACCCCAAAGGGGTTCAGGGTTCATATACCTTGATAGGAAGTCTCGTCGTATGGGGTATATGACCCCAGTTTTAGGGTTCACGTGGTCCCCAAGGTATCTATGAAAGATCACTCGGGTGAAAGTCAGTGAGCTGGCAACTGCGCTAATGGTAGGAATCTTCTTTGTTGGCAGTGGCTTTGTAGCATGGGGCCTCTGGATCGTTGAATGGACACCCTAAACCCTAAACCTTAAACCCTAAACCCTAAACCCTAAACTGGTATTTGTAAAGCTCGCTCTATGGCCTAAGCTGTATGTTGGCAAGCGGAGGCCCGCCCTAGTGCAGGCAGTCTCTGCCTACCTAGCGGCCTTGGAACCGTGCACCAACCCATGACTGAAGTTTTTGCATCTACGTCATAATAAGCCGCTCTACAACCCTGCTACTCTTAACCCCTATCATGGGCCCTCTGACCCCCTAAACCCTAAACCCTAACCCTAAACCCTAAACCCTAACCCTAAGCCCTAAACTCTAAACCCCCTCATTCTTCGCAAGCAGAACCTCGAGCCTTCAGCAAGGCAGCCCGCTGTTTCGCGCGGCCGCCCCGCATGCAGTCGAGCTGATGAGGCGTGGGCCTATGCGCGCAGTCTTCTCCCCAGACCGGCTTAGGGTTTAGGGTTTAGGGTTTAGGGTTTAGGGTTTAGGGTTTAGGGTTTAGGGTTTTCCCCTGCAACTTGAAACCCTAAACTTGGGATGTTCCCCCCCTTCTACTAGCAGTCCTTGATAGGGATTATGGTACCCCCTGTTAGAATCCCCATCAAGGACTGTTAGTATAAGAAGGGACACATCCCAACCCTGCACCTTATCAACCCCTAAACCCTAAACCCCAAACCCTAAACCCTAAACCCCTGAACCCCAAACCCTAGTCCCAAACCCAAGTTCTTTGCTCTTTACACTCCCCCAAAACCTCGCTTGGAGCGACCCCTGACCCGCTTGACGGGCGGGGGCATCGCCCAAAGGGGCCGTGTTGTAGCTCCACACGCCAAACAATAGTAGCTGAGTAGGTAACCTTAAACTTTGTGGGGTATATACTTGTAAGGCTAGCCTTTTGTGGCCCAGGGTACTCAGCAACTGGGAAACCAGGCCTGGAAAACCCCAAACCCTAAACCCGAATTAAACCCTAAACCCTAAGCCCTAAACCCTAAGCCCTAAGCCCTAAACCCTAAACCCTAAACCCTAAACCCTAAACCCTAAACCCCAAAACCCTAAACCCTAAACCCTAAACCCTAAACCCAAGTGAAGGTCTTGCACTTCCGAGACGTCAGAGGTCTCGATGACGGAGGTGGCGGCTGGTAGCGCCCATCTTATGGGTTCCAGTTTGATGGACTTGCCTCTAGGGTTTAAGGGTTTAGGGTTAGGGTTTAAAGATCTTCAGGGCCAAAGTTGAGGAGTCAGAGGGTTATGGGGATATACTCCAGGTATGTACGGCTACAGGGTGCCCTCCAAAAGTAGGATTACTCAGGATAGATGGGAGCGATGGGGGAGGTCCGAGACTTGGCTGCTGGGTAACCTAGAAGAGGCTTTGCGACCAGGGAGAAGATTATACCAGGTCTTTCGAGGGTTTAGTGTGTCTGACTCGCCATACCGAAACCCTAAACCCTAAACTCCTAATCCTCCCACATGGCCAGCTCTCAAGCCTAAAAGAGCAAACCCCCAAAAGGGACCCTAATTTAGACAAGTGACCACATAGCTCCTGAACATGCCCCTAAACCCTAAACCCTAAACGTGGTTCTGTGGGGTGGAGGCTGGTTCACACTATCCCCATGTATTTCCTCCACTGAATGCCAACAGGCGATATCCCCGGACAGGCCTAGGCCTAAGCCCTTTTTTTTGGAATCTTCCCGCAGACCTACTGGCTAGTCGGGTGCCAACAAAACCCCCTAAACCCTAAACCCTAAACCCTAAACCCTAAACCCTAAACCCTAAACCCTAAACCCTAAACCCTAAACCCTAAACCCTAAACCCAAGCCGCAGGCCTATTTGCCGACACTCAGCCTGGCCTATGCGTTTGTTCAGCTCGGACCCCTGTGGGGATGCAGCTGTTGGCTGGGAGACCAGCTTTCAGGTTGAAGTTAGGGTTTATAAATCAGGGTTTAGGGTTTAGGGTTTTGGCGGTTTAGGGTCTCGGGTTTCGGGTTTGGGTGGGGCGGTGCATTTCTTGACGCGTTTTGCTTCTTCAAGCTAGGTTAGGAGCCCCAATCTTTTTAGAGGGTGTTATCTCGAAACCTACAACGAGCCATGTTCGGTTTAGGGTTTAGGGATTGGGTTTCGGATGGTTTCGGACCCTAAACCCTACACCCTAAACCCTACACCCTTACAAACCCTAAACCCTAAAGTATAGGATTCAGGATGCAGATGCAACCTCGGTCTGCGCTCCAGGGGTCGCCATGGAACACCTTCCCAAAGAAGCTGCCGCGAACTCTTCGAGCTTGGGAAATCCTCTCAGCCGCACCCGCTTACCAAGAAAGGAGTCTACTGGACATGTCTTACGCGTTTGGGGTTTAGCTTTTAGGGTTTAGGGTCTAGGGTTTTTGCGTTTAGGCTTTAGGGCCTTGGGGTTTGGGGGCAGCAATTCCCTTCCGACATTTTGTCCGCCTTGCACAGGGTGGACCAAAGACAAGTGTGCTCGGGTAGGCTCAACAGTCAGATCCCAAATTGTTGTTGTCACCGTCCCCGCATTAAAACCCTGCACCATAGACCATGGCACCCCAAACACACGTATCTGACAGCACCCTAGACCCTAAGCCTTAATCCCTCAACCCTAAACTCTAAACCCTAAACCCCCACCCTGCTATGGCTTGAGATGTCTTGAGGTTCTCGCAGCAAGATTTTGCCGACGCCGTCATCGAGGAAGCGGCCTGGAACTCGGTTTTACCTCAGACCGCTGCACTTGGAGGTTAGGGTTTAAGGTTTAAGGGTTGGGGTTTAGGGTTGTGGGTTTCGGCCTTAAGAAGGACGACTCTACGCATAGCCTTATTATACTCTTAGGGTACCTACGACTTCACTTCCCATGAACTGGCCCATGAACCTCCAAGCAGGCGTGGGAAGCTTCGTAGTCCATCTTGCGCAGTCGGATCCATGACCACAAGATTGCCTTCCGCACCGTTCGCCCCTATCCTCACCCACATGGTATAGGTGCTCATGCTGGACATGTCTTCATGGTTCAGAGAGCTTACCCTAAGCCCGGCCCTAAAGCCTAAACCCTAAAATCTTTACAGGCCATTCTACTTCGTGTGGCATACTTGTTGAATTCGCTAGGGGTTCATGGCCTTTCCTGGAGGGTCCATGCCATGCAGAATGGATTCCGGGCCTGAATAGTTAGAATAGGGTTTTGGGGTTTGTTATAGTATAATTCAAGGACCATAAGGTAATACTATTTGTAATTCTTCGACCCCTACATTGCCTTGCTTAGGCATCTCCTCATAACAGTACTACTAATGATGTAGGGGTTTAGGGTTTAGGGTTTAGGGTTTAGGGTTTAGGGTTTAGGGTGCCACCTGGTTTCGCAGGCCAAATGTCTCCAACAGCTGGGGGCGCGCTTGGACGCGAAGTTCCAGGCGAGACCTAAGCCTACGCATGCGATGCAAACGGCTGGTTCTTTTCTGCACTGAAGGGTTTAGGGGTTTAGGGTTTGGGGTTTGGGGTTTAGGGTTTAGGGTTTAGGGTTTAGCTGAAGGTTTGTTGCTCGGAGGTTGGGTTTTTTGCTTATATCATGGAGCTTAGGGCTTAGCGCTCTGGGCTTTGTAGGCTGCTGGGTCCGCACATCGGGTTCGCATAAGCATTGGTCTGGTGTCCATGACCACGCCCTGGGCCTATTAACCAAAGCCAAGCAGGCGGTGATCACACGGAGGGTGCACCGAGCGCCTTGAACGTAGCTTCGGCGCTTAGTCTCCTGACCCTGACAGCGGTTATATTATATCTACATATATATATATATATAATACATACAGACATATATATATATATAAACATATACAGTATACATATGATATGATATATCATTTGTAGTACTATTATCTACCATCAGTAGTAGCAGTATAAAGTTCGGCTCTGAGAAGTCCTGCTCACTGCAACCCCTAAACCTTGAAGATCAAGTTTCCGCTTAGGGCAGAGTTCTTTTTTGCAAATGCCAGGTTAGCTACAATTAACCCTAAACCCTAAACCCTAAACCCTAAACCCTAAACCCTAAACCCTAAACCCTAAACCCTAAACCCTCTGATCTCTAGAGAAGGTCAAGTCCTTCTGTGGCAATGGAGCTGCAGCGAAGGACCGCGACGTACTTGCCGCTCATGGCCGCCGAGTATGTGCTGACTTGCATGCTGGCCGTGGCTTTCCTTGCTGCTCATTCGCGCGTGGTTCTTCTTCAGCATACACTATACCTTGGGGACCAGATGAACCCTAAAAGGGTTTAGGGTTCACATACCCAATAATTACTACTATAATTCCTACGAAGGTATATGAACCCCGAGGCCGATGACCAGGAGGCAGAAGAATTCCGCTCCCCTGAGTGGTGGCAGCAACGGTGGTATGCAAATCCTCTGCCAGTGATCTACAAAGAAGTCACACCAAGAAAACGACACATAGAACGTGCCCACCATGGGCTTTCCTTGCAGCGTCCCAGCACGCCTCCGAGCAGCGTCTTCAACCTTGACCTTTCTGAGTGCCAAACAATGCCAGCCCGTGCTTACTGAATCTGAGCAACACTGGCATGGGCGAGGCAGCGCGAAGGCTGTGGCCGAGATTCTCAAGAAGAACTCCTCGCTGCAGGAGCTCCTCTTGGACAACAACACTAATATCTACGTGAGGTTAAGGCCTTGGCCGAGGACCTCGCCAACAATGCTAGCCTGCACAGACTGCATCTGAGCGGAACTGGCCTCGTGCGCGCGCCGCTCAGATGCAGTTCGCAGGCTTGCATTGCTAGCGAGGATCTCGGCCAAGGCCCGAACCCCTGACCAGGATGGGCTATTAGGCCTTAAAATCCCCAGAATGAACCCTACATGAAGGGCCTTTTAAGGGATTATTGGGTATTATATAAAGCCTAAACCCTAAACCCGAAACCCTAGCCCATCCAGGGAATCGTAGATGTCAGCGTTGTTGTCTAAGTGGAGCTCCTGCATCCGGGAGTAGTTCTTGGGCATCTCGACTTGGATGACCACAAAATCTACGATGGCAGCTTCCGTGTGGCACTTGTGGCCGCCTGGGTCCCTCGCAATGCATCCAAGTTGACGTGTATATTTCGCTCGGTGCACGGACCGTTCCCGACACGAGCGGCAGAAGAAAAGGAGAAGATGATGAGGTTATAAGTATAAGCGGGCTACCATCAATGTGTAGAGTTTCGCTCCTACACCAGCGGCCCCAGGCTTCTTCTGGTTTTATTTGCCGTCTCTTCTCATAGTTCGTAGAATGCCTGTTTCACATGACAGGCATGCAGAACTGAACCGCCGTGGGGGGTTGATTGTTGGACAGGAGGGAAACGAGTAGAACATGACCATCGGCACCGGCTTCAGACTACCTGGCTGCTCGCTTTAAGACTCGCCTTTCTTGTCACTTGAGTTCCGAACAAGCGCGAATGGAGTTGAGAGCGGAACAGTGAGGGGCTACTTTATAGGTATAGTTACCATACCTTTAAGCCTACTTAGAACTACCCCTGAACCTCCAAGTAAGCCTTCAGCATGTCAGAGGCTTTGGGGAAGGAGGCAGAAAGTGGCCTCTGCCTCCGAGTAGTTGGGGGGCAGGCTGTGCCGATGCATTGGTATGTACGAGAATGGTCATGTTGGGTCTGTATCTCTCAGGGGTTTAGGATTCAGGGTTTAGGGAGCACAGCACTGTCCATGACTAACGCTGAAGTTGTTTTTTGCTTTCTCTGCAATCGTCAAAACCCAGCTGCGCACACTGTGTGGCCACAGGGCTTGGACTTTCAACCATTCACAAGTTCCAGAGGAATTCGACACAACGGAGTCTACGGCCTTCAAGTTCCACGCGCAACCCCTCCCTCGACACTCAGGGAAACCCTAAGTTCGTAACTCTAATGAACCTTCAGCACTTGAAGCCCGAAGCTTTAAACCCTAAGCTTGACAAGCCTTGACAAGCCGTGGCTTGAAACCCTAAACCCCAGGCCCTAAACCCTAAACCCTAAACCCCAAACCCAAAACCCCAAAGCCTATCCTCTCCACAACCTGAAGCCCGTGACGCCTGACAGTCGTCAATGCCTGACGTCTTGCAGACATCTGACCCGAGAGGTGCGTGAACTTGCTGGTTGTATTAGCATTTTGTTTCTCAGGGGTTGGGTTCATGTAGGGTTTAGGTGTGTTTGGTTTCTTGGGGACACCTTTGGCCTCAATTTCTCGGACATATGTTTGGTTCAAAGTTTAGCATCCAGGCTAGCTGCGGCTAGCTGTGCTGAGATTTGGGGCGAGCGGCTATTGTTCTCAGATAGCAAGAAATCTGGGATCCCCCGCCCTTGCCTACGAAAATCTAGACACATCTTAAGCCCGCCTTAACCAAACGCCCGAAACCCAAGCCTTTGTGAGAGAGTGAGGAGAGAGAGAGAGAGAGAGAGAGAGAGAGAGAGAGAGAGAGTAAAAGAGATCGGGAGGGAATGCAGTTCTCTCCTAGACACACGCACACCCTCGGTAAGAAGAAAGAAGAAGGGAAAGCAGGGAGATAGAGAGAGAGAGAGATCCACGCATAGGCTTTGAAGGTTAGTGATCCAGATGCTTGGGTTCTGTCGTGTTTTTGACTTCTACGAAAGGCATGAGGGCCCACCAGATATATCATCCACACCCAGGTGCCGCCATTGCTTCAAAGGCACAAGCATGCGCGAACGCATTCTCATCCACCACACGCCGTTGCTTGGATACTGTGGCTGGGAAGCCATGTAGTGCTGGGAACAAAAAGGGACCTGCCGAGCTCTCTCTCGCTCTCTCGCCCTCCTCTCTCTCCTCTCTCGCTCTCTCTCTTTCTCTTTGCAAATTACCAGCGGAGGAGAGAGTGCACCTGGTTCGGTGTAGAGATCTGGACCCTAAACCCTAACGTGATCCCCCCAAATTCTGGGAGGCAGCGAGCCGGTCGTCATCTCCTCACAGAAGGGCATCTGTGCAGCCGGGGCCTCTTAGCCAAGGTTTAGGGTTTAGGGCTTAGGATTTAGGGTTTAGGGTTTAGGGTTTAGGGTTTAGAGAAAGGCTGAAGGGTTTGCCTGTTGGTTGAAGAGTCAAAGAGGAGATCTCTCACAGACCTCGTCTCGGCTTCGAACCCTCCTGTTAAAGTGCAGGGTTTCTAGGGGGTTTGGGGTTTAGGGTTTAGGGTTTAGGGTTTAGGGCTTAGGGCTTAGGGCTTAGGGTGCTGAAGATTGGGACTTGAGGGCCAATTTGGGCCCGTGCAGCTCAAGAATTCTCACACAGGAGCCGCAGCTGTGACAGCTGTGCCTGGTTACCATGGTTTTGCTTGTATGTTCTCTTCACAGCCGGGCTTGCCGTTGCCCTGGGCACGGCAACCGTTCAACGCGGCACTGAGTACCGCAAGCCTGGAAACAGCAGCCAAGTCGGGAAGCAGGTGATGCATTGGAAAGCCCTGCCACATATGTACTCGTAGCAGGAGGGAGCTTGGTGCACATGTCTTGCCCAGTTCGTGGCGCCCTTGCAATCCCACCAAAACCTCCTTTTTCTGCCAGTGGAACTCAATGGGCGGGAGCTCTGGCATCGTTGTGCCCTTTCAGAAAATACGACGTTCCAAAACAAAGCACATTAGCCCGAAGTCTTCAACCCCTAAGCTCAAAACACACACTCAGACAAAAAAACGATCCTAAACTCTATAAGCCCTATAAACCCTACTTGGAGGTTCATGGGTAGCTATAAGTAGGGTAACGTGTGGTATGGTATCTATGCTTATCACCTTACTAGGGGAACTTAGAACCCTCCTGAAGTACCCATGAACCTCCAAGCAGACCTGGTTGTCGTTTTGTACGAAGAAGCAACTGACTCATGGATTCGCAAGGCGTTCAGTCGTAGCCACCAGTGCTAGGGTCGGAGAGTGTTGCTAAGACTTTCCGGCGCCAGGACATCATAACCCGGATGCAAAAAAAGGGTTTAGGGTTTAGGGTTTAGGGCATGACCGTGAAATCCGGCCGTGCAGGTGTGGAAACCTCCCGGCTGGGAGGCGCCGTTCAGGGTTCAGGATTGAATACTCAGGACTTACATTCAGGGCTTAGGGTTAGGATTTAGGGTTTTTTTGGTTTATGCATCAGAGTTTCTTGAAATTGTATAAGGTTTGAGTCCCAAAAACGATTTGTCCGGAATGCTTAAGTTGGACCTTCAGGGCCTTGAGGCATCCCGTTTAGGGTCTGTTGGGGCTTTGCCTCCGCCTCATTATTTTTGGACCGTTTGGGACCTCCTTGACCCTTGGGATCTTTTGGGCCTGTTTAAGGGTTTAGGGTTTAGGGGTTCTGCGCCGTGTCAGCCTGTTAAGACAAGCAACCTTGTAGATTTCAGAATGCTGCCACATGCAATTTCCAGCGTTTTGTTTTGAGATGAGAGTTCAAGGCCCAGGGCTAGGGCTTTGGGACTGCAAACTCTGAGTTCGGGAGCCTATCATATGTCTTGGCTTTGTAACCCTCAACCCTAAACCCTAAATCCTAAGCCCTAAACCCTAACCCTCAAGGGGTTGCCAACAGCGGGCCTTGGCTTTCGAAGTTTCTTGAGGGGGGCTTCGGGGGCTTTAGGATGTTGGGAGCGTAGGGTCCGCTATGTACAGGCAGGAGCCCGGAAAGTGATACCGTGCGCGACGGGGGCTTCGGGTTCAGGGTATAGGGTTTAGGGTTCAGGGTCGCACCAACAGGGTCGCACCAGGCAAGGACCTCAGATCCCTGGTTCAAAAGGGTTTAGGGTTTAGGGTTGAGAGTGTTTCGGGTTTCGCATTCGAGCGGTGGAGGGTTCGGCCACGAAGTTGGCTTTTCTTGATAACAACCGACACATCCAGGTGTCGGTCTCCGATGGTGACGACGAGCAGACAAGGCCGCACCCTCTCTTTGGACCAAAACACCGACATGCCGAAGCCCCTCATACCCAAGGGGTGTTCCTTACCTGGGGGGTCCTGATTATACGGAAATCCTACTTGTAGTATTTGGGGGACTACATTAGGGGTCCCTTACTTTCACAAACCCCCCCTCCCCCAATAAACCCCGGCAAGTGCCGTTGACCTTTTCGCTTCTCTCATCTAAGCTCAAGGATGGATGCACCCCTTTGACCCTGAAGCCAGTGCAATCCCACAAAGCCTATAAATCCGAAGACCTAGTAGAAACCCTTATCTCAACTGTGCACAAGGTTCGGTACCGGACCACAACTCCAGGCGCTTTGGTTGCTTGGTTTTCCTGCACAGTGTGAAGAGTTTAGGGTTACCCGAAACCTCAACCCTGAACCCTAGCACTTTGGGGGAAGGGGGAGGGGGGGGGGGGGAGGTCTGTGACGTCGCCTAGTCGCCTAGATTTTCGAAGACCAAGGAAAGTCGTGTAGGTGTCGGCTGTTGTAGGATTGTAGGAGGCAGCTTGCCACACGTTCCTGGGAAGGGTTAAACTGCCTATGGAGACAAGCATATGGGAGTGTACGGTAGCGGTGAGGTTGAAGGAAACACTGCACTCTTTCGTTTCAGTTCAGAGCTTCGGGCTTAGGCTTCGGTACGCTTAGGTATCGCTTTCTGTCCCTAGACCCTAAACCCTAAACCCTAAAGTCCAACCGCTCTATGCACCCACGCTAGCAGGACCCTGAAAATTAGGCCGATTATCGAGCTTGCTTGTTGCTGAGTAGGTAGCCGTTAACCTTTTGGACGCCGACCTGTGCTTTAACTTTTTGGGGTATATATTATCTACCAGATTGAAAGGTTAACCTTTTTTGGTCCAAGGTACTCAGCAACTAGGGTTGCGGATCTGGCGGATCTGGGGTTTCGGGGTTGACGGTTAAGGGTGGCAAGAAAACCCTAGACCGGTAACCCCCCGAACCTAGAACCTCCAACCCCCAAACTTCAAACCCTACCCAGCCTTAGCCGTAGCAGCTGTTCTGCAGGACTGGGTTGAGGCCAGCTTCGGGTCCATCTGCCCTATCGCCTGGTGCTCAGGTTTCCAACAGTGTGATCTGCCCCCCACCCGTTTAGGGTTTAGGGTTTAGGGTTTAGGGTTTAGGGTTTAGGGTTTTCCATGCGCTCTCCATGCTCACAAGCCCCAAGCATCCTAGGCAGGATGTTTTGTGGACGAAATGAACCTTAAAAGGCTTGTCGTCCAGATACCCCAAAAGAATGATAAAAATAAACAGCAGCGCAAGGGGAGTTTCCAAACATGAAGGTCACCCTAATTATAAAAAACACCCCGCCCCCCACCCTCCCCTCCCCCCCAAAAAAAAACAAAAGAAGAACGAGGATGCCCCTATTTAGGAAACTCGCGGGACTCGTTTGCAGGACAAAAGCACAAGATAATTGCCGCTTACCTTGGGGACCAAATGAACCCTAAAAGGGTTTATGGTTCATTTACCTTCATAGGATTAGAGTAGTATAGGGTATATGACCCCAATTTTAGGGTTCATTTGGTCCCCACGGTAAGGTGTTCGATGCCCTTGCTTACGCCTGCTTGCAGGCCGAGGTTTTCACATCATCTTCGCTTGACTTAGTGGCAGAGTGCCGCTCAATTTTGCTAAGTGTCGGGTTCGCCCGTAGCCCTTTGAAAGAGCCTTTTGTCCCTAGGCAACTTGTGATTCCTTGAAACCCTCAGCCCTCAACCTTCAAGCATAAACCCTCTAAACCCTCTAAACCCCAAGCCCAATAAACCCTCAACCCTATAAACCCTCAACCCTATAAACCCTCAACCCCTATAAACCCAAAGCCCTCAGCCCAAAACTCCAAACCCCAGACCCTAAACCCTACAAACCCTCAACACTACAAACCAAGCCCTCAGCCCTAAACCCTGAACCCCAGACACTAAAACCTCTAGCTCTATAAACCCTCAACCCTCGAGCCCCAAGCCCTAATCCCCAAACCCTAAACCCTAAGCCCTCTAACCCTTTCAACCCTCAACCGTAAACCCTACACCATAAACCCAAAACCCTATACCCCAACCAACCCTAAACCCTAGCCCTAAACCCTAAGCCCTAAACCCTAAACCCTAAACCCTAAACCCTGCACCCCAATAAACCCTAAGAGCCCTCCTTCGCTGTGTGCCGACGCGAGGCCGCCGACGGGGTGGCCTCCCATGGCCTTCTACACCGCCTGGACCGCGACACGCGACCCGGCCTGGTTTCGGAGGTGTCAGGTCTATTTCGAGGGTTTGGGGTTTAGGGTTTGGGGTTTGGGGTTTGGGGTTTAGGGTTTAGGGTTTAGGGTTATAAGGTTAGGGTTTAGGGTTATAGGGTTTGGGCGTACCTATATGGCTACATGGATCATGAACCCTTACAGGGCTCCTCTTGTCCCAAGGTTGCAGCAGATCTCACTTTGTCGGCTCAGAGGAAGGGGTTTAGGGTTCAGGGTTCAGGGTTTTGGGGTTCTGAGCCCGAAAGGTCAGAGAGTTTTAGGGTTTTGGGGTTCCAGAGCCCTAATCAACGGTTTAAACCCTGAAGGGTTCAGAGTGTGGGGTTTAGGATTCAATGTTTCGCTGTTCGGGCCTCTCTTTCTCGTGAAAAATTGCTCACCCTGCCCTCTGCACATCTACAGGGAGGGCACCCTCTCTAATAGTTAGATTCAGTCTCCGCCTTTCAAACTGGTAGTTCAGTATCACTCTGTCAGGGCACCCTCTCGAATAGTAGTTTCAGTCGCCCTTTCAAACTGGTAATTCAGTATCAGAGGACAGTCGCTGAGCCCCTGAAGATGGTCGAGTAGCCTTCCTGCAAGGCGTTTTTTTTTTTGGCTTTAGGATTTTTGACCGGCATCCCCCTCTGTAGCAGTCCGACTATCTATCCTGCTCCCCCCAAAGGTCCGGTGCTCTCATCTGGGCATCCAGCTACACGAGGTGGTAGGGGGGACGTTCTCAGAATGGAAAAGAGAGTTAGGTGTTTCGGGTTTAGGGTTTAGGGCTTGTGGCCTTTCAGAACTGCCATGTGTTAGTGGACATCTCGCAGTCAGGCAACAAGTTGAGGGAGGTTGCTAAGTGTTTGAGAACCCTAAACCCTAAGCCCTAAACCCTAAACCCTAAACCCTAAGCCCTAAACCCTAAACCCTACGCCCTAAGCCCTAAGCCCTAAACTGTGAAGAGAGCGGATGTGTGCGCTTGTAAGGCTAAGCATGTTTGCTTGTTCCTTGGGGACGGCATGAACCCTGAAGGGGTTTATGGTCCACATACCTTAATATTGAGGGTTTTAGGTTTAGGGTTTAGGGTTTAGGGTTTAGGGTTTAGGGTTTAGGGTTTAGGGTTTAGGCTTAGGGTTTTAATTTTAGGGTTCTTTTCATCCCCAAGGTCAAGGGAGGACAAGCCATTCTAGGATTCTGAGCGCGTCCGGTGAAAGGGGAGCGGAGACCTCTTGTTGGCGATGTTTTTGGGTCAGGGCATCAGCCATCCGATTTGTGTCGGAACTGTGACACCACCGCCCAACAAATTCCGCAAGAGCTGCCGTTGTTGGTCCGCAATTCTTGAACACAAGCATCCTCGTGGTTCCTGACGAAGCAGACAATCAGCCCCCGCCCGAAAGTGTGTTCGCACGGCAGGCCCCATCACCCTCAGATGCCTCCGCACTGAATCGGAAAGACTACCCTAAACCCTAAAACCCCACTTTTTGCCCAGCTACTTCAAGCTACGCCTCGCCTTTACCTTGGGAAGAGTGCAGAAGGACCGTCGTGCTTGGTATTTCTGTGTAGGGTTTACCAGGATGGGTTATTCGGCCTTATAAACAGTCAACCCTAAAATATAATGGTTGGCCGCGCGGGTTTCTACAGACATCTGGTTTCTAAATCGGAAGAAACCGCTTCAGCTATGTGAAGACCCAAACCCCAGGTACCAAAGGATGGACGTGCACATTCCTAAATTTTCGTGTTTCTAAACTGGAAGAAACCACTTTAGCTATGTATCATTTGTGAAGACCAATAGAGCGGGGCTCGAGGATGGGCGCGCACGTTTCTAAATTTTCGCGTTTCTAAACTGGAAGAAACCACTTTAGCTATGGATCGTTTGTGGCACATCCTGGTAGAGTCTGGAGCAGGGGGGGGGGTCATTTTGGTGTAGGGTTTCGAGTGCAGAGCAGGGAGGCCACCAGGATTCAGGCTTCCGGGTTTTTGGGCCAGAGATTTAGGGTTTAGGGTTTAGGGTTTAGGCATGGTGATTTCTGCAGCTTTTGCTTGCGATCGGATCTTGGCTGTGCCATAAGAGCGCGCAGGCAGCTTCGAAGCGAGACTCGGAATAGCAGTAGGTAAACTTTAACTTATAAGGAGATTTTCTTGGAAGATTGATGCTGTTGCTTTCAAAGCCCGCGCTGCAGACCCTCCCGCAATACCTTCTGGTGGTTCTCTCCGAAATTCCGGACAACACCTGAGAGACGTGCATGTCGCGGGCCGCAGGAACAGAATGTTTTTTTTCCGTGCCGTCGCTACAGAATGAACCCCTGCATGCCTCTTCCTGACACCACCACCACCCCCGCCACCACCGCCACCCTTGCAGGAGTACCTCTGCCTCTGCGATGGCCGCGAGCTGGGATCCGCGAGCACAGGGGTTGACCCATCCATAGCCGTATGACTGTTTAGGGTTTAAGGTTTAGGGTTTCGGGTTTCGGGTTTAGGGCCTACTGTAGCCTTGGTGAGATGGCGAAAACAATAGGGCGCCGATGTCTTGTTGTGAGCTCAGGGGTGAGCATCAGGAGCAATCGCCCGAGGGGCTGTTTCTAAACTGGCCTTTCCTACAGTGCCTCCTGAATAACTATGCTGTTTTGTCTCTATATGAAACCTAGGTGACTATCTGGGGGTTTGGGTACCTCATTGGGGTCCTTAGTATAAGTGGATCCTACTTTTTGCGGTCTATATTAGGGGTCCCTCAGTTTCGTAAGCCCCCCCTCGGTGTATTGAAGAAGTCTTGCCAGAGGCCTACAATTGCCACACCACTAAGCCCAGGTCCAGGGCCTTCAAAATCCCCAAGCCCTGAGACAAAGCATAAACGCGAAAACCCAAGAACCCGAAAACCGAAAACCTCGAAAAAAACCTGAAAACTTCCTAAATCCGGAACCCTAAATCCCTAAATCCCTAAGCCCCGAAAGCCCTAAACCCTAAACCCGGAAGCCCCTGACCAAAAAAAGTCAGCACCATGGAAGGCTGGCTGGATCCAACGCCTCGCTTTCTGACGCAGCCGATTCGAAAAGTGCCGAAGGAGGCCGGATTTATGTAGGGTTTAGGGTTTAGGGCTTAGGGCTTAGGGTTTAGGGTTTGGGGTTCAGGGTTTATGGTTCAGGGTTTAGGGGTTAGGGGTTAGGGTTTGGGGTTTAGGGTTCAGGGTTGGGGAGGAGTTGTGTCGGAAGGAGGGGGGGGGGGAGTTGCCACACGGGTACACGCGGGGTTAAGGGGGGGGGAGAGTTGAGAGTGTAGGGTTTAGGCCTTTGGGTGAAGGGGCAAAAAGGGTGTGAATTCGAAACTGTAAGCTGCAAAGCCGTGGGAACCTTGCATGTTGTATCTTTGATCCAGGCCAGTCTAAACACAACCTGCAGCATGCGCACACATACACAGAGACACACACACACACACACATGCACACACATGCACACCAAGCACTCAGACACAATCAACACGCACGCGCACAGCTATCCCCCACAGGCCCCCAACATCCTAAACCCCAAACCGAATCCCCCCAAATCTCAACTCGACATGGATCGGGTGCCAGCCTCAGGCACAAGATCTGGGGCGCCTGCTGAGTGAGGTGTCGCCTACCGGGCGAAAGGCAGGGAGGTGAAAGATGTGGGTTGAGGGTTCAGGGTTCAGGGTTTAGCGTTTCGGGTTTAGGGTTGAGGGTTCAAGGAAGCAGGTTCTCTGGCTTTAGAGTGGGGTTCATGAGGGTTTTTTGGGGTTCAAGCCGGATTGCTCAGGAGGAGTTCAAAGACCTGTGCGTCGTCCTTCGCCTGCACGCATCTGTGAGGCTGTATCTCCCTGGAGTTGGACTGAAGATCCATGGGTAGTCATAAGTAGGTGAAAAGTATCCTGAACAAGGTTACAATGCACAGCTACCATGCTTAAAGCCCAGCTTGTAACTGTACCGAGACGCCGATAATAAGGACCTTTTCCCACATGCGATCAGGCCATGACGGAAGTCCTTGCCGTGGCCACGGACTCACACAAACTCCTTTGTTAAGGTTGAGAGAGAGAGAGAGAGAGAGAGAGAGAGAGAGAGAGAGAGAGAGAAGAGAGGAGAAGAGAGAGAGAGGAGAGAGAAGTGAGCTGACGCAGTTCTTCCGGAGTGCGAGCACGCCAATGAACTTGGTAACCTTCCACTACAGGCCGTGCTGCCGGTTAAATGCTAAGCTGCTAAAACCTAAGCCTAGACTCGCCTGAACCCTCAACGAGTGTCTGCTAGGCAGTTGGCAAAAACAAGACCCTAAACTTGAGGCGATCCCTCAACATATATACTCCAGTGTAGTCACGGGTTTCGGTTGTGAGGCCTCTACAATACGGGAAAAACGGAACAGTTCCCTTTGGACTACTCTAGGTAAGCTGCAAATCTGCATGTCAGCTGAGGTCCACGCACTCTCGCCGAATGGTCTCTAACTCGGCATGAGGTTTCTTGATGTCCATTGTTGCTTTCGGTGTCGCAGGCCCCTGATTCCTCCAGCTCTTGTCAAGTTTCGAGACTACCCGGCAGAGCAGTCAAGTTAAAATTGCCTTCCAGAGCTTAGAACAAGTGGTTGCAGCAAACCCGATCACCAGCATGCTGGCAGCTGAAAGCAAAGCTGCGGTCAAGTTGAGAACAGTTGATGAAGAGAGTGGAATGGCGGAATGACCGGAAGAGGCCAAAGAGAGCATGCGCATACATACATATGCACACAAACACACATACACATTTACATGTGCATGTACATACAGATATTCATATACATCCACGCGTACATAGAGTACATATACACACATACGCAGACATATAGATATGTCAGGAGAATACACAAATGTTTATAGGAAACCGTTTCAAATCAAGCAATCGCAGAGGCGTGGATTCACATACGTCGAAGCGCAAGGGCACCCCTGGTCCCCAGCTGCATCCACTACTATTTGCTTAAGAACGCCAAAGGAATAAAAGACAAAAACCCCTATATTACCCTTAATACGGAAGAATATTTTTTCGGGGTTCTTAAGCAATTCGTAGTCCAGGCGAGCAGGTGAGTCTGGTCCAGGCCCAGCGATTGCTTTAGGATTGCTTGCCAGTTTTAGGGCTCAGGGTTCAGGTTTTGGGGTTCAGGGTTTGATGCTCTGAGTCTGGGTGCAATAAGGTTTAGGCTTGAAGGTTTCATGGTGTTTGTTGTCTGGGGTGCTTTGGGATGAGGAGACTTTCGGCTTGCCAAGACTTTGCATCTGGGAAGCTGGGAAGCTTGAAGGGTTTAGGGTTTGGGGTTTAAGCTTTAGGGTTTAGGGTTAGGGGCACAGCAACTTAGTTCAGGAGCTGCTTGTCCAAGGGGGGGTGGGGTGTTGGGTTGCAAGTCCGAGGTTCACCCGCTGTGGAAAGTCTCCTGAAAATCAGGCGCCCCGTGAAGAAGCAACAGCTGCTTGTTGACCGTAAACCCTAAAGCCTAAGCCCTAAACCCTAAACCCTAAACCCCAAACCCTAAACCCTAAACCCTAAACGCAGGTTCGCATCTACACTGGCCGCTTGCACCAGATTCGGGTGCATTTGAGCCATGAAGGACTGCCCCTGGCCACCGGTAGGAAGATGGTGCGTGCGCAGACCACCCTAAACCCTAAACCCCTAAACCCTAAACCCCAAACCTAAACCCTAAACCGTTTGGCTCAGGGCATGGCTTCAAAAGTGGCCTTCGGCAAGGGTTGCTGTTATACAGAGTTAATGTAAAAACAACCACCTCTTGGTCCATTCTCTGCGTGTCCCCCGGCCTCCCCCCTGGTGGAGGTTCCCAGGCTCTTGTTCTGCCCTAAACCCTATACTTTGTAGCTGAGTAGGTAACCTTAAAGAACCTTTTTGGGCATAGAGAATCCTACTGCAATTGAAAGGTTAGCCTTTTTGCCCCCAGGGTACTCAGCAACTAGGTACAAACCCGACAAACCCCGCAAGTCCTAAACATAGAATCCATCAAGGGGTAATTTAGGGTCTATAAGGACTCTAGAAGGTGCATATTACAAGGGTTGTAAAGGGGTTCTATGGGGGCAATAAGATTATGGTTTCTTCTAGGGGTCCCTCCCCCTAAATCCTAAACCCTAAACCCCAGGACATCCCCTCGTGGGCGACCCGACCTACGGCGGAAGCGAACCCGCTTGGTCGCGGCTTGGCACGTCTATACCCTAGCCCCCTTGGGAGTCATTTTTTTCGGTTCTAAGGAGGGTGTAGCATAGTAGAAGCCAAAAAAGTTGGAAACTCAACAGCCTCAATCCCTCAGAGTATAGTATAGGGAATCCCAGCACGATTTCTGCTTAAAAAGGTTTCCAGCTCTTTGGGGTTTGCTGAAATGCTTGTTCCGGGAATTTCGGGTTTTTAAAGGATTGGTTTAGGGTCGTTGCTGCGGCTTCGAACCTCGGATGTTGGGTCAGCTTCACGCAAGGAGCCGGATGCCCAAATGGATTTTGCGTTGAACACCTTTGCCGCGGCGGATCCCTAAATGAAATCCCTAACTCCAGGGTTTAGAGGATTTTGGATTTCAGTCAGGGTTGAAAGGTGAAGTTTGCAGGGTTGTGGATTGAGCATATGTATGTATGTATATGTATATATATATATGGGCTAATTCTATAGGGGCCCCTAAACCCTAAACCCTAAAAGCTAACTACAGGCTTAGGGCTTAGGCTTTGGAAAGCCCTGGGTGCCGAAATGCCAGGGCACCTCGGATGTTTCTCCACGCCGCCCGCGTAGCGCAGCGCTCAGAGAGAGTTCTTCCTTTGAAGCCCTAAACCCTGTTTAGGGTTTAGGGTTTAGGGTGTAGGGTTTAGGGTTTAGGGTTCCTAGTTCATCCCTTGAAACTTCTATAAACCCTAAATCTCTATAAACTTGTTAAGAACCTAGTCAACCCCTCTAAACTTCTATAAACACTAGTTACTCCCTATAAACTTCTATAAGCCCAAATTCAAGCCCGAACCCTAATAAGCCAAAGCTCCCATGTTCAGATCAGCTAGGCCGGCGGCCGTAAACCCTGAAGCCTAAACCCTAAGCCCTAAACCCTAAACCCTAAACCTTAAACCTTAAACCAAGATACGACACTTCACCCCCTGAGAATCCAAAAGCATGGCTGCCCATGGCCTAGCTCCCATCTCCACTTCCCATCATGGACTCGGGTCCCTCACATTGAGGGTTGAGAGATTTTAGGCTTTACCTGAAGGCTCCTAACGTAATACCTTTTTTGGGTGTGAGTATACCAGACTGTGTAGCTGAGTGAGCACACTTTACACTTTTTGGGATACTCTACTTCCCTGTAGAACTGAAAGTGTACACTTTTTTTGGCTTATGAACTCAGCAACTAAGCAGATCCCCCCGATGACTAACCCCCAAACAGGATCTACACCGGAGCCTTCAGGCAGGTTTTGGCGGGGTATTGTACCTTATAGCTGCCTGGAACCCTTACAGAAGGCTTTTTGCAAGGTTGAGTGGGACTTACGCCCTGAACCCTAAGCCCTAAACCCTAAGCCCTAAGCCCTAAGCCCTAAACCCTAAACCCTAAACCCTAAACCAACAAAAAGCAAAACCCTAAACCCTAAACCCTAAACCCTAAACCCTCAACCCTAAACCCTAAACCCTAAACCCTAAACCCTAAACCCTAAACCCTAAACCCTAAACCCTAAACCCTAAACCCTATCCTTGTCAGGTCTTGCGCCCTTTTGAAGAGGCGCGTGACGTGCTCGCCAGACTGCTGAGTTTGGAGTCCAGGATCCGAGTGTAAGGGTAGTGACAGTTTTAGGGTTTAGAGTTTAGGGTTTCGGGTTTAGGGTTTAGGGTTTCTAGGGCTTAGTGTATAGGTTTGGTAGTTACATGGTCCCTGAATATGGTCCCTTACCTCTTTTAAAGGTTTCTGACGTCTGGGCCCTTAATTTGTATGAGGTATATAGGGGGGGGGGGGGGTTATAAGGGGCCCCCTTTTAAGGGCCCGTAAAAAGGAACCATGTAAACTACCCGGACAACTACCCTAAGACAGAGGGTTTGGCTTCTTGGTGGGGCTTCACGTGCGGCTTCACCGTGGATCTCGAATATGGTCGTGTAACGGGGGATCTTCTGGGATGATGCTTGTGATTGTTTCACATTTGTGTATTTGACACCGCATTCCACCGCATGTCCAAGCTGCGAGCGATGCAACCCTGCACCCCCAAGAAGCGCCTTCTTTTTTCGCAAGACCTGAGGCGGCTGGCGATTTCGAGGTGCATGTGCCCCTGCCGGAGGAACCTCTTGGGAGACTTATGGGTGTGTAGAACCCTGGGCTTCCTGGGGTTTAGAAGTTGTGGTTGTGAACGCTCGACACACAGAAGCGAAAGTAGACCGAATCTCCAAAGGGGACCATATAGTTGATCCCTTCTACTCCAACTTACACAGCTTAGCGCATTCTAACCCAACCCTCACCCACTCCCACGTCTTGGCTTACCTGTTGCACTGCCGCAGACGCGGGCTCCACGTGCAGGCTCTCACGCTCGAATCACAGGCTTTAGTTCTTTAGCTTCTGTTTGGGGCTGCTAGGGTTCGCCAGTTTATGCTTCGACCTTTTCGGGAGCATGTGATGAAGTTGGCCTCAAGATTTCATTGCCCAAGCCACCCTGCCTTTAGTCATGAATGCCCTGATGTGCTATCCAGCGTTAGCAGTTAGCACTAGTCTCGCCAAGACTGTAGGTTTAGGGTTTGGGTTTAGGGTTTAGGGGTTTAGTTGCCTGCCCTGCACGTTTAAATGAGCGAGAGCCCACGGAAACGCCTCTGTATGAGCGACGAGCCTGCAAGCGAAAGCTGCTTGGCCGCACTGGGGCTCAGGGATTACCCCCCCCCCCCTTCTGGGTTGAGGAGGGTTTAGGGTTTAGGGTTTCGGGTTTCGGGTTTAGGGTTTAGGGCTCACCTAGGGTTGAGGCTTTCGGGTCACCAACCAAGGTCGGCAGTTGAGAAAGAGGTTTCTTACAGCCCGAACATGCGGTACTCCATATTGGCCGAACGAATCTCCAATATCAACGTGCCCATCTTTCGCGGTCAACGTTGCAGGGCCATCCAAGCTGCGAAAGAATCCTAAACCAGGCCCTCAGCTACATAAACCTCAACCCCTAACGTAAACCTCAACCCCGAACAAAGCCCAAGCCCTTGAACCTGAATACCCTAAACCCTAAACCATAATAAGCCTATATAGACCCTCAACCCTAAGCCCAGTACGCGGGAGCCCAGGCCCCGCCACAGGCTTCGTCTTCTCCGCTGCTGCGCTGGAAACGCCACCGGCACGGGGTCGTCAGGGGCCAGCCGCAGGCGGAGTGGCTTTGAGGGCTGTGGGGTTGATCAGGGGGCTGGGAATGATGAGAATGAGGGCTTGTAGGGTTTAGCGTGCATACACCCGCAACCCCAAAGCCACTTTCTTATATATATATATATATGTATATATATATATATATGGTACCCCCCCCCCTGGAGAATCTACCTCCAGAGGGTGGGGGTTTAACATATCTATACTTTAATCTATTAGCTTGAGTTGTTTTTTCTTTTCAGCCAGAGGGTGGGGGTTTAACATATCTCTATTTTAATTTCTTAGCTTAAGTTATCTTTTTCTTTTTTAAGTCACGGTCTTCGTCCTTATGTATGTGTAGGATATGATTTCCTATATCATTCTCCTATATGCTGAGAGTGCGGTGTAAGTTTTTTTTTAAGTGTGTGTCTTGTTTATAAGCAGTTGGGTTGCTTATAAGCACTGGGGTTGCTTATAAGCAGGATGGAGGGAGGGAGGGGGGGGGGGGGGTTGGGGGGGGTTTGGCCCCAGGACCTCTGAACCACCCCCCCCCCCCTGAAAGATCATCCAAGATGTCCTCATCTTACTCAGTAGAGCCCAAGACCTGTGAACATGAAAATGTTACTGAAGCATTTGGTTAAAGAGTGAGAAGTGTACGTGAACAAGTAGTTGCCATGAAGCGCGTGGGAGCGGTATCGGGCCTCATCTCCTTGGAGAATGGTGTCTGCAAACTTGAATTGGTTCAGAGCTCCTTCACTCCAAGCACTTCCGCATCCACAGCTTCTATGCCTAATCCCTCGTCTCCTCCACCGGTCATCTCTACCATAGTCGAGAAAATCAAGAGTGGCACCCTTGAGACACATCCCACGAAGCAAGACTTGACATTACGCCAAGTCCAATCACATGTGATCTATCTCCAGCACAAGTTCTCCCTAGCACCAGGAGCCCAGGGCGGCTGGAATCAGTTGGCAGAAGATGCACTTCGCGAGTGGTTGAGAACCAAAAAGCGTGGTGCAGCAGCGAAAGCCAGTTCGTCAAAGCAGGTGCTCGCCATCACAGATGAACCGGGGCGTGCGTCATCACCGGAGGCTACCACATCATCGTCGTCTACCGGCCCGGGCTTATCAACGCAGCCGCTCGCCATCGCAAACGAACCGTCACCACCCTCGGCTACCACACATGAGAACGCACCACATGATACGCCGCCGTCTCCTACCGGCCAAGATTCCTCGTCGAGTTCTTCTTCGTCGTCCTCATCAGACACATCAAGCGAGCCCGACACCGTGAATTACATGGGCTGGGTAAGTGATTGGCATGATTTGGCGCATCCGGCTCTTGATTGCGGACAAGATACTTCCAAAGTGGGATGGCAAGCGATGCCCCTCTTGCTCGAAAGGAACCTTGTCAAAGCTGTTCGTCGAAAAGCGAACCGGACTTCTCAAGCATCGATGCAGTAGGAAGACATGTCAGCTGCACATGAACCCCCATCATCTACATCCTCTTTTCACAGAAGGGCGCGGTGATCGGTCCAGGTCGCTACAGCTCCAGTCCGCACTTCTACTTCTCAAGCTACACAAGGTTCCTCAGAGCACCATCCACTTGTTGCTCGACGTCAACCATAAGTGGATCGAGGACATGGAGTACAAGCTTTGTCGAATCCGAAAGGATTTCGTCGAGCAGAAGGAGAAGCACATCCAAATGGGGGACGGTAAAACCTGGAAGGACGTGGAAGCCGACGAGGCTACGTTCGACAAGCGGGACATCTCTAAAGACGTGGAGTACAAGCACCTCATCAAGTCCCCAAAGGCCACAATGATGTGGGAGCAATGGGCGAGTGTAGTCCAGCGAGGCTGTCCTGAGACGTTGACCTTGTGCAAGCTCACGCCCAAGATCACGGTAAAGCGTGCCCCGGGCCCGGGAGCAATCCGAAAGGTCGAGTGGAAGACCATGGGTGCCAAGCTTTTGTCCGGTCGCAAGATTATCTTGCATACTGACTCAGCCAAAAGCTACAAACTCAAGCTCGACGGGGTTCTTCATGATCGGGTGGTGCACTGCAAAAAGCAGGTCAAGGTCAATGGGAAGACGCGTTGGGTGCAGCCCCACTATGTCCGCATCGTCAAGCATAAGCTGCCCGGCACAAAGAACAAGACAATCACAGTGAAGTCCGGCACGCAGGTCATAGACCGGTGTTGGAGATTCCTAAAGGAACGTGTGCGTGTGAATCAGCACACGAAAGCCGGTAGCTCCTTGCTGAGAGCCAAGCTGCGAAGCGCCCAGTATGAATACTGGAATCGCAGTAAGGACTTGTGGCTGGCATGCGGAGAGCTATGCTCCCATGTCATGAGAAAGTTCTTGTCGTAGGCTTCCTTCGCCCCACAGGATATGGCGTCTCGGTAGTCCATATTCTCTATCCAATCCAGACCAACCGCGCTCGCAGGTAAAATTCATGCGTCTGACATCGCAATAATTCGACCACACGCAACGCCATATATAAGATATGAAAATGGCATCTGACATGGCAATAGCTCAACCACACACACAACGCCATAAGACCCGAAAATGTAATTCTGGGAAGTTAATCTCGTGATCGTTCAACCATGTAATTCTGGGAAATTAATCTCGTGATCGTTCAACCATATACGACGCGATAAAACCTTTAAAGGTAGATTCTTCTGGGGGGGGGGGTAGCATATATATATATATATATATACATATTTTTATTTTTATTTTTTTGGGGGGGGGTGGGGGAGGGGGGCTGTTTAGTTACATGGTTCCTTTTAGGGGCTTAGTTGGGAACAATTTTCGGGATGAGCGCGCCAGGATTTTGGGATTTAGCTGCTGAGGGAAGGGGTTTTGGGTTTAGGGTTGGGCTCAGCTTTAGTAATCCTTGGGGGTTACATGAGCCCTTAGAGAGTTTTTGGTTCATATGCCTTAATCAAAGGGATTGCAGTAGTACAGGGTTTATGACCCCATTTTAGGGGTCATGTGGTACCTAAGGATTGCTAAATATAAAGCTGGCCGCAACCCTTAACCCTAAACCCATTTTGAGGGTTCATTTGGTCCCCAAGGATTAGGATGTCTGGCTCAAAAGAAGGTTCCGCCGATCATGGGCGTAGAGATTGGCAGAGACAGCAGGCCGAAAGCAAAACCCCAAACCCTAAGTCCCTAAACCCCAAACCCTAAACCCTGAACGCTGAACCCTGAACCCCGAACCCTGAACCCTGAACCCCAACCCTAGACGCTAAACCTCAACAAGCACCACGACTCCAGCAGCCTGATGCCTCGCCCTCCCCGCCCAAATTCCACTAAAGTTGCCCCCCCTACATCCTAACACCCTAAAGCCCCACATCCCCCCCTCCACAAAACATAATGCTAATACTAGGAGTATGTATATTTTATATACATATATATATATATATTATTGCACACATATTTACATATAATCGCAAGCAAAATGGCAGCATAATTTAGACAAGCCATTACAGAGCGTGTGGAAAGTAAGCCCCGACCCCCCTTCGCGAACCCTATAAACCCTATAAACATAAGCCCTAAACCAGGAGGTGGTTTGGCGGTGCCTCCTTCGAAGGAGCAGCCGCGTGGTCGATCCTGGGAGGGGACAACAGGCCTTCCATGAACCCTTAATTTGTCTTGGGTATATAAGGGGTATATAGGGGGTATACATGGGGCACCCTTTAAAGTGCCCATACGAAGGGACCATGTAACTATCCTAAGATAACGCCTAGAAGCTTGCGGGTCAGGGCTTAGATTATAGGGTTTACGGGTTCGCAGTGGGCATTTCCTTGATTCGTCTCAAAGGAGCGCCAGGCTTTCTTTTGCTAAGCCTTGCCTCCCTGCAGTGTTGTGTGAGGTTGCTGCGAAGGTGTTTTCTCCAAACCCTAACCCCTAACCCCTAACCCCTAACCCCTAAACCCTAAACCCTAAACCCTCCACCCTCAACCACGAGCTTTTTCAGCCTCCCAAAAGCCGCGCAGGCCGGGGCTTGGCGCCACCAAAGCCTTCGCGACCATCGGCGAGCCCTCATGTGGCCTGTGGGTTTAGGGTTTAGGGTTTAGGGTTTGGGGCTTGGTGCTTGGGGTTCAGGGTTTAGGGTTTGGGGTTTAGGGTAGGGCTTACCCTCATGTGGCCTGGACTCAGACATTTTCCGGGCCTTTAGGGGGGGGGGGGGGGGGGGTGGGGGGTTAGGGTTTGGGGTTTAGGGTTTGGGGTATAGGGTTTAGGGTTTAGGTATGGCTCGGGGTTTTGGCACCTCGAAAGATCGGGCTGCTGGCGAGTTTGGTTTACAGTTTATAGGGTTCGTAGGGCTTATAGGGTTTGTAGGGTTTATAGGGCTTATAGGGTTTAGGGTTTAGTGTTTAGGGCTTATTGTGTTTAGGGCCTAGTTTAGGGCTTAGGGTGTTTGGGGTTTAGGTGTTTAGGGTTTAGGGTTTATAGGGTTTACTTACCTTCGAAACCCTAATTCCCTAAAACCCTAAAGCCTGTAACCCTAAATCCCTGACCCTTAACCCTACAAACCCTGAATCTCCAAACCCCAACTCCCCTGAACCCTAAACCATAACCCTAAACCGTAAACGCTTAACCCCTAAACCCTAAACCCTAAGCCCTAAACCCTAAACCCTAAACCCGAAACCCTAACCCTAAACCCTAAACCCTAAACCCTAAACCCTAAATCCTAAACCCTAAACCCTAAACCCTAAACCCTAAACCCTAAACCCTAAACCCTAAACCCTAAACCCTAAACCCTAAACCCTAAACCCTAAACCCTAAACCCAATCTTTAATCCCAAAAGTCAAAGCCTAAGAAGGCCAAGTCCGCCAACCCCGCCTCGCCCCTGCAGCGGGAGCAAAAGCGGCAGCTGCCTTCCAACGTCAAAGCAGGTGGGCCTTTTAGGGTTTAGAAGGTGTTTAGGGTTTAGGGTTCAGGAAGGTTTGGAAGGTTTAGAAGGTTTCGAGGCCCAGGCTCTTTTTTAGAAGGTTTAGAAGGTTTACAAGGTTTTGAAGATTTAGAAGATTTAGGGTTTAGAAGGTTTAGAAGGTTTAGGGGGTTTGGGGGGTTGAGGGGGTTTAGGGGCTAAGGGGGTTTAGGGTTTAGATGGTTTGGGGTTTATGGGGTTTTGGGTTTATATGGTTTTGGGTTTAAGGGGTTTTAGGGTTTACATGGTTTAGGGTTTAGGTGGTGGGTTTAGGGGGTTTTCAGTTTTAGGGTCAGGAGTCAGGTTTAGGGTTTCGTGAGGTTCTAGACATTTTCGAGCTTTTGGGCTGTGGGTTTATGAGGTTTTGGGTTTTAGGGCCAGATTTAGGTTTTTCGGGTCTCTTGGGGTTGCAGGTTTTATGGGGTTTATAGGGTTTACAGGGTTTATAGGGTTTTAGGGCTTCAGGGTTTTGGGTCAAAAGGGTTTATGGGGTTTACAGGGCCTTGAGGAGCTCAAGGGTTGTTTAGGATAGGGAAGAGGCTTGAAAACAGGGAGTTGAAAAAGGGTGTAGGGTTTAGTTTAAATATTATACATTTTTATTTCTACGTACATTTTTTATGTATATATACATCCATATATTATGTTGGGAGGGGATATCCTGTCCCTATCGTTAGATGGGCCCTGAATTTTACCAGCAAGCTGCGATTGAAAAGCTATCCCAGAAGCCAAACTCGGCCCATGAGATCAAGAGAGCCCACCCTAAACCCTGAAACCCTTAAGCCCATAAACCCTGAAACCCTTAAACCCTGAAACCCTTAAAACGCTTAAGCCCTTGAACCCTGAATCCCTCAAATCCTGAAACCCTGAAACCCTGAGACCCGTAGACCCTTAAACCTTTGACCTTTGTAGCCATGCCCAAAAAAGCCGTGGGCCACGGGTCCTCCCTCTCTCAACAAAACTTCTGTGGCAGGGCCGACCTCTGCAGCCCTAAACCCTAAACCCTAAAGCCTAAACCCTAAACCCTAAACCCTAAACCCTAAACACTAAACCCTAAACCCTAAACCCCGAACCCGCAAGCTTCTGCGTCAGGGCCGACCTCCGCGGCAAAGGCCCGGGGCGTGGCACCCTCACCAGGCACACGGGAGCCGAAGCTCGCCTTTGCTCGACAACGTTCAGGGTTTAGGGTTTAGGGTTTAGGGTAACCCTAAACCCTAAACCCTAAACCCTAAACCCTAAACCCTAAACCCTAGACCCTAGACCCTAGACCCTAGACCCTAAACCCTAAACCCTAAACCCTAAACTCTAACCCTAAACCCTAAACCCTGAACCCTAAACCCTAAACTGCCTCATGTGCCTTGGTGCCAGGCGCAAAAGCCGGACCTCGCCCGCCTACCACGGCCCAGGCTGCGGAGAAGATGCTGCAGGCAGGGTTTGGGGTTTGGGGTTTGGGGTTTAGGGTTTGGGGTTTGGGGTTTAGGGTTTAGGGTTCAGCATCCAAAGGGTCAGGATTTTGGGTTTAGCAGAAAGGGTTTCGCCAGTAAAAAGGCTTTCGCCCTGGGACTTTGGGAATAAGGTTGAGGCGGGGTCCAAAAAGGGTTAGGTTTATGAGGGTAACAACAGCGACCACAAACGGTCTTAAAATGACCCCTCAGGACCATGCCTTCGGAAGCCGGATTTTGGCTCGGGTGTCTTCTTGCTGCTGGGTGTAGCCTGCACTGGCCTGGCATCTAAGCCCTTTACAGGGCTCGATATGGTCAGTTCTCAGAATTCTGGCCTAACCCTAGAACCTAAACCCTAAACCCTGCCCTTTTGGGTACCCTGACTATTAGGGGCCGCCTCCTAATCACAGCCCCAAAAGGGACCCTAATGTCGAGAATCCTCATGTCGATCCAGAAGTATTTCGCTGGGAGCGTTGAAGTCTCATCCGAGCGCTCCAAGCTTCACATTTTCCGAGAGGGGGCTTAGGGCAAAGCGAAGAGCCCGAAACCTTAAAGTACTGGTGTCAGCTAGAGGCTAGAGGCAGGCGGCAGAAAGCAAGCTACTAAATAAAGCCGTTTAAGCCCCTTTGGTTTCTGTCTTCCTCAAGAAGCTTCAAGAAAGACCCTAAACCCTCAACCCTCAACCCTCAACTCTCAACCCTAAACCCTAAACTCCCTAAACTCCCTAAACTCCCTAAACTCCCTAAACTCCCTAAACTCCCTAAACTCCCTAAACTCCCTAAACTCCCTGAACTCCCTGAACTCCCTGAACTCCCTGAACTCCCTGAACTCCCTGAACTCCCTAAGCCCTAAACCCTAAACCCTAAACCCTAAACCCTAAACCCTAAACTAAACCCTTTTTTCGATTCAGGCCGCCATCGCCCTCAAGAACTCCCGCTCACTTCGCCAAGCCATGGTTCCCGCGCGTGCGGCCCTGGCTCAGCCGGAGACCGTTGCGACTGCGAGCTCCTGGGTTGGGTATTTCTGAGGGTTTAGGGTTTTGGGTTTTGGGTTTTGGGTTTAGGGTTTAGGGTTTAGGGCTCCTGGGTTGGTAGGGGCGTTGCGAAGGGTTGTCTAGGTTTTAGAACATGATGGGGTTTAGGGTTAGGGTTTACGGTTTAGGGGAGTTCATAGGGTTTGTAGGGTTTATAGCTTATAGGGTTAAGGGGTCTGGGGGGTTGTCGGGTTTGTTGGTGTTCTTGCCAAGTTTTGAGGGCTTCACGGCTTCGGGCGCTTAGGTTTCTTGGGGTGTTGTGTCGGGTTTTGGGAGTCAACAGGGCACGCCATGAAGGAGGTAACACGGTGTAGGGGTAGGGTTTAGGGTTTAGGGTTTAGGGTTTAGGGTTTAGAGTTTAGGGTTCAGGGTTTAGTGTTTAGGGCTTAGGCTTTAGGGTTTAGGGTTTAGGGTTTAGGGAAGCACTTGTTGTACGTCTTTACCATGTTAGGATTTCAGTGCTTGGTGCTCTTGTAGGGCTTGCGGTTGCAGGGTTTGAGGAACTCTCTTCGTTGATGGCTTCGCGAGGGTTTGCATAAGTTGACGTATCTGGGCCGTCAGAAGACGACATAGCCCCTTAGCATGGGCCCTTAAAAGGGGTATTATGTACCCCTTTTGTACCTTATACAAGTTAAGGGCCTGTACGGGCCCATACATCAGAATTAGGATTTAGGGTTTAGGGTTTAGGGTTTTAGGGTTAGGGACCATATGAAGGGCCCATGAAACTACCCGGAACACGGGCTAGACTGCCGTGGTGGTGTACTAAAACGTACGTTTTTCCTGGGTTTTTGCAGGATTCCTAAAACAGGAGGTTAAAAACATTTAAAAAGACTACTTCGGTTTTATACTCAATTTGGGGCTTTGGGGTTAATTGACTTCGTACTTCAGCGTCGGCTTTTATTGCTGTCCTGGCATTCCACCGCTGGGAGGATCAGAGTACCTTGCACAAATGCTGAAAGAACTGCATAGGAGTGCAAGACCCGAGATGGCTTCTATACATCCACTTCTTGTTCCACATCCTTGAACAGTGTGTTTGCACGAAGAGGCAATATCGCTGTAAATATCAGTGTTTTGGGCATAAAACGCTGTAAATACCGGTGTTTTTGGCATGGTCGCGAAAGGCATGGTTCTTGTTCCACATGCTTGCATATGTTGTACAAAGAGGCGAAAACGCTGAAAAAACCAGTGTTTTGGGCATGGACGCAATATGAATGACGTTCTTATCCCCCCCCCCCCCCCCCACCCCCCACCCCCATAAGCCCTGAAATGCCGGAAGCCTCGCGGACAGGCCATAGATTGCCGAAAACCTCGCGGCAATCTACGGCCCGTGTTCCAACTACCCTCAGATACCACAGAGCTGCAGACTTCTGACGTATTCCACCTCATTATGACCTCATTGTTGAGATTCCTGAACTAAGCCGGACCATTCCAACATTCCAAAACCCTATAACTTACACAACAACAGGACCCTAAACCCTAAACCGTAACCCCTAACACCTAAACCCTAAACCCTAAACCCTAAGCCCTAAACCCTAAACTCTAAATCCCGATTCTCATCCGCGTCCACGGGCGTTTCCTAGGCGCGCTCCTGGAGCAACTTGTGGCTGCAGAGACAGCCGCCCTCAAGGCATCGTCACGCTGTGAGGGTTTAGGGTTTAGGGTTTAGGGTTTAGGGTTTAGGGTTTAGGGTCTAGGGTTTAGGGTTTAGGGTTTAGGGTTTAGGTTTAGGGTTTAGGGTTTAGGGTAGTTGTGACCCACTTGAGGCCCTACCTTCCTTGGAATGGCAAGAACGGGTTCAGCTGATAAAACTCGAGCATCAAGCCTGTGCCATGGCGCACCAAAACCCCAAGCCCTTAGCCCTTAGCCCTAAACCCTAAACCCTAAACCCTAAACCCTTCGCTCTGAACCCTAAAGCTAGGCGGGGGGCCAAAAAAATCAAGAATGTTCTTACATGCAAGGTTCTTACATGCCCCGCAAAATGTAATCCCCTAAGCCCTCAACCCTGAACCCTAATCTGCAGGGCCAGCTCTCAGTTTTGGTATTCTGTGGCTTCACAGCAGTCCAAGACCCTCCGTAGTTCTATGACTATTGTAACTCTTGCTACTTCTTATTACTATTTCGCTTTCTATGACTATGACTATGACTATGACTAGGTTACCATCCAGGAGCCTCCATGGCTTTGGGGTTGTTTAGTAGGGTTTGGGTTTAGGGTTTAGGGTTTAGGGTTTAGGGTTCAGGGTTTAGGGTTTAGGGTTTAGGGTTTAGATTTTAGGGTTTAGGGTTTAGGGTTTAGGGGTAGGGTTTAGGGTTTAGGGTTTAGGGTTGAGGGTTTAGGGTTGGAGCTTGGAGTATCAGAGCTTCTGAACTCTGAGCCCAAGCCCTGCGAAACCCTGATGTCTCAGTTGACTGTTGAGCCCAGACACCCGATTTGTGAGGAGCTTTCCTCAGCAGTGCGCGACGGGGCCCGAGAGCCAGCTCCCCCCTGGAGGCCTCGCCTTACTTGGAGGTTCATGGGTACTTTAGGGTTTAGGGTTTAGGATTTTAGGGTTTAGGGTTTAGGGTTTAGGGTTTAGGGTTTAGGGTTTAGGGTTTAGGGTTTAGGGTTTAGGGGTACTTATCAGTAGGGTTAGAAGCACCCTAAGGGCGAAGATGTGTGATTCTGAGAGCTTGTATCAGCAAGCTTCAGGGTGCGGAGATGAGGGCTTAAACGATTTAAAAGGGTCTTCAATGGAGGTTTAGGGTTTAGGGTTTAGGGTTTTTGGGTTTAGGGTTTAGGGTTTAGGGTTTAGGGTTCGGGCTTTAGGGTTTTGGGTTTTGGGTTTAGGGTTTGGGGTTTCAGGCCGAAGGTTACGGGCCAGCAGGAATTTGGGCTCAAAGTGCAAGAGGCCTCCCTAGGCGCAGCGCAGGAGACGAAATCTAGTGACAAGCATTCTCTATTTCCCTTGGGGCTTAGGGTTTAGGGTTTAGGGTTTAGGGTTTAGGATTTAGGGTTTAGGGTTTAGGGTTTAGGGTTTACTCCCTTAAAGGGTTGTGGTCTAAGAATTTCATGCACTACATATTGCAAATCACCCCATCCCCCCCCCATTCCCATTCTTTGTCATATTAGCCCCGTGCCTGTTCGGGAGAACCCCAGGACCAGTTAGGGCTTAGGGGTCTTGGCGGGTTTCTGAGGGTAGTTTCATGGGCCCTCTTCCAGGCTCTGAAGTATGGACGATTGTTATAGGGTATTTAAGGGGTGACCTGTTAAGGGCCCATACTAAGGGACCATGTAACTACCCCGAGACCCTAAACCCTAAACCCTAAACCCTAAACCCTAAAATTCGATTTGCTTTGAAGGCTCCTGGTTCTGGACTTTGACAGGACCATCGCAAAGGACGGCGTTGGGAAGCCATGCATAGGGTGAGGGTTAAGGGTTGAGGGTTTAGGGTCTAGGGTTTAGAGTTTAGGGTTTAGGGTTACTTGGAGTATCATGGGTATTTACCAGTAGGGTTATATGAATGGAAACTATACTTGCAATCCTGTTTAGGGTACTTTTGACCCTACTTATAAGTATCCATGAACCTCCAAGTAAGGGTTGTCTCCTGAAAGGACATGGCATGTCCACCACCAGCAAGAAGGGTAAACATCCCCGCAACAACGATGAGCACTGGTGTCAAGGTCTTCCATGCAGTCTGCTTTTTTGTGTCAAGCCAGAACAACCTCAAGCCCCGCAAGCCTGCATCCTGAATCGGAAGATCCCAGCCCTGAAAGCTCCGCCTGCAGTGCAGTTCTCCCACCATCGGTGGGGCAGAGGGTTTGGGGTTAGGTTCAGGGTTTAGGGTATAGGGTTTCGGGTTTAGGGTTTAGGGCTTAGGGTTTAGGGTTTAGGGTTCTGTGAGCCTTAGCCTAGCCGCCCGGTCGAACGACAGGAGCACATGTGGGGCACTTACAAGGACTTGCCCTTGGAGCAGATTCCAGTTGCTGAGGCCAGGGTGGCGGGCATAGGGTTTAGGGTTTAGGGTTTAGGGTATTGGGTATTGGGTATGGGGTTTGGGGTTTAGGCTTTAGGCTTTGGGGTGCCTTCTAGGGGTTACACTGGCGTATGCCTTCTAGATTTGGGCTACCAAGCAAAACCCATAGGTTTTAGCTCAACTCCCATGTTCGGTTGGCTGGTCTAGTCAGAGGTTCGGCCAGGGTAGGGCTTGCTTCCTGCGCCGTGAATGTTAAATTCTGAGCAGTGCTTCCCGGTGCAGCGAAGCAGCGTCCCGTTTGGTTGCGGACTGGCGAGGAGCCTTTTCAGCCCCCGAGATTGAAAGAACGATTAACGTCATATCGCCCCTCCCCCCTGCCTGCCCACCCTCCCAACAACCTCGGTAAACCCTTCTCTCCCCACCCTCCCCCGACAGATGATGAGCCTCCCAAACCCTCGAACTCAAGAAGCCTAGAAGAAACTCGGGACACCCAAAGCCCCATGACGGAGGCTGCAGCTAATGCCAGGAAACTTTCTCGAACTTGGCTCTCTTCCGATGGCTAGTCCGGGCAATCCGAAAGCGGTCGGGCGAGGTGGCGACCTGGCACCGTCGTTGCTGGGTTTGGGGGGTTCAGGTTTTAGTGTTTCTCCTTCCTTTGCGTGCCTTGTGGGGGGAATATTCCCGGCCGACGCCGAAAGGCCCCTAAATGGTTAGTTTAACCCTTAACCCTAAACCTTAAACCTTAAGCCCTATACCCCCCCCCCCCCCCCACCCCCCCAAAAAAATTATAAATATAATAATAATCATCAAAAGAGACTCGCTAAGGGCCAGATTTTGGGGGGAGCCCGGTAGCCCTGGTAAACGTGTGCCCCCGTGAAGGGATCGGAACTCCCTCTCGAGACTTGATGAGAGCTTTTGAGGTGCGAGTGCTTTTCGGGGTTTAGGGTTTAGGGGTTTGGGGTTTAGGGGTTTGGGGTTTAGGGTTTAGGGTTTAGGGTTTAGGGTTTAGGGTTTAGGGTTTAGGGTTTAGGGCTTGGTTGAAGCACTTGGGTGGTTCGAGAATGAGTTGCTGGATGGAGGAAGTACTGATTGTAGCTGGCAATGCTTGGAGCTTGGGGTCGAAAGCGGTCAGAATGAGCCAAGAGCGAAGCAGCCACAGGCAGGGGTTGATGTGTTTTTGCATGCTGCTGGTGCTGCTGATTCGTGGCTCCCTTTACTTGCTTACAACACATCGGCGAGTCGCAAGAAGCCGTGGCAGATATGCTTCAAAAGATGTGTGTTTCGGTATGAAATGTGGCTGGCGTTCGCTATGAACATCACTCCCAAGGCTTGCTAGGCAGGTTTAGAGTTTAGGGTTTAGAGTTTAGGGTTTAGGGTTTAGGGTTCAGCCAGTCCAGCTTCAAAAGGGTTTAGGGTTCAGGGTAGCCTCCGAAATACAGCTGGCCTCATCGCAAACATGCGCATGATGCCAAGGCAATCGCCACCTTTGGCCGGAAGGACGTTGCTGGCAAAGCCATGCAATTCGCGTTGGGTGAGGACATCTTGATGCTTTCGCTTACCCCAGTCAGGTTTATCCTTTTATCCCTTCGATGCCAGAAATGAAAAACCCTGTTACCCCAGATCTGGCCGCAGAAGATCAACGTAACGAACTCAACCCTTCACATGGTCCCTTTCCTTTCTTTCAAGGGTTTCGAAGTATGGCCTTGGGCTTTAGAAGGTCTCTGATGGCTTCTGACTTCTGAGCCCTTGTAAGTATGTGAAGGGTCTGGGTGTGAGCAGGACCATGGCATCTTTATCACGACTCCAGCAGACTACCCTGACCCCTGCCAAGCAGAGGCAGGCTTCAGATTTCAAAGAAGATGTTGTTGCCCAGTAAACTCTACACAAAGTCCTCGTTCAGGAGCAACAAAGAAGACCGCCATGTCATGCGGCGTAATGCCATGTTACGTTACGTGTTTATTGTATGTGTTGGGACATATATGCCTGTTTCGGGATGATGTGCAGTACAAAGGCATGTTGGCGTTATGTTACATTGTATGCGCATGCCAATTCCGATGCCGACGCCAATGCCAATGCTAATGTTCATGCTATGCTATGACATGCCTATGCCCAGGCAGATGCATATGTGCTTATGCAGTCCTTACGCTATGCATGCATATAGCAGGCTTATGTTATGCTGATTTATGCTGTGACTTGTGCTGTGTTGCATTGTGATGGGTTATGTCGTGTCGTGTCGTTGTGTTGTGTTTACGAACGTACGGAGAATTCTACGACATACCATATTGCGGCCCAACGAGCACGGCAACACGTGCCATTGCATGACCTGGTAGTTTAGACGCACACGCATTCACATTGGCATACCCTACACCCCAACCTCTCCATTGTTGGCACTGGCAGCCCTTTGCCCCAAACCCTAAATGTGGGGTTGCGACAATGCGGGACCCCTAATATACACCCCCAAATAGTAGGATTTCATGATAATCAGGACCCGAATAAGGTCCTCAAATCCTGCTGGTACCGCAATGTTTCCGAACAGGTCAAGCCAGATGATGGAGCGGCCGAGGATTGTGCACCTTGGATTCTGTTAGGGTTTAGGGTTTAGGGTTTAGGGTTTAGGGTTTAGGGTTTAGCGTTTAGCGTTTAGGGTTTAGGGTTTAGGGTTTAGGGTTTAGGGCCCTCCCGTTTTTTCTTCAACATTAGCTTTTGTTCGGTTCTAAGGATGTTGGAAGGTTGAAAAAGCAATGTAATGGAATAACCCCATACATGAACTTAGTGAATATCCATTATTAGGCCCGCGTAACCCTTAGCGCATCATCCAAATGGCCATTTCATTGAGATGGGCCCCTATAGCAACAAACTCCCCCTAAACCCTAGACCCTAAGACCCTAAGACCCTGAGACCCTAAGACCCTAAGCCTCTAAGCCTACGCCCTTAACCCTGAAATATACACAAACCCTAAACCCTAAACCCTGAAATGTACACAAATAGGCACCGATCTTCGGCTTCGGTAAATAAGGTCCGGTCTGGCGATGCGAAGGGCGGATCATTGCCAAGGTTTAGGGTTTAGGGTTTAGGGTTTAGGGTTTAGGGTTCAGGGTTCAGGGTTCAGGGTTCAGGCTTTAGGGTTCCCTTGTAAACCTACTGTAGCATGAACCCCCCGAACTACACATTCTAACTGCCCATGCAACCGCACGCAGATCATCCTTCATTCAGCTTGCAAGGTTTAGGGGTTAGGATTAAACCCTAAACCCTAAACCCCAAACCCCAGGTGGCGACTTCTTGTCCCGAGGGCTCCGCGTGGCTGGGCAACAAGCTGCTCTCCTGAAGTATTGCGCAACACTAGGGTTTAGGGTTTAGAGTTCAGGGTTTAGGGTTTCGTACTTAACTTGGGCTTCCGGTGAGAGGCTGAACCCTCCCTAAACCCTAATTCAGCCCTAATTAACCCCTAAACCCTAAACCCTAAACCCTAAACCCTAAACCCTAAACCCTAAACCCTAAACCCTAAACCCTAAACCCTAAACCCTGAAGCAAGGCAAGCTCGAGGTTTGGGGTTCAAGAGTTGAGGCTTTGAGGTCAGAGAGCCCTGGTTCAAAAAGGGTTTAGGGTTTAGGGTTTAGGGTTTAGGGTTTGGGGTTTGGGGTTTGGGGTTTGGGGTTTGGGGTTTGGGGTTGAGGGGTTCGGGTTTAAGGCTTAGGGGCCTGGGTTCAAAAAAGCTTGAATTGTTTAGTGCAGGGCTTTGGAGTCCTGATGAGGGTCTGTCTCCGTAGCTGCGGAGTAAGAACTAGCAAGGAACTCGCTATGGCTCGCTCAGAACAGTCTCTGCGGGTTTCTTAAGCCTGTTCGGCAAGCGAAACCTCAAACCATAAACCCAAACCCTGAATCCTCCTCAGCCCCAAACCCGGTTATCGAGGTTTTTGGAGGGGCTAGGGACCGCCAATCCGATATCCTTAAAGCTCCCAAGATTTTAACCTGAAAGAGCCTTATATAGCCCCTACCTTAAGCACCCAACATCTACTATTTAAAATTGGGATCATGTACCCAGGGTACCACTAGTATATCCCGCATGAAGGCACATGAAACAGAAGCCCTTCTAGGGTTTCCTTGTTCCCCAATGGGGGTTTAGGGTTTAGGGTTTAGGGTCTAGGGTTTAGGGGGGGTTTAGGGTTTAGGGTATGTAAACGATGCAATTGTCATCGTGCCAGCTGACTTACAGAGTCTGGGTTCAAAAAAAGGGTTTAGGGCAGGCTTTGGGTTCTTAAGGTGCAGTGTTTCACCCAAGGAACCGGCAAATGGCAGCACTCGCGGCGCGTTTCGGCGTGAGCGCCCAGGATGCCGCAGCTTCGTGGGCCGAACTTTTTTTTCAAGCTACGGTGCTTCAAGGAGGGGTCCCCTTACTAGACTAAGTATAGCTAAGGGACTTATAACCTAAGTTCGGATCCTTCTAACCCAATTTAAAGGCCCAATTTAGGGTCCTTAGAGAGTCTCTACTTATAACTAGGGGGGCCCCTCCTTGTAGTCTTCGTGTCGTATCGTGTATTCGTCTTCTTGTCGTGTCCTCGTGTCGTGTCTTCGTGTCGTGGCTTCATGTCGTGTATTCATATCGTGTGTCTTGGTGTCGTATCGTGTCCTCGTCTTCGTGTCGTGTTTTTGTGTCGTGTCTTCGCGTCGTGCCCTCGCGTCTTGTTTTGTCCTTTTATCGTCCTCGTCGCCTCGTGTCGTCGCCTCGTATCCTGTCCTCGTGTCGGTCCTTCCTCGTGTCGTGTCCTCGTGTCCTGTCGTCGTGTCGTATGGTGTCTTCGTCTTCGTGCGCGTCTGCACGTCGTTCCTTTCTTGCCGAAGTTGGCGACACGTGTCTGCGTTCGGGTTCGTGGATCCTATCAGGATGTTTTATCTCCCTCTCCGTCTCTCTGGGTCCCCTCCCGCTATGTCTTTCTTTCTCTCTCGCTCGCTCACCCTCTTTTCGCTCTCTTCCTTTATGTATTTAATTGTTTCTTTATTTCCTTTCTTTGAATCTTTCGTTATTTGTGTGTTTTTTGTTTGTACTTTATTTCTTTCGTTTTTTTTTTTTTAGTTCTTTCTTTTTTTATGTTGTTTCTGTATTTTATTTTATTCATTTCTTTATGTCTTTAGTTTCTTCTGTATTTCTTTATGTATTTATGTATTTATTTCACTTTTTCTGTTATTTTCTTTTATGATCGTGCATTTTCTTTTCTTTTCTTTTCTTTTACTGCCTTTCTTTATTTATTTCTTTCTGTCTTTCTTTATTTGTTTCTTTCTTTCTGTCTGTCTTTATTTTTATTTTTTATTTCTTTCGTTCTGTCTCTATTTCTTTATTATTTCTTTTGTTCTCTCTTTATTGCTTTCGTTCTTTGTTTCCTTCTTCTTTCGTTTGTTCTTTCTTGCTTTCTCTGTTCTTTCTTTCTTTCTTTCTTTCTTTCTTTCTTTCTTTCTTTCTTTCTTTCTTTCTTTCTTTCTTTCTTTCTTTCTTTCTTTCTTTCTTCCTTCCTTCCTTCCTTTCTTTCTTTCTTTCTTTCTTTCTCTCTCTCTCTCGATAATATATGTATATATAAGTATGAACACTGTGCATGGAGCAAGCTGAGCTAGGGTTTGGGCGTGGAGTCTGTGCAGGACATGATGCTTCTCGATGACGACTTGCACAACATCCAGGAAGCGGCCCATGGCCTGAGATTGCCAAAGTCGTTTTGGGGGGCTTATAGGGCTTAGGTAGGATAGGCCCTCGTAACTATCCTAAACCCTAAACCCTAAACCCTAACCCTAAACCCTAAACCCTAAACCCTAAACCCTAAACCCTAAACCCTAAACCCTAAACTCCTACTGCAGCCCCTAGCCTATTCTTAGGGTTCCCCTCTTTTTTTGAGGTTCCAGTAGGACCGGGGAAACATGGTGTCGGCCTTATGGCAAGGCGCGAGCTTCTTTGAAATTTTGCCACAGATCACCTTAGGGTTTAGGGTTTAGGGTTTAGGGTTTAGGGTTTAGGGTTTAGGGTTTAGGGTTTAGGGTTTAGGGTTTAGGGTTTAGGGTTTAGGGTTTAGGGTATTAGGGTTTAGGGTTTAGGGTTTAGGGTTTAGGGTTTAGGGTTTAGGGTTTAGGGTTTAGGGTTTAGGGTTTAGGGTTTAGGGTTTAGGGTTTAGGGTAGCGCACCGGTGTTGCTGCAGGTTATACCGGGTAGTTACATGGGAAGTTCTCTGAATGAGGGTCCCTGAGAGAAGTACCCACATGATGCTCATACGGAGAATCTCCATTTCTCACGTGAGTAGCCTGCTCATGCCCTAAACCCCAAACCCCAAACCCCAAACCCTAAACTCTAAACCCCAAACCGTAAACCCCAAACCCTAAACCCTAAACCCGCCCAGCAACTCAAGAGCGCTTGCCTCAGCACTAGACACCCCATACCCGCAGCGGTACACCTCAGAGCCCCAAAAAGTTATTTCCTCGGACTAGAGAGTTAGGGAACTCTGCGCCCGTGTCTTACATCCCCACATTTAAAAAGTATATATTTATTTATATACATATATATGGATATGTATTTATTTATGGGTATACTATCTTTAAGTGTTCTTTGTCGGTTTAGGGTGTAGGGTTTAGGGTTTACGGTGTACATATATATATATACACATACATATGTCTTTTCGTACAAGGGGCTCTCTACTTCTTCCCTGGTAAGCCACCTTCAAGGCAAAAGCCGGCGTGACCGCGCACCACACCCCGACTGGATTGAGACCTGGGTTTCGGTCCTAGGTTTAGGGTTTAGGGTTTAGGGTTTAGGGTTTAGGGTTTAGGGTTTAGGGTTTAGGCTGAGTTTGAGGTTGACTAGGACCGAGGGCAGGGCCCTTGTTCCCCCCCTTTTTTTAGGGTTTAGGTTCCCTTCTAGGCCCCTTTAATACCACACAGGGCACCCGTTTTTTTCCTAGCCCTCTCTCGGGCCTAGTTGAGCGCTTGATTGGTTTGATGCTTCGGAAGGGCTTCGGAGTTTAGAGACCTCAGGGTGGAGTTCTTAGGAGGGTTTCGGGTGTAGGTTTACCCTAAGCCCTAAACCCCAACACCCGAAGCCCTAGACCCTAGCCCTAAACCCTAAACCCCAGACCCTATTCGCCCCATGATTTTGTAGCATACAGGCTTGAAGGATCTTTGGGTTCCATGCTTGAGTTATCACCTAAAGGACCTAGAGGTTTAGGGTTTAGGGCTAGGTTTGAGGGCTAGGATCTGCGACGTGAAAACAAGCAAAGATACCCAATCGTAGGGTTTAGTTGGGGTTTAGGGTTTAGGGTTTAGGGTTTTGGGAAGAGTGCCCCTTGCGCTGTTTAGGGCTATGAATGCTTGCCCGAAAGCCTGAACCCTCTACTAGCCCGAACTCTGAACCTAGGCGAGGTCTAGGAACCCTACACCCTGAAGCCCCAAACAACCGAAGCACCCTCAACCCTAAGCCCCGAACTCAGCACACCCTAAACCCTAAACCGGGTGGAACCTACCGGAGCCTTGCCGGCTTCTGCTAGCGTGAGAGTCGAAACCCTAAACCCTAAACCCTAAACCCCAAACCCTAAACCCTAAACCCTAAACCCCAAACCCTAAACCCTAAACCCTAAACCCTAAACCCTGCACAGCTGAGGAACAAAGTTGCCATCCGCAAAGCAGCAGAGACCCTGGGTCTGGCGGCCTCGCCGCCAAACTCGGAGTAGCAACTCGCGGAGCGCAAAGGGTCCAGGTGCTGGGGTTTAGGGTTTAGGGTTTAGGGTTTAGGGTTTAGGGTTTAGGGTTTAGGGTTTAGGGTTTAGGGTTTAGGGTTTAGGGTTTAGGGTTTAGGGTTTAGGGTTTAGGGTTTAGGGTTTAGGGTTTAGGGTTTAGGGCAACAGTGCGCTTGGGCCTTCCACGATGAGGTGCTTGGACCCTTTGGCCCTTTGGGGAATTTCTGTCGAAAAAGCCCTGGGTTTCGGGTCTAGGCTTGGATTTCGGAAGCCAGTAAAATCAGAACTCTTTAGGGTTTAGGGTTTACGGTTTAGGGTTTGGTCACTGTTTTGCAACCCTCGCCAGAACAGCCAGAACACCAGACACTGGACGAAAGGAACTCAGGTAAAGAACATTGAGTACACACTGCGGCAGGCATTGTTTGGCGCGGCTTCGGGTTTCAAGGGTTATGATGGTCTTGCCTTTTCAACGGTACATGTCTTGGTGTGCTAAATAGGGTTTGGGGTTTAGGGTTTAGGGTTCATCCCTATCTTTGGACCTTAGTCGAATCAGGAGAGGGCTTACGGAGATGGATCTTAGTTCCGCGCCTGCCTGTTGACTTGGTAGCCCAGTGGTACCCTTTACCTTTTTTTGGGTTCTGGGTTCCGTTACAAAGTAACCAGCAAGAAAAGATTGCCCTTATTGCAATATGGTTATACTGGGCTACTAAGTTGAGATGTCCGTGTAGCTACGGATAGAGGACGGTGACAAGTTCCGTGCCTCTGACCGTCGCTTGAATTCCGACAGGGGGGCGGAGAAAAGAAGCCATCAGGTTTCAGTTCTCAGGGAAGCACGCGCACTCATAGTTGAAAGTTGAAACAAGAAGCCATACCCACGAACCCCATTCCACCGTCCACAGCGCATGAGAGGGGTGAGAGTTCAGAGCAGACAGGGTTTAGGGCGCTGTTGATTTCACAAGGTGGACGTTTGGCTAAGGGCCGGCCCTGGCGTGCTTTCAATGGGTGTAGCGTGTCAAGGTCATGAAAAAGTTCCCATTCCCCGCCCAAAGTGCGTGTGCGGGTTTGACTACTGAGCTGTCACTTGGAGCGGGGGGACGAAGAGAAACGACCGTAAAAGCACGTGGAGGTGGGATTGATGGCGATGGTGGTGGCGGTGGTGGTGGTGGTGGTGTCAAATGACCTTGATGATCACGATGACGACGATGGTGACGAGGCTAACTGCGATCAAGACGGTGATGGTGGTTTAGGGTTTAGGATTTACGGTTTAGGGTTTAGGGTTTAGGGGTGGTGGCACTGTAGATTGTGATAGGGGATGGTGATGGTGATGGTCATGGGCCTGCCGAGCCGGCAGTTGGCTGAGTGCAAATGACTCCAGCGACAATGACCCAGAACAACAGCCAGCGGGTCCGCAAACCTCGGCAAGTGAATCGAACCTGCAAATACTCAAGAAGCTTGATCCAGGCCTTACCCTAAACCCCAAACCCTAATTAAACCCTAAACCCCAAACCCTAAACCCTAAGGAAGCCGTGAGCCCTAAAACAACCCTGATATGCACCCCTCCCCAGATGGCAAAAGCGGCAGGACCTGCAGGCAGCGCTGCAGGCGCTGCAGCCAGTCACCGAATCGCCTGTGGCGCTCGCCAACTCCAGAAAAGGATGCTAGGGTTTAGGGTTTAGGGTTTCGGGTTTAGGGTTTAGGGTTTAGGGTTTAGGGTTTAGGGATACTATCTTTACAGGGGGTGGAGGGGTTGCCAGTCGATGCCTAGGACCTGCATTGGTCGTTGCAGTAGGCCCATGATTATTCGGTCTTTAGTGTTTGGTTGTGTTTGCCGGGGGGGGGGGGGGGGGGGAGGTACCTGACAGCCCAACTAATCAACCCACTAAACCACGAATAATTTGGCACTAATTTGGCACCCCTTTTCGTTCCCAGACTACCTGAGACGTTCCCAAACATCCAGTCAGTGATCACCAGGATTCGAAGGTTGAGCCTGGAGTTTGGGTCAGTCAAGGAATTCCTTTACATGTGCTTGTGGATGCAAGTTGTGGGGGTGGGTGGGGGGTGCGGCCTCAAAACTGTTAGTTGCAAGGCAGCCACGAGCACTTTGTGTGAAGACGCCTTGCCGGCCAGTAAGGCAGTCAGCCGGATCGTTGACCGGTAGCCGACAGTGGGATTGGGTCCGGAAATGTACACAGGTCTTCGACGTCGCGACAACCACGCCCAAGTCGCACCAGTCCAACACAGGACCCAAAGAAGAAGACAGCTCCAGAACCCTAAGCCCTGAACCCTGAACCCTGAACCCTGGACCCTAAACCCTGAACCCTGAACCCTAAACCCTGAACCCTAAACCCTGAACCCTAGACCCTGAACCCTAAACCCTGAACCCTGAACCGCAAACCCTGAACCCTAAACCCTACACTCTGAACCACCCACCCAAAACCCCCGAAACGCAGTCTGGGCTTTGGTTGTCGACCGTCTTAGCTCCTGGAAGCAAGATGAAAAGCTGCCCTATATCCTATCAGAGTCATTGTGCATCTTCAGGGTGGATGGTGCAGCTTACCGGCCTGTTGGTTTCGAATGGTCTGGGCTTTCCAAGACTCCACATCAGGGAGTTTAGGATTGAATGTGTTCAACGGATCTTGAGGGGGGGGCGTTTCAAGGAATCCTTGCGTGCTCTTTTCTGTCGCCATGGCGTCGGAACCCGGTGATGCAAAGGAGGGGCTTATTACGGCAGCTCAGCTGCTCAAGGACTTACTCTTTTTTCGGGCCCTGAACTGTGACCGCTGAAAAATGCTGCATTTGGGGATTGGGGATTGGGGTTGGTTCTAGGGTTTAGGGCAAGTTTGAGGTATGGGGGCTTCCACCGGGTTTTGATGCTTCTGTTTTGGGCTTTGAGGGGGGGGGGGGGGGGTGAATGGATGAAGGTTCGCAGAAGCCCCAAAGCATTGTCCTGCTCCAGTGCTTGGCAACATGTGGACTGATGGCGCAGTTGTATCTCCTTGGGTTCTTGCATGCATGCTGCCGTGAAGCCCTCAGCCTAAAACCTGCCTCATCCAGGCAGCTGAAAACAGCCGTGACTACAGCACGAATGCGCCGAACGACCTTTTCCTCAACGTCGTTTCCTCCGAACTTCAGTGCCTCTTCTCAAGAGAGGAGGCTTTGTTTCATGAACAGACTGCCCTGTCGAGGTGGACCCTGAGTGTCCCCCCAGACTTGTCCACATGCAGTGGAACCCTAAACCCTAAACCCTAAACCCTAAACCCTAAACCCTGAACCCTAAACCCTAAACCCTAAACCCTAAACCCTAAACCCTAAACCCTAAACCCTAAACCCTAAACCCTAAACCCTAAACCCTAAACCCTAAACCCTAACCAAATAATAAGCCAAGCCAAAGACCAGAGTCTTCAAAAGTATGAAGGGGTTACAGAGGGACTTGACTTGAAACGACATTGACAGGAGGTTAAGAGTGTAGGGTAACTCAGAAAGCGAATGGAAGCGACTAGCAGAAACTCGGAGGTTATGGAGGAAAGAATTGGGAATGGATTAGATTCACTGGGGCCTCGCGAGACAAGAGTTCAGTTGACACCGTCAGAGATGCTGGACGTGGCGACTTGTTTGGGAACTACATTGTAAGGCCGTGAATGACGCCATCTGTGTTGCACCCTCTGCAATGTGTGACGCCATGTCAAGGTGTGTATGAAGGCGATGGCTAAGAGGCTTCGTGGAGTAAGATTGTTCAACCAGGTCGCCTATGCAGGTGGCAAAACGGGGGTTTGCGAAACTAAGGGAACCCTAATCTAGTCCTAAACCCTAAACCCTAAACCCTAAATAGTAAGGAGCCCCATAGGGTAGCCCTAACTTCGGAAACCCTAATCTACTTCAAACCAATCAGGCTCTAGGCTTGTGGAGGTTTGGGGCTTCCTTTAAGCAAAATATGCCAGGTAATCGAGGGCTCGGAAGCAACACCAAGGATTCCCTTATACCACTATAAACTAGAGTAATCCCCCAACAACCCCCCAACAACCCTATTCTTATTATTAAGGCCCTAAACCCCAACCCGAACCCCTAAATCTCAAACCCTAAACCCTAAACCCTACACCCTAAACCTCCCGAGCGGAGGTCCCTGCAAGCCGTCATCGAAGAAGCCAACACACGCATCCAGAAGCTTCAGCCTCTTTGGCCGGAAGGGTTCAAGGCACCCTAAACCCTAAACCCTAAACCCTAAACCCTAAAATCCTTAACCCAAAACCCTAAATCCTAAACCCTAAACCCTAGACCTGGGATTCCTTGACCCCACGTGCAGGGCTGGGTGGGTCAAAAGCTTTTGGCGGAACCCCGGCGCTAACCCCGCTGTGTAGCCTAGACTTCTATATGTCTTTTGGTCGGAGCCCCCTTGGGCTTGTGACAATGCCCTTAAACCCTAAACCCGAAACTCTGAACCCTTCAGGGTTCGGGGTCTCTGCGGATGAAAGAGGTTCAGGGTCCAGAGGTTGCAGCTGTTTCTTTCCAGGGGCGCCTTGGATGTAAGATCTGCGACACCCCCCAGTCAAACCGCCCTAGGAGTGAGATCAGCGCGGCACATCCACCCCCTTCACCGCGGCTCTGTGGGCACATGGGCTGCAAAACCCTAAACCCTAAACCCTAAACCCTAAACCCTAAACCCTAAACCCTAAACCCTAAACCCTAAACCCTAAACCCTAAACCCTAAACCCTAAACCCTAAACCCTAAACCAGGGTTAAGGGTGCAAGTTCAGGGTGACCACTAGCACCCTTACTCCTTCCCCCCTTTTGTAAGATGAGACTCCCGAAATATGAACCCAGCAGAACAAACGAGCAAGCGGTACAAGTCTACTAACTAGGGAACCTCAAAAAACCGGCTCCATTTTGCACATCCTGTTTATGTAAGTCTTCAATGATGCAATTTCCCCTCGAACAACCCCCTAAACCCTAAACCCTAAACCCTAAACCCTAAACCCTAAACCCTAGACCCTAAACGCCTGTGCGGACGCTTAAAGTCCCTAAACCCTCAACGCAGGATGTACAAGGGTCCATTCCTGAAGCCTGGGACCTTGTCCCTTTGTGGGTCAGCTACGTGGGGTTTGGGGTTTAGGGTTTAGGGTTTAGGATTTAGGGTTTAGGGTTTAGGGTTTAGGCCAAGTGGAGCCTTTTGAGTAAGAAGGTTGTAGGGATGCATGGCTTCATGTTCCTACTCTACTGTATGCAGGGTTTGGGGTTCAGGGTTTAGGGTTGTTGGATTTTGGGTTTTGGGGTTTAGGGTTTAGGGCTTTTGTTTTTTGGGTTTGGGGGTAGGGGTTTAGGGTTTTGGGGTTTAGGGTTTCGTACTGATGCTTTCAGTTTGGATATGTCTCCCCAAGCACGAGTCTTGGGGAGAAGTGTCCATCTTTCAGTGCGCTGGCGCCGACCTCAGTCCATGCTTCAACCAAAAAAAGGGTTTTGGGGGTTTTAGGGTTTGGGGTTTACTGTAGGGTCTTGACGAGGTGCAGACCCGCATCCAGTGATCGCCAATTGTTGGATGCCTTTTCTTCCCCGAAACCCTCAACCGCAGATGCCCCATATAAACGCCCCGAACACCCCGGCAAGATCCTTAAGTCCTATTGAACCACCTCGAGCGCACCGCCTTCATCCCCCCGCAACAACCCTAAACCCTAAACCCTATAAATATCCTCTTAATCCCCCTGCAACAAAAGCCCCGAAGCCTTGATCCTAAACCCCTACACCCGACACTCCTAACCCCTAAACCCAGTCTAAGCCTCTAAGCCCCTGAGCCCCTAAGCCCCTAACCCTAAACCCCTAAACCCCAAAAACCCTAAACCCTAGAGTATTATGTGATTAGGCCCTAGTCTTAAACCCTAAACCCTAAGATTATATGATTAAGCCCTAAACCCTCAAAACCAGGCGCAGCTACTCGATGACCAAAAGGCCGCCAACAGCCAACCCAGACCTGCCAGCGGACGAGACGACCGCATCCCGGCTGCCCTGGGTTTGGGAGTTTGGGAGGTTGCTTATCTTTTTTTTTGGGGGGGGGGGGGGGGGGGGGGTTTAGGTTTTAGGGTTTAGGGTTTAGGGTTTAGGGTTTAGGGTTTAGGGTTTAGCGGGTTAGGGTTTAGGGGGTTTAGGGGTTTCGGGATTTCGGGGTTTCGGGGTTTCGGGGTTTCTGGGTTTGGGGTGTATAGGGTCTGCCCCGGGTTTGGGAGGTTGCTTAGGGGCTTTTCAGGGGGTTTATCGTTTAGGTTCAGGGTTTTGGGGGAGCACCAGGGTTTAGGTTAAGCGTTCAGGGGGAGTTTTAGGGGTCTCGAGTTGGGAGTTTGGGGTGTTAGGGGGTTTGCAACATTGTGGGGTTTGGAAGGTTTGGTTGGTCGGTACCTAACAACGCAAGAGGTTAGGCGGGCTACTGGTGGTTGGAGGGCTGCAACGTTTGTACTTTAGAGGATTTAGGGGGTTGGGAGTTCGGGGTTTGGGTTTTTCGGGAGCGTTTAGGAGCTTAGGGCTCATAAGGTTAGGGTTTAGGCATGGAGAAGTTAAGGATTTAGAAGTTACGTGTTTAGGGACTGGGAGTTTCGTGCGTAATGTTGCACCCGCAATATTCTAGGGGGCCGCTATTATGAAAAGTTTTTCGGCTATTCAGGATCTGGACCCTTTGTTTTGGAGGTCCGCTATAATGAAAAGTTTTCGGGCCGTGACTGTTTTTTTGAGGTGTCAGGAAGGCATAAGCTTCTCGAGAAGGAGAGATACTTGAAGCCTGAAGACTCGACCTGTCCAGGATCTCCGACAATCTTCTTTTTTCAGGGCGCCTTTTCTTTATAAATTCCTTACTTAAAACTAGATGATTCCATAGGCGAATCATATCCGGAAAGGGGGTACCTTACGGAGGCCTCCGGACACACTTTAATACCTTTGTTTGGGGGCCCGCTATAATGCAAGTCTCCCGGGGCTCAGTCCTTCGGTTTTCAGGAAGGCATAAGCTTTCTCGAGAAGAAGGGCTACTTGAAGCCTGAAGCCTCGACCTTTCCAGGGTCGGGGGGGTAGCTTAGGGAGGCCTCCGGGCTCCGGACCCCTCCCCTGCCTGACTGTTTGGGGTCTTTTTTCATTCAGGGTCGCGACTGTTGAAGGGGGGGGGGGGGTAACTTATTAAAGCAGGTCCTAAGAGTTTTGTGATCATGGCTTGCAGGCTTTAGGGCAGACAGCGTGTAGAAGCTTGAATGAGGGTTTAGGGTTTAGGGTTTAGGGTCGCTCATAGGGTTTAGGGTTTGGCCACACATCGCCGCGAGGGGCTGGAGTGTGTGTGTGTGTGTGTGTGTGTGTGTGTGTGTGTGTGTGTGTGTGTGTGTGTGTGTGTGTGTGTGTGTGTGTGTGTGTGTGTGTGTGTGTGTGTGTGTGTGTGTGTGTGGTGTGTGTGTGTGTGTGTGTGTGTGTGTGTGTGTGTGTGTGTGTGTGTGTGTGTGTGTGTGTGTGTGTGTGTGTGTGGTGTGTGTGTGTGTGTGTTGTGGTGTGTGTGTGTGTGTGTGTGTGTGTGTGTGTGTGTGTGTGTGTGTGTGTGGGTGGTGGTGTGTGTGTGTGTGTTGGTGTGTGTGGTGTGTGTGGTGTGTGGTGTGTGGTGTTTGGGGGGGGGGGGGGGGGGGGGGCGTGGTTAGCAAGCCTGTGCAAAAGGGCTTCGAGTATAGGAGCACAATGCTTAGGGCTGAGGGCTTCGTGAACAAGACTCTGATCCGGGTTTGACATCGGCAAACTTCTGAAAACAAAAGAGGATGCGAGTTACCTTGGCACACCCCCTGCAGTTTAGGGTCAGCGTTTAGGGTGTAGGGTTTTGGCTTTAGGGTCGCGCTGAGGCAACATTGACCCCCGATCCGTCATTGAATCGCAAAGCGACCATCTCTTCACAGAATCTGTCGACGTCCGCTCAGGCTGCCTCTGGGTCCTTTGTGCGGGGTTTGAGGGTTTAGGGTTTAGGGTTTAGGGTTGGTTTAGGGTTTAGGGTTTACGGTTTAGGGTGTAGGGTCTGGGGTTGAGGGTTTGGGGGTTGGGGGTTTGGGGTTTGGGGTTGGGATTGTGTGGAGTTGAGGGTTGGGATGTTCCCCCTAACAGTCCTGAATAGGGATCATGGTACCCCCTCAGGGATTTGCGTCCATGTACTCTTTGTTTGGGGTCTCTTCAAGTGTTTGTATGTACAAACATAACCCCACCAAAACCTGACAAAAACGCAACAAGACCTGACAAAAACACAACAAAACCTGACAAAAACCCAACAAAACCTGACAAATGCATCATCTGAAGAAACACATAATCGCCATCAATGAAGGCAGTTTCTCGTCGCACAAATCGCACGGAGGGTGCTTTCACAAATCGGACATCGGGTGCGCAAACCTGGGCAAGCAGTGTTCGGAGCACTACAACCTGACATTTTCCCACTGCAGCCTGGCCTTTTCCCACCCTTTCATTGATAACTACATCCTCACATTTTTTGTGGCCTCAACCTGACCTGACCTAACATTTCCCACCCTTTCCCCACTACAACCTGATACTTTCCCACTAAAACCTGACATTTTCCCACTAAAACCTGACATTTTCCCACTAAAACCTGACATTTCCCACTAAAACCTGACATTTTCCCACTAAAACCTGACATTTTCCCACTTTTCGGTCGTGCCTCAGGCACACCAAAATAAACATAGACTTGAGTTTAAAGAGGAACGAAATGCTGCTCTTTTTTTCGAGCACTCCCACTTTTCGGCCGGGTGGATGAGCGAGCAGCATAGGCCATGGAGATCGAAGAGCCAATCCAGACTGCTGGGTTTAGGGTTTAGGTTTGACGACACCAACGAAATCCCAAAACTACCTTGGGAGGGAATATGTCAGGTTTTTCCGGTTTGTGACAACCCGTTTTTTCATGTGAAGAGTACCCTTTTTGAAAGGCACAACACGAATATCTAAGACCCCCTATTCGAATCCCGATTCAGGACTGCTAGTATAAGGGGGAAGATCCCACATTGAGGGTTGAGGGTTTAGAGTTTAGGGTTTAGGGATAGGGCTTAGGGTTTATAACTGTACTTATATGGGTTTAGGTCAGTCTCATGAGCTGCACAGCTTTTTGTGCAGGGTTTGGGGTTGTGGAGAACACCATGTGTTGGGGTATGTTGGGGTTGCTGGTTTCGGGTTTAGGCCTAAACCCTAAACCCTAAACCCTAAACCCTAAACCCTAAACCCTTAGGGCGTCGTGTTGAGCTTGTCATAGCCACCCAGCGGTTTGGCGTTGAGGCCTAGGGCTTAGGATCTCAATTGCTCGAGGTATGGTAAAACAAGGGCCCAAAAGCACACATAAACCCTATACCCTATACCCTTAACCCTAAACCCTAAACCCTAAACCCTAAACCACAGGGCTCATAGAAACGGCTTGTCGAGCCCTGAGTTGCCTTTGCAAATCCAAGACGCCAATGCCATCCCATTTCTTTCTCAAGCACTACTTAGGGCCCTGAACCCTGAACTTCCTAAACCCTGAACTTCCTAAACCCTGAACTTCCTAAACCCTAAACCCTAAACCCTAAACCCTAAACCCTGTTGTTGAAGGATGTCACGAGTTTGTTCCTTCTGTGCCGGCAGGAGACGCGGGCAGCCAGGAGTCGCCTGGCCGTCACCCCATAGGTTGAGGATTCAAGGGGACGTAGGATTTTTAGGGCCCTAAACCCTAAACCCTAAACCCTAAACCCTAGCTCTAAACCCTAGCCCTAAACCCTAAACCCTAAACCCTGGAGTTTAGGGTTTAGGGTTTGCCGGCGCCCCAAGTCCGGATGCAAAGGGTTTATTAGAGAAAAGGTGATAGGGTTTAGGGTTTGCAATTGTAGGGTTATGGTTGACTGGCTGTTGAAAGCAAGCCCTGAACCCCGGGCTCTCAAAGCCTGAAAGCTCAACCCGAAGTCCTTCAATGTTCCTTTGCACCAGACCAAAACCCTGTAAACCTTATAAACCCTATGAATCGAGAATCCTGAATCCTGAATCCTATGAACCCTATGAACCTGATGAACCCTATAAACCTATCAACCCCAGAGACCCTACAAACCCTATAAACCCTACAATTGCCCTATAAACCCTAAACCCTATAAACCCTATAAACCCTAGAGACCCTACAAACCCTACAAACCCTAAACCTTTCCACTTTCCCCGTTTGAGGGGCTAGTTGCTTGTTGCCTGACGGTATAGAGTGCCCACGAGGATATCAGTAGCGCCCTTGTTCGTTCTCAGGGCTTCAGTTCCCTTCTACAAACCCTCCCGAACCACAAAATTCTGGAATATTGGTGCCGTGATAATAACAAGGCCCTGTTTATAGACCCCCAAATAGTTGGATCCCCTTCTAACAAGGACCCCAATAAGGTACCCCAAACATCGTAAACCCCCATCAGTCACCTGGGGTGAAGGGTGTAATGGTTCAAGGATGTGGGTGACTACAGGGCAGGTCCTATGGACGTGGAAGTTTGTCTCCGGCTCCTCTAGAATTGGGCCCGGGAGTCGCGATTTACCTCCCCCAGAAGCATGCCTGTGACCCACTGCAAATAGAAACCCTCATCCGCCTGGTCCTTGCAACCCAAATTTAGGCTTAGGGTTTAGGGTTTAGGGTTTAGGGTTTAGGGTTTAGGGTTTAGGGTTTAGGGTTTAGGGTTTAGGGTTTAGGGCTACTAAAATCCCGAAGCCATCCGGCTGGGAACACATCCTGAACCGCACAACTGCAATATAGGGGGCGGACGAATTTCTAGGAATATCCCGTTATCGTCCCTTTACATTTATATCTATATATATATATATATCTGTATATATATATATATATGTGTATATATATATATGTATATATACCTACAATAACCAACCCCCCCCCCCCCCCTCCCCAAGTCCCTGTTCTAGTTATTTCGGCCCCGATAGTACCCACAGCCAAGATCACGCACGCGTCACTCGTGCGCCTAAGCTGCCATCTTCAAGGGTTTAGGGTTTAGGGTTTAGGGTTTAGGGTTTAGGGTTTCCTGCGAAGGTCTGGAGTGTTCAGAGGCTCAGGGTTCAAAGGGTCGACTCTCTGCGCAGGGGCCACCCGAAGGTAGAGATGGCATTGAGGGTTTAGGATTTAGGGATTAGGGTTTAGGGTTTAGGGTTTGGGGTTTAGGGTTTAGGGATTAGCGATTAGGGACTAGGGTATGGGATTCCGGCCGTGAGACTTTGCGCGTGTTCAAGTTTAGACGCTGTAGGGGATTTGATTGAGACACTTCAGGAAATTAGTGGGCGAGTCTTCCTCAAGTTTTGTGTCGGTGGGCGTCTACTTCGTTGGAGAATGTCACTGACACACACACAGGCCTAGCTTGCACACAGTCAAAGCAGATGAACGTAACTTCGCAAGGCACTTTGCCCTGGGCTTAGGACCCCAAGGTTGAGCTTCTTTGTACATGCTGCAAGAGGGTAGACACAGCAGCTAGAGCTGTTGAAGCTAAACGACTGAGGGTTTCATGCAATAGGATCTAGGGTTTTGGTGTTAGGGTTTAGGGTTTAGGGTTTAGGGTTTAGGGTTTAGGGTTTAGGGCTTAGGGTTTAGGGTTTAGGGTTTAGGGTTTGGGGTGTAGGCTCTGCCAGGCTACGGTGGTTGTGTTTGTGTGCAAGTTCTCGGGCATCCTAGAAAGCTCCCCCTTCATTCGAACTGGGAGCATCTGCGTGGTAGACCCGAAGCCCTAAACCCTAAACCCTAAACCCTAAACCCTAAACCCTAAACCCTAAACCCTAAACCCTAAACCCTAAACCCTAAACCCTAAACCCTAGACCCTAGACCCGAGACCCGAGACCCTAAACCCTAAACCCTAAACCCTAAACCCTAAACCCTAAACCAACCCTAAACCCTACACCCTAAGCCCTAAGCCCTAAACCCAAAACCCACAACCAACTGGAAGTCCCAATCCCGAAGTGCCCAAGCCCCATATGGTCCCCGTGCACCTGCCGTACCCTCAACCCCTTCAACAACGGCCCCGGGCCCTGGCAGCAAAATAGCCACCCTAAACCCCAAACCCTAAACCCTAAACCCTAAACCCTAAACCCTAAACCCTAAACCCTAAACCCTAAACCAGAGACCTCCTGGAGGTACATGGGGGCTTCTAAGGAGGGCTGTAGGTACCACGTACCCCAAATAGGGTTCGAAGTATACTTCCCATACTTTGAACCCCACTCATGACTACCCCCTGAACCTTCAAGCTTAAACCTGGGTTCATACTATGGAATGAGGGAATTAGGCACCATACGAACCCCCCATAAAATTAATAAGCCCTAAACCCTAAACCGAGGTTGTGACAGACGATCCGGACCTGCAGGGCACCGAGGATGTGGCTCGGCCGTCGTGGACCGTAAAAGGCGTAGGGTTTAGGGTTTAGGGTTTAGGGCTAAAGAGGTTCTTTAGCAGTTGAATGGTTAACCTTCTTGGGGTATGTATACTTACATGCCAAACCCTAAACCCTAGACCCCCTGCCAGAATTGAAAGGTCAAGTCTTTTTGGGCCATGCCAAGGTAGCCACCTCCCAAACTAGTTAACGCGGCATGGGGAGCTTTTGCCGTGCTGTTCCTTCTTGGCCGGTTTACAGTTGGAGTTTAGGGTCTAGGCTTTAGGCTTTAGGGTTCAGGGTTTAGGGTCTTTACTGTCAGGTTTAGGGCTTCGCACGTTGGCGGTCCTCTGCAAGGGGGTTAGAGGATGCGCGAGCTGAGGAGCAGGAGCAGTTCCACCGCATCGATACCTCTAAGAATGGCGACTTGGATACATACGTTTGGGCAGTTCTCTACATGAGGCTTTCATTTTTTGGGGTTCCTATCAACAGATGGTTTTTGGTTTTGGGTTTTGGGGTGTAGGGTTTAGGGCCAAAAGGGTTCAGGGGTTTGGGGCCGGAAGAAGCCAGGGTCAGTCGGACACGAGCTCGCTTCACTCAGGCTAGTGGGCCCACCTTGTCTTTGCAGGCTCATAAGCATGCCCCCTAGCCTTCATGAAGCTTTTCTCCGAGAACTGATAGCACTTTGGCATAGTGGGGCAACATTTTGCATTTTTCCAAAGGTACTTAAACTCAATAAGGAATAGACATGTAATGTCTGACTACTATCCTTAACCATGCAGTAGCAGCAGATCGACCGAAGGTCACCTCTCCGCGAAGGAGGTTACTGCCATCGCGCTGACGCACGGTCCGCGGGCAGCAGGACGAGAGTAGGGTTTAGGGTTTAGGGTTTAGGGTTTAGGGTTTAGGGTTTAGGGTTTAGGGTTTAGGGTTTAGGGTTTAGGGTTTAGGGTTTAGGGTTTAGGGTTTAGGGTTTAGGGTTTAGGGTATCAGGGTTTAGGGTTTTAGGGTTTAGGGTTTAGGCATTTCGAGGGTTTGAGGGTTCAGGGGTTTACTACTGTTTGCTTAAGAACCCCCCCAAATGTGGGGGTGTGGGCTTGCCAATGAGATTCGCTGTGTGTCCATGTGAAACAGGGGTTTATATTACTGCTACTTGGTGAGCGTAGAATAAGGTTCCTTTGTACTATTGGTGAGTGTATATATTGGGTGTCCTTTTGTGGATACAAGGCTAAACCCTAAACCCAAAACCCTAAATCCTGCTTCAATGTCTCTCCCTCGCTCTTCGTCCTCATGCAGAAACTTTGGGGACAGACCTTACAGCCTAATCCCTGATCCCTGAAACCCTGATCCATGGTAAACCCTAAAGCATAAACGCTAATGAACCCCTAAACCCAAAACCCTAAGAACCCTAAACCCCAAGAACCAAGAACCCTAAACCCTAAACCCTAAACCCAACCAACCCTAAACGCTAAGAACCCTAAGCCCCAAGAACCCTAAACCCTAAACCCTAAACCCTAAACCCTAAACCCTAAACCCTAAACCCTAAACCCTAAACCCAAAACCCTAAACCCTAAACCCTAACCCCTAAACCTAAACCCTAAACCCTAAACCCTAAACCCTAAACCCTAAACCCTAAACCCTAAACCCTAAACCCTAAACCCTAAACCCTAAACCCTAAACCCAACCAACCCTAAACCCTAAGAGCCCTAAGAACCCTAAACCCTCAAGACCCAGGTGCGCAGGTGACCGTTGCGAGCTCCATCAAAGCCATCCAATACGTGAGCTTACGGCTCAACGAGGACTGCGGGTCTAGACTTGTAGGGTTTAGGGTTTAGGATGTAGGGTTTAGGGTTGAGGGCCTCCAAAGTCCGTTGCTCAAAAAAGGGTTCATGGCCACTTATAACACTAGCTAGGGCACTTATATCCCTACTTATAGCATCTGATAGCTACGTGGGTACTGATATCCCTCTTTGGGGCATTTATAACCCTACTTCTAGCTGCCCATGCACCTCCAAGTAGGGCGGGTGTGGGCTGAAGATATACATTGCAAAGGCCTGGGTTCCGGAGCGCGTAGCTTGGGATGTGAAGGTTTGGGGGTTTAGGTTCTTTCGGTTCAGGAGTCTGGGTTCAAGCAGAGGTTCTTTCCGTGTTAGGCTTTAGGTGCGGCTGATGTAGGTAGGTTTGGTTGCAACTCTGCGGTTTCAAGTTTTGGAGTTGTCCCCTTCTTTGTCGCGCACTACACCATGCTGCTGCCAACATGCAGCTACATCTGCGCACGTGCCTCCTACGTACCAAGAGAGGTGTGCTGATGAAAGCGTGCAGGCCCATGATGTTAAACAAAACATAACAAAACAATTGAGGAGGAAAAACTCACGACTCCAAACGCAGGAGGGCACCGCCCCAAGATCGTCTGAAGGGAAGCTGTCGCGAAGCAGATCTCGTGCCGACGTCGAGGCACCTGCTCTTATGAGGTTCAGGTTGACGTGTAACATAGGGGTCGGATTAATTGCTAATACTATTTCCTTATGGTCCATCCAGAATAATACTATAAAAATCTCAAGTCCTATTCTAATTCTTCATTTTTAAAGCCCCTATAGTGATCTTCGACAGTTGCGAGTGGGTAGCTTACCGACACGAAGTTTATTCTGCATATAGACATACTACCTACCTGTAAGTGAGGTTTAGGGCTCAGGGTTGGCACCTGACAGTCGTATGCTTCTTACATCTGCCGGGTTAAGCCCTTTATGAGGGTCCCTCCAGATTCGTGGTGCGACCTTCAAGCCCGAAGGACTAGAGGGCCTCGTAGAGGGTGCTTGGGGTGGCAGAAGTGCTTGCAGTAGCAGGGGAGCATGGGGGCTTACTTGGAGGTTCATGGGTAGTTGCGAGAGTGGGTTATCAGCATGCTAGCTATACTTATACCTTATTTAGGGTACTTATAATAAACCCTACTTATACGTACCCTAAACCTAAACCCTAAACCCTAAACCCGACTTGTATGTACCCATGAGTCTCCAAGTTTCATGTCAGCGTTGATTTCGATTGTGGGGCCCTTGCTTGCATGGCTTTAGGGTTTGGGGTTTGGGGTTTAGGGATCAGGGAGTTGAGATCAAACCCCTGCAGTGAGCTGTTGCAAGGCAGCTGTTGTTGCTGAATTGAGGGTGACGATCTACCCAAATTTGACAAGCGTCCTGAGCCCCAAATCCTTTTGGAGCTTACCCTGAACCCTACACCCCAACAAATGAACTTGGCGCAGGGGGAGCTCACCCTCCGCGGGTTCCTCTGCCTCCGCTGGGGCCTTGGGCAGTTGGTCTTAGGGCCTTCTTGGGTTTTAGGGTTTGGGGGTTTAGGGCCTGGTAGGTTTAGGGTTGAGGGTTGAGGGTTAATTAGCAGGGTTCGGGTTTGGGGTTTAGGGCTAGTAGGTTTAGGGGTTAGGATAAGTAGGCTTAGGGCGTACGGCTGATGGATGGGGCATGCGATGTAAACGAAATAGTAACCCCAGAAAGCCGACACGTCCTGAGCTCTAGCGACAAAGCTCCGGAAGCCAGGCCTTCTAGGGCCCTAGCTCCTACTATTTCAATTACAACTACAATTACTATCACTATTCCTATTACTATTGCTATTGCTATTGCTATTGCTATTACTACTACTACTACTACTACTACTACTACTACTACTACTACTACTACTACTACTACTACTACTACTACTACTACTACTACTACTACTACTACTACTACTACTACTACTATTACTATTTCTATTATTATTATTACTATGGGCAGTTGCGCTGGCCCTTAACAATGGCCCCTTACTTTCTTTAAAGGGTTCTGATTTATGGGCCCCTGGGTTGTTCAGGGTCCCTAAACCCTAAACCCTAAGCCCAAAAACGGGGTATAATTGAAATTAGGCCCCCATTACAGGGGCCATATTCAGGGACCACGTAACTACCCTAAGATTGATGACGCCCATGCTCGTCCTAAACCCTAAACCCTAAACCCTAAACCCTCAAGAGATGCGCAAGGCTCAGATCCGGATATTCTTGAAGAGGCAGGATGAGAACCCTAAAGAGTCAGGAGTGACAAGCCTCCTGTTTTTGGGTTTAGGGTTTAGGGTTTGGGGTTTGGGGTTAGGGTTTAGGGTTTGCAGAAAGGGTTTGGGCTTTAGAGTTTTGGGATTAAGGATTTCGGGTTGAGGAAGTTTAGGAAGGTTTATGCTCGCCCCGCCCCCACAGCGTGCTGATTGAGGGTTACGGCTCTACTTCCAGGGGACAGGGAGGCTCGTGGGCGGAGGTCCAGGTTGCAGGTTTCCAATTTGCTGAAACTCCAGAGTGTTTAGGGTTTAGGGTTTAGGGTTTGGGGTTTGGGGTTTGGGGTTTGGGGTTTGGGTTTGGGGATTGGGGTTGAGAGGGAGGCAGAGATTCAGCTTCAAAAGGGCCACCACCTCTCCGAATCACCGCAGCTAGCACACCACGAACCATCACGAACCGTGAACTCCAACCTGAAGCCGTAAACGCTGCGATTGCGCAACATGGACAGTCCTGTGCAAGAACCTCCCCCCCCCTCTCCGCCACGATGTCAGGAAGAGCGGTTCAAAAGCGAAATGCAGCCCTGAATCCTAAACCCTGAGCCCTCAACCCAAACCCCAGATCCTAACCCTGAACACTTGAACCCTAAACCCCCTCCCCCACCCCCTCCCCCCCCTCCCTCTCCCCCCTCCCCCCCCCTCGCCCCCCGCCCTCCTCTCCCCCCCCCCCCAACGCCTCTACGTTAGATTCTTCAGGGTGCCCTTCACTTGCTCTGGCGACCAATCCTAAACCCTAAACCCCAAATCCCAAATCCCCTAAGCCCTCAGCCATAAACCCCAAACCCCAGACCCCAAACACCCCAAACCCCAAACCCCAAACCCCAAACCCCAAACCCAGACCCCAAACCCCAAACCCCAAGCCCCAAGCCCCAAACCCTAAACCCTAAACCCTAAACCCTAAACCCTAAACCCTAAACCCTACACATGTGCCAGGCCCCGGACGACATTGTCGTGACTCTCGCGGCCTTACGAAAGGCTTTGGAGGCCCCCGGGGCTGTTTTGCGGCTCGTTTCGGGTTTGGAGGGTTTAGAGGGTTTAGAGGGTTTAGAGGGTTTAGAGGGTTTAGAGGGTTTAGAGGGTTTAGAGGGTTTATAGGGTTTATAGGGTTTATAGGGTTTATAGGGTTTATAGGGTTTACAGGGTTTACAGGGTTTATAGGGTTTATCGGGTTTATAGGGTTTATCGGGTTTATAGGGTTTAAGGGGGAGAGAGGGGTGGAGGAACATTCCAACACCCGCCTGACAAAGAAGTCTGCTTGAACATGCAGGGAGGGCGGCCGCCTGTGGTTGCTTTGCTTCGCCGTCAAAGCGTCGGGGGTTTAGGGTTTAGGGTTTAGGGTTTAGGGTTTAGGGTTTAGGGTTTAGGGTTTAGGGTTTAGGGTTTAGGGTTTAGGGTTTAGGGTTTAGGGTTTAGGGTTTAGGGTTTAGGGTTTAGGGTTTAGGGTTTAGGGTTTAGGGTTTAGGGTTTAGGGTTTAGGGTTTAGGGTTTAGGTTAGGATGTTCCCCCTTGTACTACAGTCCTTAGTGGGGGGGATTATAATAAGGGGGTACTATAATCCCGATTAGGGACAGTTAGGATAATGGGGGGACATCCCATTCAGTCAGTTTCAACAAGTTCAACTACGCAGGGAGTAGTAACGGTTATCTTCCCGGTTAGGGTTTCGGGTTTCGGGTTTCGGGTTTCGGGCTTAGGGTTTAGGGTTTAGGGTTTAGGGTTTAGGGTTTAGGGTTTAGGGTTTAGGGTTAGGTGTTGGAGCTGACCGCCTATTCCCAAGTTGTGACCCTTCCCCCGGAAGCAACCCGAACTGGCACCAGGACGAGTCAGACCAGCACATGTTCGAGACGAATAAGGCCGGGAAGCCAAAACCGAGACCCTAAACCCGAAACCCTAAACCCTAAACCCTGAACCCTAAACCCTAAAGCCTTGAAGACCAAAGCCCGAAAGCCCGCAAGCCTTCGAGCCCCAAACCCTTTACCCTGAAGCCTCAAACCTTTGGCCCTAAACCCTAAACCCCAAACCCTAAACCCTAAACCCCAAACCCTAAACCCTAAACCCTAAACCCCAAACCCTAAACCCTAAACCCCAAACCCTAAACCCTAAACCCTAAGCCCTAAGCCCTAACCCCTAAACCAGCCCTAACCCCTAAGCCCTTAATTTTAAGCCCTAAGCCCTAAGCCCTAAGCCCTAAGCCCTAAGCCCTAAGCCCTAAGCCCCAAGCCCCAAGCCCCAAGCCCCAAGCCCCAAGCCCCAAGCCCCAAGCCCCAAGCCCTAAGCCAAAGCCCTAAGCCCTAAGCCCTAAGCCCTAAGCCAAAGCCCTAAACAAGTGTATGACCAGGATGCCAGGGTTTTGGGCTTCGGGACTGCTTAGGGTTTGGGGACTTGGGTTTAGTTAGGGTTTACGGTTTAGGGCTTAGGGCTCAGGGCTTAGGGTTTAGGGTTTAGGGTTTAGGATTTCGGACCGAGCAGTTTTATGGCAAAGCTGTACACTGTATTTTCGACTCGATATTATAACACCCACCCACCCAGAGAATCCTATAACATTGAGAAAGCAAAAAGAGCCAAATTCTGAAAATAAAGCGGCCAATGTGAGAAAGCGAAGAACGGCCTAATTCTGAAAATGAACGGCCGAATTCTGAAATTCAATGAAGGTGTGAATATATTTAGTAGAGAGGGCTTACGTTCTCGTACAAACCCATTTTACAAACACAAGAACACCCTGGTGGTTCCTAGGGCTTAGGGACAGGTCAGCTAGGACCCAGAGTAGGCCCTTATTCCTTTTGTTTGTGAAAAACGTTCCCTCAGTAAGCCCCTTTACGCCAAAAAAAAGGGCACCCTTTCTATTCCTAGGTTACTCTCCCTCATCCGACAACCCACAACCCTCAACCCTAAACCCTAAACCCTAAACCCTAAACCCTAAACCCTAAACCCTAAACCCAGGGTCGAGTCAGGAGATGGTTCTTCTTTGCTCAGCAAACTCAGAGGTAGGCTGTCGATTTGTGTCAACGGATGCATCCCAGCGGAGTTTCGCGAAAAGCCCTAAGCCCTCAAACATGCCCTAACCCTAAACCCTAAACCCTAAACACTAAGCCCTAAACCCTAGACCCTAAACCCTGAACCCTAAACCCTAAACCGGCCCTAAACCCTAAACCCTAGACCCTAAACCCTAAACCCTAAACCCTAGACCCAGGCAAAGTTCAACCAGAGACAGAGGCAGGCTTACTTGACCGAGGCGCACTTCTGGTTGTGGAAGTTGTTGTAGGGGTTTCGGGACTTAGGTATTTTGGGTTTAGGGTTTAGGGTTTAGGGTTTAGGGAGTTAGGGATTCAAGTATTTAGGATTTAGTGATTTAGGTATTCAGGGTTTGAGAATTTAAGGATGAGAGGGTTAGGTTTTTAGGAGTTGGGGGTCTAGGGTTTAGAGGGTCTGTGATTTCGGGTTTAGGGATTTGGGGATTTAGGCTTTGGGGATTTGGGATTTCGGGCCCTGAGCTGGCTGCTACAGGCTTATGAACCTCTAAGTAGGCTTGACAGAGCGTTGGATTTTTGGCTCAACCCTAGGCCTGAAAGCCCGAAACCCTAAACCCTAAACCCCAAACCCTAAACCCTAAACCCTAAACCCCAAACCCCAAACCCAGACCCTTACGGTGAGAAACGCTAAGCTCCACGCCTCCTGTCGTGTGCTACTGTGGTGCTTTCGGGATTGTTTAGGGTTTATTAGGGCCTACAGGGTTTAGGATTTAGGGTTTAGGGTTTAGGGGTTGGGTGCTTTCGGGGTTTAAGGTTCGTAGGGGATGCCCCTTGCAAACCGCAGGCTTAAGGACTTAGAGTTTCATGTTTGGGCTCGCCACTGCAGTGCCCCCAGGCTTTTGTTCGCAGAGTTTTTGGTCGAGGAGCCTGGCGGTATGTTGTGCACATAGCTTCAGCCACGTGCCGCAACGTAAACGCCACCTATATCTACATCTACACCTTCACAAGCCCTAAAACCCTAAATCCCTTTACTAAACCTTAAACCCCCAAACCCCCAAACCCCTAAACCCCCAAACCCCCAAACCCCCAAACCCCTAAACCCCTAAACCCCTAAACCCCCATACCCCCAAACCCCCAAACCCCCAAACCTCTAAACCCCTAAACCCCTAAACCCCCCCTAAACCCCCCCCCCCCCTAAATCCCTAAATCCCTAAGTCCCTAAATCCTGAATCCTAAATCCCTAAATCCCTAAGTCCCTAAATCCTGAACCCCTAAATCCCTAACTCCCCAACCCCTCAAAGCAAGTCCAGAACGACAGGGGCTAGATGTGGGCATCGTGCTGGTGATCGCGGTCAATGCGATCATCATCGGCGTGGGGGCAGACCATCCACAGTTCATGATGACGTGGGAGGTCTTGGAGGTCGTTCCTCGGCCCCGATTAGGGTTTAGGGCTAGGGTTTAGGGTTTATTGTTTAGGGTTTAGGGTTTAGGGTTTAGGGTTTAGGGTTTGAGTTTAGGGTTTAGGGTTTAGGGTTTAGGATTAGGGTTTGGGGATTACGATGGGGTGAGACGCTGATGCTTGGAGATGAATCTGGCTGGTCCTCAAGCCCAGTTGCAAAAGGGTTTGGACATTCCAGAAGGGTTTCGGGATGGTACAGGAGCCTAGGTCGCTAAAACGTCGTTCCCTTACAAGACGTTATCCTCAAGCTCCATACCGTTCCAGGCTTATCCCAAAGTTGCATAGCGGAGCTGCGGCAGGAGAAACCAAAGCACTTGGTCCGATCCACATCCCGATAGTCCTGGACAGTCCTGCATGATCCTACACAAGGGTTGAACTGATACCCTGAGCCCCACATGGATGTAGGTGGTGGCCCTCGAAATTGTAATTAGTGCAACAGACGGGTCATGATCAGGTGTTTAGGGTTCTAGTCTTAGCCGCTTAGCCCCCCCTAAACACTACCCCCAAAACCCTAAACCCTAAACTCTAAACCCTAACCCTTCAGGCATTCTTCTTGGTCTACCTCGCGGAGTGCATCGTGAAGATGTTGTGGTGGGGAGTACGGATCTACTTCTGCACCTTGTCTGAGCGTAGTCTATATTCCCCTTGCAAATATATTTTTTGTTTATATAAAACCTAAGAGGACATTAAACATAGTTTTTTTTATCTTGTTTATATAAAACCTAAGAGGTTCTTTTAACATGTTATTGCTTTTATTAAGGTTCTAAGGGGAATATAGTAGTGACCGCGCGATAGTATGACGCACAGCATTCAAGGGGCGAAGTAAAGCTTAGGGTTTAGAGCTTGGATGGATGTAGATTTTCCGGGATTTGGGGTCTGAGAGTATTAAAACCCTAAACCCTAAACCCCAAACCCCAAACCCTAAACCCTAAACCCTAACACTTAGGGTCTTCTTCGGGAAGCCTGACGGGCTTGTCACTCCACCTGTCGGGTTGATCACACCGCGGGAGAACCCTAACACTCTAAACCCTGAAAGCCGCAAACCCACCCCTACGCACGGTTTTATCACTAAATCCCTTTCCCGCGTGCGAAGTGATTAGCGCACGAAATGCACGTGTTAACACTATCATTATGATAATTATACAATTACGAAGAGAATGAACAAGCGAGTTTATGAAGTGAACTGCATGAACGATTAAAAACACACGTGAATGAACGCAGTAAAGCCAACATTCACCAGTTACCCTATTCAAGGACTCATTAAAAGCCCCTTTCCCCCAACTTGGATTTAATGGGGGCCTTTATGGGCATTTTAAACCCTAATGGCCCTAAACCTTGTTTGATCAGCTTAAGTTTGAAATTTTAATGAGCTTAAGTTTTAAATCTTAATAAGGTTAAGTTTTATATTTATTAGTTCTAAGCTTAGCCACCCCAAGCTCCCAAACCCGCAGCCCCGAACCCGAATAACCCTTAACCCGAGGAGCACTCAGCCCCTCAACCGCCCTAAAACCTAAGCCCTAATGTTGCACCCGCTTTAGTATCGGCCCCCTCTTTAAAGACAAACTGGCCGAATTATTCAGGACACCCTGACTGTTTGGGAGTCCCTCTTTAAAGACAAACCGCCCCCGAAATCCGGAATTTTTTTTGTTAGGATTTGGGGCTTGTTTTAAATTAAGTTGATTGAAACAACTAATTAATCCTCAATACCAAACCTCCAAATCCAAAACCCTTAGCTCTGCAAAGCTCAGTTTTCTTCTCAACCTGGGTGTCTCAAGCTTTTGAAAAAGAGGGCCCATGCTGCCTCAGGCTGCAAGTTGATGACTGAGTTAATCCATCATCCCTAAACCCGCACTGTTGGACTGCCGGATGTCCTGAATAATTAACTGAGGCAGCAGTGGTGGCCGGCCCCAGAGGGGGCATGTTCCTGAGCCTGGATTTGCTCAGGTTTCTTTGGCGCGGGAAGCCTCACTACCCTTCTCAGCCTGAATTGGCTGAAGCTTGTTGGCCTTGAGCATCTCTTTGAGATACTGAGCGAATTCCTGGGTGGGATTTGCTCAGGTTTCTTTGGCACCGGAAGCCTCACTACCCTTCTCAGCCTGAATTGGCTCAGGCTTGTTGGCCTTGAGCATCTCTTTGAGATACTGAGCGAATTCCTTGGGTCCTGCAGCAGAGGAATGGTCTCAAGAAAGGGCTGACAAGTGCAAAAGGCTGATGGTAGAGTTGCAGTCCTGGCTGAAAGGGCAGCTTCCCCTGAGCAGCGGCCTCAGTGGTGAGGTGGTACTTCAGGGCTTTCTCAGCCTGGCACTGAGGACAGCCTGTCTGCCATCGGCAATTCTGGCAGATCCCTGGCGAGTGCTCTAAGGCCAGAATCTTGGCCGTGGCTTCTTTGCTGAGATGCTTCCAGGTGAACCTGAAGAGGTTCTTGTCGAGGGATTCCTTAGCAGCCACAGCAGCCTTGGTTGTCGAAGCCTTGGCTGTGTCTAAGGCGTGCTGAGCTTTGGCTACCCTCTTCTCTGCTTCCTTTCTCTCGGCCTCAGTCTTGTTGTAGGCCTTCTCGATCTCAGCGATCCTCAGCTTCTGCTCCTTCTCAAGATGTGGCTTCATCTTGAGAAGCCTCTCCTTCCAAGTCTTAGCCAGGAGCCCAGGCCAAACCCTCAACCATTCTCCTCGGGCCTGCCTCACTTCCTGCTCCATCCAGGCTAAGACATAGAACCCGCAGAACAGTGACCCCTGAGGCTGCACTGCTGAGTTGGTCTTCTTGGGCAGGCTGAACTGAGGATCGAGCAAGCTCCCAATCCTGACCTGAGCCAAGGTGCAGGCCTCAATGGGCTCCTGAAGGCTGTCGTAGAGTCGCCACTGAAAGCCCTCGGTCTGGTCCAGGGACTCTCTCTGAGCCACCAGCAAAGTCCAGTGCAAAGCCCTCACCAGTGGAACCAGAAGCCTGAGACCATTGCTGAAGGCTTTCTTAACAGCATCCTCACGTGGCTCAAGCAAGTGCTCAGGAAACTCGAAGAGCAAGTGAGGAAGGCCAGGGTCTAAGCACTCCACTGAGAACTCCTCAAAGGATCCTGCCTTGGCTTTTCGCAGGGACCAGCTCATCATGGCCCAGCCCTGCCAGATCCACTGATCCTCGACCAAGAAAGGCTTCTCAGTCTCAGGAAAGGGCACTAAGCCATGGTCGGCATAGTCGTCGTAGCTCAGCTTTGGCTCAGGCCAGCAGGAGATGGCCCTGAGGATCGCCTGAGTATCTGCCCTGCTGAGGTATTTCAGCTGAGCCCAGACGAACTCAGGAGTCTTGGGCTCCCAAAGCGTGAGATGCTCAGACCTGATCTCGAAGGTGCCACTCACGGTCATCACAGTGTAGCGACCTGACTGGAAGTCTGAGGCCAAGCCCTTAATGCCAAAGAGCATGCGGCCAGCAGCCTCGGAGACACAAATGACTTCTTTCTCAAGGAAAGGAGCCAGCAGGGCTGAGGGCTCAGTCTCAGTCTTTGTGGGCTCAGCTTTGGCCTTAGCCTTCTTCTCCTTCTTCTTCTTGGCTGTGACCTTAGCAATGACCTTGTCTACAGTGGCCTTGTGCTCGTGCTTCTTAGCTGCTTTCTTCTTAGCCGAAGCCTTCAGGAACTTGCTGGCCTTGCTCTTTGCTGAGGGCTTGTTCTTTGCTGAGGGCTTCGTGGTTGCACTCAGTTTCTGGCCTTTGGTCTCAGTCCTCACAGGGACCACCTGACTGAGTGCTTCTGCCCGACTGCTCAGCATCAGCTTTTGTCTCAAGCTTTGCAGAAGCTTGCCCCTGAAGGCCGTCCTGTGCTTCAGCCTCTCCCTTCTGAGCTCTGCTTTTTTCCTGATGTCCTTCACTCTCTCAGTGTAGCCCTCCTCAAGAGCTCTGCGAGCTGCTGCACGTCTGAGCTTTGGGTGCAGCCTCAGGGAAAGGCTGTTCTGCAGACTCAGGTCCAGGTCCTCTGCAAGGTCGGCGTCTAAGTCAAAGCCTCCATCCTCAGGCTCATGTTCAAGGTCTTCCTCAGGGTTGAAGTAGTCCCACCTGATAAGGTCGGAGATCTGCTTAGCTGAGTCGCTCAGAGACCAGTCAGCCTGGATGGGTTTGCCTGCGTCGTCCAGCCACTTAAGCCTCTCTGAGAGCCAGCTGGCTGGGAAGCGACGACTGCCCATCCTGAGGTCGAGCTCCTTAGCCCAGGGCTGCTCGGAGACCGTCTCAAGCCTCCCAGTCTCAGGGTTGGGCCGATAGGCCAGAAGGCCATTCCTGACGGCTGCCCTCACGACCCAGGATTGCTCTTCGTTCTTCTGCCTCAGCTGCTCCTCAGCCCAGACCACTGAGGTGACGATCTCAAGGGCACCCACTCGCCACACCTCAGACTTCCCTGAGAACTTTTGCTGCTCCTGAAACTCTGTTCTCAGGGAGGACAGCTTGTGCCTCACGGCACCCTTGAACTCTTTGGCGAAGTCTGAGTCCGTGATCTGGAGCTTAGACGTGCACTTCGCAGCAACTAAGCAGCTGATCTGCTGGGCTAAGGCCATCGACTCAGCAGCCGTGTCTGAGAACACGGAGCTGAAGCAGTCTCTCTGCCAGACTGAGCAAGGGCACTCAGTGGCCTGGCCCTCAATGACCCAGCTCAGGATCACGGAGTCGACGTTCGCAGCTGGCTGGCTCATGATGTCCAGCTTAGCGACCAGCTCAGGGTGAGCCTGCCTGAGCTTTCGATAGCTGAGCAAGATCTTGCCGACTGAGGCACCAGCTGAGTGAACCTTCTCCTTAGCACCGACCCTGAACCTCTCAGTCCGGATCCACTTGCCGTCCTGAGAGATGTTGCTGAGGCGAGCCCACTGGCCGGGCACCACCAGCAACCCCTTGCCCACTAAGCCGACGACTGGCTTGCTGGGCTCATCCAGAACCTGAAGAAGCACCTGACGTCAGGGCCTTTCTGACTGTGCCTGAACCTCTGCTGCTGCTCCTCCTCTGCTTTCTCCTCGGTCTGCAGAGGTTTCTCTGGGCTAAGGCTGCTGAAGCTCAGGGCCCTTCTGACTGTGCCTGACCCTTCTGAGCCGAAGCTGAGGGCTTTCTTTACTCCGGGAGTGCTGTCACCTGTGTCGCTGATGGGAACCACTTGAAAGGTTGCATCTGAGTCAGTCCTCATGGCATCCTCAATGGCTTCCCTGACCTCAGAAAAGTCCTTGGTGGTCTCAGCTGAGTGGAGCTCCTCAGCAGAGAAGACTGCCTTTCGGCCTGTGGCCTTAGCCCACAGTGGCACCTGATCGGAGAAGCCGATGGCTAAGTGAGCCCTGTTCTTCACGAAGTCCTCAGGGTCTGACACCCTCTTCTCAGCAGACAGCTCAGGAAGAGAGCTCAGGCTGGCCAGCCAGAGGCACCAGTCGAACTCTTGCCAGGTGAGCTTGCACCTGACCTGAGACTCAAGGCTGCTGATGTTGCTCACGACCTCTGAGGTGGTGAACTTGGCCTTGGTCCATTTCAGGAGCTTCTCAGTGAAACTCCTGCGGTAGGTCTTGCTTTTGCTCAGCTTCTCAGCCCTGGCCTCTTTGTCCTCAGCATCCTGCTGCAACTCAGCCACCTTCAGGTTGCTGAGGCCACGTTCTTCTGCCCTAAGACGAGACTTAGTGGCCGAGAGCCTCAGCTGAAACAAGAACTCCTGAAAGAAGTCCTGCTGGCTGATCGTGTGGCCACAGGCTCGCTCAACAGCCAGCCACTGAGACAGCGTGGCAAGGACCTCAGGGTAAGGCACCTTCCGGCCAGCCCCCGAAACTCTAACTCGCTTCTTGTTCTTAGAGTTTCCTCTCCGAAGAGGTGCCTTGCTCATTTCTGCATAGGCCTGACTTTGGCTGACGATCCTGCTGAGCTGTTTCTTAGACAGGCCATGCTTAGCGATCATGGCCTCCCAGAACTTGCTCTCAGTGGAAAACTGAGACTTGGACTGAGCCAAGTCCTCAGCAATCAGCCTCTTTCGATTGGCTGTCAGCTCAAGGCGAGCTTTCTGAAACTTCCTCTTCCCGGCCTCAGGGGCGACTCTTGTGAACCTCTTGCCCTGAGTGAGTCGTCTCCTCTTGGCAATCTCATGAGCCCTATCTTCGTCCTCCTCTGCCTCCTTCTCAGCCACAAGAGCTTCAAAGGCCTCCTTAGATGCTTCGAACTCGAGCTGAGCCCTGCTCTTGTGGCTCCTGTGGTAACCTGTCAAGTGCAGCTCGAAAGGCTGAGCAGATGCCTTCTGCTCAGGTGTTCCGAAGAACTTTGTGAGGCCATACTGCAGAACTTTTCGTGCTGTGGACTGAGGAGTGCTCGCGATCTGCTGAGAAGCTGGGCTCGCGGTCTGCTGAGAAGCTGGGCTGCCCTGCTGTGGCTTCTCAGGTGTCTTGGCGGTTGTTTCTGAGGGTGGCCCACCCCCTCTTGCTCTTACTTGGAAGGCCTGTGCTCAGGCAAGACGAAGGCCTTTCTTAGGGTTTCCTTTAGAGATTAGGGTTTTTTTCTTAGGAGATCGTGTCGCAGATGGCCCCCCAATAATGGGACTGATTCGGGACCCTCTTTAATGTCAGGGCCCCGGCCCGGAGTCCCGATTTCGGATGCCGGGCTGTCTGGGCTTAAAGGCGGGCCTTTTGATTTTAAAGCCGGGCCTTAGGATTTTAAAGGCCGATTTCCGGAATTCCAACCGGCCCGAAACCAATGTTTTCCTTTAAGGAAACCTTTCGAAAAATTGGTCCAGGGGCCCCCTCGGACCCCCAATAATGGGACTGATTCGGGACCCTCTTTAATGACCGGGCCCCGGCCCGGAGCCCCGATTTCGGATGCCGGGCTGTCTGGGCTTAAAGGCCGGCCTTTTGATTTTAAAGCCGGGCCTTAGGATTTCAAAGGCCGATTTCCGGAATTCCAACCGGCCCGAAACCAATGTTTTCCTTTAAAGAAACCTTTTGAAAAATTGGTCCCCCTCCATCCGGCAAGGGGGTGGTCCAGGGGCCCCCTCGGACCCCCAATAATGGGACTGATTCGGGACCCTCTTTAATGACCGGGCCCCGGCCCGGAGCCCCGATTTCGGATGCCGGGCTGTCTGGGCTTAAAGGCGGGCCTTTTGATTTTAAAGCCGGGCCTTGGGATTTCAAAGGCCGATTTCCGGAATTCCAACTGGCCCGAAACCAACGGTTTTCTTTAAGGAAACCTTTTGAAAAATTGGTCCCCCTCAATCCGGCAAGGGGGTGGTCCAGGGGCCCCCTCGGACCCCCAATAGTGGGACTGATTCGGGACCCTCTTTAATGTCCGGGCCCCGGCCCGGAGCCCCGATTTCGGATGCCGGGCTGTCTGGGCTTAAAGGCGGGCCTTTTGATTTTAAAGCCGGGCCTTGGGATTTCAAAGGCCGATTTCCGGAATTCCAACCGGCCCGAAACCAATGGTTTCCTTTAAGGAAACCTTTTGAAAAATTTGTCCCCCTCAATCCGGCAAGGGGGTGGTCCAGGGGCCCCCTCGGACCCCCAATAGTGGGACTGATTCGGGACCCTCTTTAATGACCGGGCCCCGGCCCGGAGCCCCGATTTCGGATGCCGGGCTGTCTGGGCTTAAAGGCGGGCCTTTTGATTTTAAAGCCGGGCCTTGGGATTTCAAAGGCCGATTTCCGGAATTCCAACCGGCCCGAAACCAATGGTTTCCTTTAAGGAAACCTTTTGAAAAATTGGTCCCCCTCAATCCGGCAAGGGGGTGGTCCAGGGGCCCCCTCGGACCCCCAATAGTGGGACTGATTCGGGACCCTCTTTAATGTCCGGGCCCCGGCCCGGAGCCCCGATTTTCGGATGCCGGGCTGTCTGGGCTTAAAGGCGGGCCTTTTGATTTTAAAGCCGGGCCTTCGGATTTCAAAGGCCGATTTCCGGAATTCCAACCGGCCCGAAACCAATGGTTTCCTTTAAGGAAACCTTTTGAAAAATTGGTCCCCCTCAATCCGGCAAGGGGGTGGTCCAGGGGCCCCCTCGGACCCCCAATAGTGGGACTGATTCGGGACCCTCTTTAATGACCGGGCCCCAGCCCGGAGCCCCGATTTCGGATGCCGGGCTGTCTGGGCTTAAAGGCGGGCCTTTTGATTTTAAAGCCGGGCCTTGGGATTTCAAAGGCCGATTTCCGGAATTCCAACCGGCCCGAAACCAATGGTTTCCTTTAAGGAAACCTTTTGAAAAATTGGTCCACCTCAATCCGGCAAGGGGGTGGTCCAGGGGCCCCCTCGGACCCCCAATAGTGGGACTGATTCGGGACCCTCTTTAATGACCGGGCCCCGGCCCGGAGCCCCGATTTCGGATGCCGGGCTGTCTGGGCTTAAAGGCGGGCCTTAGCCTGATGGTTCTGAGCCTCTTGCTGGCTTGAGCCACTAGGGTGTTGGTTAAGTAGGGTTCCGGGCTTAGTCACAAAGCAAGAAAGACTCAGAGCTCACTTTTGCACTCAAAAATGTCTGCTGTTGTCTGCTGTTGTCTGAGGCCCTTTAGGCCTGAGCTGCTCCTGAGCGATGCAGCTCAGTCTTCCATCGCAAAACCTCAGGGATTTCGGTTTAGGGTTTAGGGTTTAATAGGGTTTAGGGTTTAGGGTTTAGGGTTTAGGGTTTAGGGTTTAGGGCTTAGGGCTTAGGGTTTGTCCTGGCCTCAAGTTCCGTGTTCCACTCAGGCAGAGCAGAAGGTGCCTGAGGCATCGTGCTGATGGACTGGAAGCTCACTGCCAGGTCTTGAGCCTTAGGTTCAGGGTTTAGGGTTTAGGGTTTAGGGTTTAGGGTTTAGGGTTTAGGGTTTAGGGTTTAGGGTTTAGGGTTTAACTAGGGTTTAATTAGGGTTTAGGGGTTAGGGGTTAGGGTTTAGGGTTTAGGGTTTAGGGTTTAGGGTTTAGGGTCCCTAAACCCTAAACCCTAATTAAACCCTAAACCCTAAACCCCTAAACCCGAAACCCTAAACCCTAAACCCTAAAGTGCTTGCCTGAGCAACCTTCTGCTGAAGGGCCCTGAGGCGGCTGTTTACTGAGTCGTAAAGGTGACCGGCTGAGGACCAGTCAGCTAAGCGACTCGCCCTCGACTCAACAGATGCCTTAGGTGAGGCTAATCTGAACAACTGTACTTACTTGAGTAACTAATTAATGACGGACTGATGCTAATTATCAGTCAGGCTGCTGAGTCAAAGAAAAGCTTAGCAACCTCTGGCCTGAGCAGATTGCTGAGGGTCGCTTCGTGCTCAGGCAAAGGCTGAGTCTTTCCTTCGAGGACCTGAGGTCAAGAAACTAAAACTAAATGACGACATCCTAATCAGCTAAATATAGTATAATTAATATGATATAGTATAATATATTAATTAAAATTTCTTAATTACCCCCTATATACAACCCTAAACCCTAGACCCTAAACCCTACCCTCAGTGCTGTTGTGGCACTCTGACCAGCCTCTGATAGAAGATCTCAGACTTCACACTGAGGATGGCTGTGCTGAGGAGCACATCCCACTCAGCCATAAACGCCTAAGCTGAACAGCAAGGCCTAATTAAGACCTCAGAAGGTTAGTTTAGTGGGACCTCTAATTACTAATTACAAAACAGAACTTAGTGCAGTCTGCTTGCCTGACGTTCCCAGCTTGTCTGCTTGCCTAAGGAGTTGCGAACCCTCAGGAACATGTCGAAGAGGATCTGAGAACCACCTGCCTCAGAATGGCTTGAGGTGCCCTAATTAACCCTAAACCCTAATTAAACCCTAAACCCTAAACCCTACACCCTAAACCCTAAACCCTAGACCCTAATTAAAAACCCTAAACCCTAAACCCTAAACCCTAAACCCTAAACCCTCAACCCTAATTAAACCCTAAACCCTAATTAAACCCTAAACCCTAATTAAACCCTAAACCCTAAACCCAAACCCTAAACCCTTCCTGAAGCCCAGCCTCAGGGTCAAACTCGTAGAAGACCTGGGTGAGGTGCCTCAGGGCATCCCAGGAATCTCCTGAGGTATAATCTTGGCCTCAGATTGGCAAGAATAGGACTTCATTAATTACTCAGTAATTAATTAGGGGTTATGGGTTTAGGAGTTGTAGTAACTAAGGCGTTTCAGGGCTGAGGGGCTGTAGGGGTTTAAGGGCTTAGGGATTTCTGGGTTTCTGGGTTTGCCTGAGGTGCTGCCTGAGTCTCGGCGCTCAATGTGGGTGACCCTGTCTGAGATACCACTGAGCCATCCCTCCTCCAGGTTTAGGGTGTAGGGTTTCATTAGGGCTTAGGGTTAATTAAGGTTTCGGGTTAGGGTCTCGGGTTTAGGGTTTAGGGTCTAAGGGTTTAGGGATCAGGGTTGAACTGAGACACGTGTCCTGAGCTTGCAGGTACCAGAGGACATCACTCAGGAACTTGTACATCTTGAAGGCGACCCCGAAGACGAAGCTCAGGACGAAGATGTGAGCCTGAGCGCGGAAAACCCTTAACCCTAAACCCTAATTAAACCCTAAACCCTAAACCCTAATTAAACCCTAAACCTTAAACCCTAAACCACCCTAAACCCTAATTAAACCCTAAACCCTAATTAAACCCTAAACCCTAAACCCTAAACCACCCTAAGCCCTAATTAAGCCCTAAGTAGTTTCAGAAACACCAAAAGCAGCTGAGGAACCCAGACTGAGGCGTCCAAACCCCAGTCCTTGAGCTGAGTCACCAGAACCGAGAGCTCTGAGGTGACTGGACCTGAGATGCGAGGACATGCAGAACTCAAGGAATACTGAACCCCACTTAGTTCATCGCTTGGGAACCCTTGGCTTCACTGAGGCACTCCTTTTCACACATCTCAGCAGGAGTCTTCTCAGGCTCTCAGGCCTTCTTCAAAAATCGGTCTCTCTCAGGAGACAGTGCAAAAAAACAGTCTCTCTCAGGAGACAGATCTGATCGCTGACTCAGGTAGCGATCACTGGTGCCTCAGCCAGTTCTCGGCGGTCTCAGCTTGCTGGCCTGACGATGATGCTGAGGATGTTGCTGAGGCTTGGCCCTGGCCCATCTTCGCCAGAAGCTTCTTCAGCTGAGCTTGCTCCTCAGGGCTCAGGCCGCTCAGGTCGCTCTCAGAATTGGGCTGAGGAACAGGCTCAGCACTTGCCTGAGCCCGCTGGGCCTGCTGAGCCTCCCTCTCAGCTCGCCTCGAGTCCAGCCTCTCCTCAACATGGTCGGCAAGCTCAAGATGGCCCTGAAGGCAGTCTTCCTCAAAGCTTCGCACAGCCTCAATGAGGTCCTCATAGTCTTTGACCTGAGAATGGAGGTCCTCAAGCAGGCCTGAGGCATCCTTCTGAGCTGCCCTGACATCGTAGATGCAGTCTCTCAGGGCATTCTCTGAGTGGCCGGAACCTCTCAGCTTGAAGGCCAGGGCTGAGAGGCGGTCCTCAGTCTTCCTCAGCCACCTCTGAACCGACTCTGCACTCCATGGCTCATCTTCCTCAGGAGGATTGGGAGGGCTTGCCTTAGGCACAGCCTCAGACCCAGGCTGACCACGAAAGCTCAGGTCCACTCCTGAGTTCGGCGTCATCTTGTTCTGAGGAATGACTCGGTACCTCAGGGCTAAGTGTCTGCTCCAGGGCAGGTCCTCAATCATGGGAAGGATCTCAGTGTGGAACCTGAGGATGACTGAGGCCGGCCAGGAGCCGTGGCACTCAACACACCTGGTCTGATGCAGGATTCGGCTGAGGAAGATCTTAGTGTGCACCTTACGATCCTCACACTGAGGACAAAGGAAGAAGGGCTCAGGCTCGATGGTGCGGTCGTACTGAAGCCTTTGCTTAGGACCCTCAACACCAACTCTGAAGAGCTGGTGGGGCTCAGGTGGTGGTGGAGGCACCAGGCTCTGAGGGATAAGCACCGGCTGAGCAGAGCTCTGAGGAGGAGCCTGAGAAGAAGCCTTCAATGGCGGGAAGGACATGGCTCGCTAAGTGATTACTTAGGCGAGCTGCTGGTGAGGATGCTGAGGACCAAAAGCGCTCTGAAGAAAAAACAAGTTCCTCATGCTCAAGCTCTGTCTCAGTCCTAGATGCAAGCACTCACTCCTGTCTCAGTGCCTAAATGCAAGCCCTCACTGAAGCTAGTCAGACTAAGTGCAGCCCAGCAGCTGGCCAAGCTGAGCCCACTGAGGAGGGCAAAGCTCAGGAAGACGGCCATCTTCATCTGAGTCTTCCTTAGATGCAAAGGGGTTTCTTTAGGGTTTAGGGTTTGGGTTTAGGTCATTGGGCTTCAACCCTAAACCCTTAAATTAGCCCTGAATAAACCCACTTCACCCCTGACTAATTGAACCCTAATTAAACAAATAATTCAACCCTATAACCCAAGCCCTCAGCCCGACCCTCAGCATCCCCCTGAGTATCTTTTCGCAGAGTGACTGAGCCTGAGTGGGGACTCAGGCCAAGTCTTAAATTTAAAAAAATGGTGGCCCCCTCACTCGCTTATCTTCCTCAGGCCCCTTCCTCTTCCTCAGGCTCCTCCTGAAGGACCCCCTTCCCCCCCCCCCCCTTAGTGCAGCCAAAGGGTCATGGCTGAGACGAACTCAGGCAGGAGATCAGGCGGAAGTGCGAATGCTGAAAGCAAAAGGCTCTGAGGATGGCAGGCGAAGGGGATTCTGAGCTTAATTAAGGCTTCTCAGGGCTCCTACTCCTTCTTAGTACTAACTAGTACTACTAAGTACGACAAAGTACTACGAAGTACTACGAAGTACTACGAAGTAATTACTAAGTACTACTTAGTACTACTTAGTACTACTTAGTACTACTTAGTACTACTAAGTACTACTACTGATTACATCTTCTCTAATCCCTTTTAAATCTATCTAAACTCCTCCCTATTAAAATCATATAAACCCCCGGAGCCCTTTAATCAGGACCCAACCCACGCCTCGACTGTTCAGGGGGGGGGGGGGGGGGGGGCCCCACACTAAAGAGGGTGCAACATTAAACCCTAAACCCTAGACCCTAAACCCTCAACCCTCAACCCTAAACCCTAGCTGCAGGCGGCCCTGACTTTTCCTGGAACCTCTTCGACTTCGGATGCCTTTTGGTGTCGGCAGCGGTGGCTTCGACCTGATATGTTGGGTTTAGGGTTTAGCGTTTAGGGTTTGGGTCTAGGTTAGAAGGGTTTAGGGTTTGGGATTTGGGGGTTTCGGAGTTTAGGGTCTGGGTCAAGCGGTTTAGGGTTTAGGGTTCGTCGTCTTGAGGGATTGTCGGGCTCATGGGAGGTTTTGGGGTTTAGGGCTTTTGGGGGCCTTAGGGCAGGGTTTGTGTGTTTGAGTTTGTGTGGTTTGGGACTTCAGGAATGTTTGGGTTGTTGGAGATTCCGGGCTTGAAAAGCAAGTAGCGTGTGACCAGGTTTGGGGCCTTCAAGCTCAAAGACATAGCGCACACACACAGTGTGGTTCTTAGTAGGGAAGGACCCTCAACCCTAAATCCTAAGCCTAAGCCTTGATTTTCCCCATAGAAATTCCGCAGAGCATCTCATTCCCGCATTCCCTACTAAGAGCCAGTACGCAAAAAGGCGGTGTGGCTGGGGTCTAGAGGTGGCTGATCTCTGTACATCCCGGAGGAACCTTTACACTATGAAACCCTTTAAGAAAGGGAGATCGCCTTAATTCCCGGACGTTGGATCTGCTTGCTTAAACAAAGGGTCCCGGAGGTTGCGCCAACAAGCGGAACCACCCCAAGCACCCTAAACCCTCCAAAACCCCCAAAATGCCACGAAAAACCCTCAAGCAGCCCCAATGCCCTGGACAGACCTCTCAACCCTAAACCCCAAACCCTAAACCCTATATTCCCTTAAGCTCTATTGCCCTGAAGCCTGGAAACTCTAAACCCGCAGAGCCGACGCCAGAACGCCCAGAGAGAGTCACAAGGAGCTGACCGTGAAGGTCATTTTCGGTCTTGACGGCCAGAGCGCAGTAAACCTGCTGAAGGCCGACGGTAGAAGCCTGGGGGATAGTCGGGTTTGGGGTTTGCGGGTGTTTGGGGGGTTTAGATCTTAGGGTTGAGCGAACAGTCTGCATCCAGGCACTTGAGAGAGCCCTGGCGCGAAAGTGTTTAGGGTTTAGGGCTTAGGGCTTGGGGCTTAGGGTTTAGGGTTTAGGGTGCTTTTTAGGGTCCAGGGCTTGCCGCAGCAACTTAGTGTTTGCGGTTGCCGTTTTTTGTTTTGAGCTTCTCGGTGCCAATTTTTCGCAGAAAGCGCCTGCCCGAATTTGTGAAACGGAATGTTCGCTGCCCAGACAAGCTGGAAGCACGCTTCTGAACTTAAATATGCCCGTGACCATCTGTTTCTTATTTTGCTGGCTTGGTCTGGGAGCCTACTCATGATTGCAACCATATGAAAACCCAATTTTTCATATTTTTTCATGTGTTGGCTGGGGCGAAGATTCGGATTCAAGCTTGAGGCTTTCGGCGAGCTTGTCAAGGCATGCTCCGTGTCAGGTAGCAGAAAGCGGCTGTTCATCCCTCTTAAAGAATCTTCAAAAAAGGTTTTGAAGCCCTGATTCGCACAGAGTTCAGCCCCGAAATACACCACGTCTTCGGGAAGGTGCTCCGGCTGGCAAGACTCTTCCGCCTGGTTCGAATCATGAGATTCAAGATGTTCAAGGCCACGGGCGGTGATTGAGGCCTCGGAGGTCATAGAACTCACTGCAACAAGTGTAGGTTTCTTGGTCGACATGTGCAGTCGTAGTCGCAGCCGTAGGAACACTCAAATGGAGTTTCCGAGAATAAGGGACCCCTAATGTAGGCCCCCAAATAGTAGGCGCCTCATGCGAGTGCATGCAACTTGCTACATTCAATGTTACGCCCTAAACCCCCAACCCTAAACCGCCAACCCTAAACCCTGAACCCTGAGCTACTTCCTGTTACGAAGGCTTGAGCCTCCACTACCTGAAGCAACTTGGAACCCCTAAGCGAAACACCCTGCAACAAATCCCCAAACCCCCCAAGGGTTTAGGGTTTTGGGCTTCGGGTGGTTCAAGGTTCCCTAAACTCAACACAAATCCCGAAGTGGACCATGAGGCAAACAACTCAACCTACCAGGCTCCTGGCGGCCAGAACCGGGTAAGTTCACAGAACGGCAGAAGCCCCCTCCGGTAAGGGAGCCGTACCGCAGGGCAACGCTTAGACCCCACAAACCCTAAAGTCCCTAAACCCCAATCACTAAGACTCCGAAACTCAGGAAGTCCCTAAACCCTACAAACCCTTACATCCCCAAACCCTAAACCCCAAACCCCGACAGCCCTAAACTTTGTTCTCTCACAGAACAAAAGACCCAGAAGCGAAACCTCCTACGACCCTAAACCTGTTTCTTTCACAAGAACGAAAGACCCTGAAACCTCCCTAGCCCTAAACCCTAAACCCTAAACCCTAAACCCTAAACCCTAAACCCTAAACCCTAAACCCTCAGCAAAAGGAGCTGAAACTCATGGCAATGGGGTTGCTCTCGGGCATCCGCGCACTTTCCTGGGCCATCGTCCTGCTCATGGCCACTTGGGGCTGTAAGGATTTGGGGCGGTTTAGGGTTTAGGGTTTAGGGTTTAGGGTTTAGGGTTTAGGGTTTAGGGTATGGGGTTTGGGGTTTAGGGTTTTAGGGTTTTAGGGTTTAGGGTCTAGGGTTTAGTGTTAGGGATGAGAGTGTGGGGATGTCTCGGGTTGAGGGTTTGGTTTTTCCAGTTCGGGCACCGGGGCTTCTGGAAGAAGGGACCTGACCCATGGGTAAAGCTTGAGATGCTCCCCCTTGTACTAACAGTCCTCAGTTGGGCTTCTAGTACCCCCTTCTCAGAATCCCCATTAAGGACTGTGAGTATAAGGGGGAACATCCCAGGGTAAAGCGTGGCGTAGTGGTGCACACTGTTGAGGCCTTAGAGGTGTGTTCGGCCAAGAAGTTTGGGGGTTTTAGGGGCGAAGGGCTTGGGGGCTTCGCACTTGAGGTTTAGGGTTTAGGGTTTAGGGTTTTGCGGCTCCGGAGACTTTCGCCTGCCATCATCTACTGCAGTTGCAAATTCAGTGGGTATGCGTTATGCGTGTTTAAGTCTGCAAACATCTACACATGGCGATCACAAGGAGTGCTTACTGCTAAGGGCTTGTTGTAACGTCACCGGGTTGGAGCCAGGGACCTCCAAGCTCCCCCCCCCCCAAACAAAGAACAGCCCTATGGGTTTAGAGTCTAGGGTCTACTTGGAGGTTCATGGGCACTGAAATGTAGGGTTATAAGTGTCCTAAATCGGGTTATAAGTAGAGGAGTTGCCATACTTATAACCCCTGCTCCTACCCATGAACCCTCCATGCAGCGTTTAGGGTTTAGTGAGATTCTTTGGGTAGTTACATGGTCCCCTAGTATGGGCAAGGGCCCATACTTCAGCACCCAAACTCTAAATCCTACGAGATAAGGTGGTTATCTACACCATCAGCATCATCACGAAAGTCCTGTACGGCGAACACTTCGAAGAGTTCAGCACTGTGCCGGCTAGAGCCTGAGAGTGCCTCCCCCTCCCCAGAGGTGTCTTGGGTTTAGGGCTTAGGGCTTAGGGCGTAGGGCTTAGGGTTTAGGGTTTAGGGCTTGGGTTTAGGGTTTAGGGTTGAGGGTTTAGGGTTGTTTTAGGGTTTTTTCGGGTTTTTAGGCTTTTAGGGTTTAGGGTCCCAAAGCCGCGACTTCAGCGAAGCCTTCTTAGGGCTTTAGGGTTTTAGGGGTTTTTGGGGTTTTGGAGTGTGGCGCTTTTTGGGCGTGTCAGGGTCGCAGGCTTCGATGTTAAGGGCTCTGGCTTTCTGGGGGGGGGGGGGGGGGGGGGGGGGGGGGGGTAGCAGTTCAAGGTGGAGGGGTTAGGGTTTAGGCTCAGGAGGTTTAAAATGCAAAGTCCCTGAAAAAGAGTCATGTCGGCGAAAAAGGGGTCTTGAGGCTTAGGGGTTGGGGTGCTTTGGGGTTAAACTGGGAATCAGAGCTTTCCGACTAGAAGGTTTGGGGTTTAGGGTTTAGGGTTTAGGGTTTAGGAAGAACCATGGGAGTGTACGACCAAAGACCCAAGAAGCCGATGAGGGCCCGAAAGTGTGCAGAGATGATATTGTACGGATAGGGTCTAGGGTTCAGGGTTTAGGGTTGCCTTGTAGGGCTCAGGGTTTTTTCCGTGTTCGATGCCCGAAACCCTATATACGGTAGTTCAGGGGGCGGAAGAATAGCAAATAGTATTTGCTTATGATCCCTGTATACTTCTACTACAAGAACCTCCACAACCCTATTTTAATTATTAAGGCCACTATATATTAGAGGTTATCGGAGTGATCCCTGACGACCCAACAGCCGGTGCGCTCAGAATGGTATGTTCACGCTCTTCCGCTGCTTCACCGAAGCGTGTGAAGACTACGACGGCAACCCACTGCCCGAGCAGATGTACATACTGCGCCTAGGCTGCATACGGCAGCCATGTCTGGTAAGACGTTCCACCTTTGCCAGATAACCCGATAGCCCTAGACCCCATATGATGTAGGGTTTCTATTTCTTGTACCCCCAAAACGACACCCAATATTGACACTCACCAATTTTAGAAAGGAACATTATATACACTCACCAATAGCAGTAGTATAAACCCTACTTCATATAAGGTTATACCTAAACCCTAAACCTTAAACCCTAAGCCCTAAACCCTAAACGCGTGCGGATGTGTGGGAAGTAGGGTCTCCTGTTTCAGGTGCCCGTCAATCATATACATACATACATATATATATATATATAGATTCATTGATTTATATATATATATATATATGTACGAGGAACCTTCCTGTATTATGTGACCATGCGTCTTTTCTGAACTTTCAAACGGGGGTTCGAATAGTTTGAATGGTTTGGGGGCCCGGCCTGGGGTCCCCAAACTATTCGAACTATTCGAACTATTCTAAACTATTCGAACTATTCGAACCAGAGGGGTTCGAATAGTTCGAATAGTTTGGGGGCATGGCCTGGTGCCCCAAACTATTCGAACTATTCGAACCAGATGGGTTCGAATAGTTTGGGGGCCCGGCCTGGGGCCCCCAAACTATTCGAACTATTCGAACTATTCGAAACTATTCGAACTATTCGAACCAGAGGGGTTCGAATAGTTCGAATAGTTTGGGGGCCCGGCCTGGTGCCCTAAACTATTCGAACTATTCGAACTATTCGAACCGAGGGCTGGTGCCCCAAACTATTCGAACTATTCGAACTATTCGAACCAGGGGGGTTCGAATAGTTCGAATAGTTTCGAATAGTTCGAATAGTTTGGGGCGTGCCCGGGGAGACCAGTTTGGGAGGAAGGGGGTTCGAATAGTTCGAATAGTGTGGGGGCCCCAGGCCGGGCCCCCAAACTATTCGAACTATTCGAACTATTCGAAACTATTCGAACTATTCGAACCCCCCTGGTTCGAATAGTTCGAATAGTTCGAATAGTTTGGGGGGTCCCCGGGGAGACCAGTTTGGGAGGAAGGGGGTTCGAATAGTTCGAATAGTGTGGGGGCCCCAGGCCGGGCCCCCAAACTATTCGAACTATTCGAACTATTCGAAACTATTCGAACTATTCGAACCAGGGGGGTTCGAATAGTTCGAATAGTTTGGGCGCGAGGGCTGGTGCCCCAAACTATTCGAACTATTCGAACTATTCGAACCAGGGGGGTTCGAATAGTTCGAATAGTTTCGAATAGTTCGAATAGTTTGGGGGGTCCCCGGGGGGACCAGTTTGGGAGGAAGGGGGGTTCGAATAGTTCGAATAGTGTGGGGGCCCCAGGCCGGGCCCCCTAAACTATTCGAACTATTCGAAACTATTCGAACTATTCGAACCAGGGGGGTTCGAATAGTTCGAATAGTTTGGGCGCGAGGGCTGGTGCCCCAAACTATTCGAACTATTCGAACTATTCGAACCAGGGGGGTTCGAATAGTTCGAATAGCTTCGAATAGTTCGAATAGTTCGAATAGTTTGGGGGGTCCCCGGGGGGACCAGTTTGGGAGGAAGGGGGGTTCGAATAGTTCGAATAGTGTGGGGGCCCCAGGCCGGGCTCCCAAACTATTCGAACTATTCGAACTATTCGAAACTATTCGTACTATTCGAACCAGGGGGGTTCGAATAGTTCGAATAGTTTGGGCGCGAGGGCTGGTGCCCCAAACTATTCGAACTATTCGAACTATTCGAACCAGGGGGGTTCGAATAGTTCGAATAGTTTGGGGGCGAGGGCTGGTGCCCCAAACTATTCGAACTATTCGAACTATTCGAACCAGGGGGGTTCGAATAGTTCGAATAGTTTCGAATAGTTCGAATAGTTCGAATAGTTTGGGGGGGGCCCGGGGAGACCAGTTTGGGAGGAAGGGGGGTTCGCGCCGGCCTGGGGCCCCCAAAATTCAAAATTTGCCGGAATCCCCTTGGCACCCTGCAAAAGTCCCGCAAATACCGCACAAAACGGGAACGGGTAGGAACAACTTTGCGGGTCGAAATTTGCCGGGATCCCCTTGGCACCCTGCAAAAGTCCCGCAAATACCACACAAAACGGGAACGGGTAGGAACAACTTTGCGGGTCGAAATTTGCCGGGATCCCCTTGGCACCCTGGAAAAGTCCCGCAAATACCACGCAAAACGGGAACGGGTAGGAACAACATTTGCGGGTCGAAATTTGCCGGGATCCCCTTGGCACCCTGCAAAAGTCCCGCAAATACCACACAAAACGGGAATGGGTAGGAACACCTTGGCGGGTCGAAATTTGCCGGGATCCCCTTGGCGCCCTGCAAAAGTCCCGCAAATACCACACAAAACGGGAACGGGTAGGAATAACTTTGCGGGTCGAAATTTGCCGGGATCCCCTTGGCACCCTGCAAAAGTCCTACAAATACCACACGAAACGGGAACGGGTAGGAACAACTTTGCGGGTCGAAATTTGCCGGGATCCCCTTGGCACCCTGCAAAAGTCCCGCAAATACCACACAACACGGGAACGGGTAGGAACAACTTTGCGGGTCGAAATTTGCCGGGATCCCCTTGGCGCCCTGCAAAAGTCCCGCAAATATCACACAAAACGGGAACGGGTAGGAACAACTTTGCGGGTCGAAATTTGCCGGGATCCCCTTGGCACCCTGAAAAAGTCCTGCAAATGCCACACAAAACGGGAACGGGTAGGAACAACTTGGCGGGTCGAAATTTGCCGGGATCCCCTTGGCGCCCTGCAAAAGTCCCGCAAATAACACACAAAACGGGAACGGGTAGGAACAACTTTGCGGGTCGAAATTTGCCGGGATCCCCTTGGCACCCTGGAAAAGTTCTTCAAGTACCGCACAAAATGGGAACAGGTAGGAACAACTTGGCAGGTCGAAATTTGCCGGGATCCCCTTGGCGCCCTGCAAAAGTCCTGCAAATACCACACAAAACGGGAACGGGTAGGAACAACATTTGCGGGTCGAAATTTGCCGGGATCCCCTTGGCGCCCTGAAAAAGTCCTGCAAATGCCACGCAAAACGGGAACGGGTAGGAACAACTTGGCGGGTCGAAATTTGCCGGGATCCCCTTGGCGCCCTGCAAAAGTCCCGCAAATATCACACAAAACGGGAACGGGTAGGAACAACTTTGCGGGTCGAAATTTGCCGGGATCCCCTTGGCACCCTGCAAAAGTCCTGCAAATGCCGCACAAAACTGATGCCCCAAACTATTCGAACTATTCGAGCCAAGGGGGTTCGAATAGTTTGAAAAATTTCGAATAGTTCGAATAGTTCGAATAGTTTAGGGGGGTGGGGTGCCCGGGGAGACCAGTCTGGAAAGAAGGCTCGTGCTCGATTGGGAGAAGGCCCTGGCTCGTAATTTAGTATTGGGGGAAGGCCCGGGCTCGTAATTTAGTATTCGGGGCAGGTAATTTAGTATTGGGGGAAGGCCCGGGCTCGTTTTTTAGAATTCGGGGAAGGTCCGGGCTCGTAATTTAGTATTGAGAGAAGGCCCGGGCTCGTAATTTAAGATTGGGAGAAGGCCCGGGCTCGTAATTTAGTATTGGGAGTAGTTTGGGGCCCGGTCTGGGGCGCCCAAACTATTCAAACTATTCGAACTATTTGAAACTATTCGAACTATTCGAACCAAGTGGGTTCGAATAGTTCGAATAATTTCGAATAGTTCGAATAGTTCGAGTAGTTTGGGGGGGGCCCGGGGAGACCAGTCTGGAAAGGAGGGGAAGGCCCTGGCTCGTAATTTAGTATTGGGAGAAGGGCCTGGCTCGTAATTTAGTATTGGGGGAAGGCACGGGCTCGTAATTTAGTATTGGGGGAAGGTCCGGGCTCGTAATTTAGTATTGGGGGAAGGTCCGGGCTCGTCATTTAGTATTGGGAGAAGGCCCGGGCTCGTAATTTAGTATTGGGAGAAGGCCCGATTTAGGATTGGGAGGGGGGGTGTTCGAATAGTTTGGGGCGTGGCCTGGGGCGCCCAAACTATTCAAACTATTCGAACTATTCGAAACTATTCGAACTATTCGAACCAAGGGGGTTCGAATAGTTCGAATAATTTCGAATAGTTCGAATAGTTCGAATTGTTTGGGGGGGGGGGGGCCGGGGAGACCAGTCTGGAAAGGAAGGGAAGGCTCGGGCTCGTAATTTAGTATTGGGCTAAGGCCCGGGCTCGTAATTTAGTATTGGGGGAAGGCCGGGCTCGTAATTGGAAGGCCCGGGCTCGTCATTTAATATTGGGAGAAGGCCCGGGCTCGTAATTTAGTATTGGGAGAAGGCCCGGGCTCGTAATTTAGTGTTGGGAGAAGGCCCGGCTCGTAATTTAGTATTGGGAGGGGGGTGTTCGAATAGTTTGAGGCCCGGCCTGGGGCGCCCAAACTATTCGAACTATTCGAACTATTCGAACTATTCGAAATTATTCGAATTATTGGAACAATTTCGAATAGTTCGAATAGTTCGAATAGTTTGGGGGGGGGGCCGGGGAGACCAGTCTGGAAAGGAGGGGAAGGCCCTGGCTCGTAATTTAGTATTGGGAGAAGGGCCTGGCTCGTAATTTAGTATTGGGGGAAGGCACGGGCTCGTAATTTAGTATTGGGGGAAGGCACGGGCTCGTAATTTAGTGTTGGGGGAAGGTCCGGGCTCGTAATTTAGTATTGGGAGAAGGCTCGGGCTCGTAATTTAGTATTGGGGGAATGCCCGGGCTCGTAATTTAGTATTCTGAGAAGGCCCGGGCTCGTATTTAGTGTTGGGAGGGGGGGTGTTCGAATAGTTTGGGGCCTGGCCTGGGGCGCCCAAACTATTCAAACATTTGAACTATTCGAAACTATTCGAACTATTCGAACCAAGCGGGTTCGAATAGTTCGAATAATTTCGAATAGTTCGAATAGTTCGAATAGTTTGGGGGGGGGGCCCGGGGAAACCAGTCTGGAAAGGAAGGGAAGGCTCGGGCTCGTAATTTAGTATTGGGGGAAGGCCCGGGCTCGTAATTTAGTATTGGGGGAAGGCCGGGCTCGTAATTTAGTATTGGGGGAAGGCCCGGGCTCGTAATTTAGTATTGGGAGAAGGCCCGGGCTCGTAATTTAGTTCTGGGAGAAGGCCCGGGCTCATAATTTTCGAATAGTTTGGGGCCCGGCCTGGGGCGCCCAAACTATTCAAACTATTCGAACTATTCGAAAATTCGAACCAAGGGGGTTCGAATAGTTCGAATAATTTCGAATAGTTCGAATAGTTTGGGGAGGGGGGGGCACGGGCAGACCAGTCTGGCAAGAAAAGAAGGCCCGAGCTCGTAATTTAGTATTGGCAGAAGGCCCGGGCTCGTAATTTAGTATTGGGGGAAGGCCCGGGCTCGTAATTTAGTATTGGGGGAAGGCCCGGGCTCGTAATTTAGTATTGGGGGAAGGCCGGGCTCGTAATTTAATATTGGGGGAAGGTCCGGGCTCGTAATTTAGTATTGGGAGAAGGCCCGGGCTCGTAATTTAGTATTGGGAGAAGGCCCGGGCTCGTAATTTAGTATTGGGAGAAGGCCCGGGCTCGTAATGTAGTATTGGGGGGAGGCCCAGACTCATAATTTAAAGCCCTGGTCCTTAAGATTTCGGGCTCAATTTTTGCTCCAAAGAGTCAAATAGCAAGCCCTGGTCCCTAAGATTTTGGGTTCAATTTTTGCTTCAAAGAGTCAAATCGCAAGACCTGGTCCCTGAGATTTTGGGTTCAATTTTTGCTCCAGTCAAATCCTTTTTTTGCCTTAGATAGGCGGGTCTGTGAAGGTGCAAGATTGCGCCTAATGAGCAACTTGGTGAAAATCCTTCTGTTAGATGCCAAAAATCACAAAAACTAGCAATTTTGTGAAAATCCTTGTGTTTTGGCCTTAGATTGGTGTCTGTGAAGGCGCAAAATTGCCCACAAAAATGAGCAATTTGGTGAAAATGCTCATGTTTTGTCCTTAGATAGGGGTCCGTCAAGGCGCCACATCGCAAACAATCACGAAAATATGTTTTGGCCTTAGGTAGGGGTTCGTCAAGGCGCCACGTTGCAAACAAATCACCTAAATAAGCCGGTGAAGGCGCAAAATTACCAAAAGTCGCAATCTGGTAACATCCTTATGTTTTGGCCTTAGCTGGGGGTGGGCGCAGGCGCAAAATTACAAAAAGCACCAAAAGCAGCAGTTTGATGGAAATCCTTATGTTTTGGCCTTGGATAGGGGTCCGTCAAGGCGCCACATTGCAAAAAACAACCAAACTCAGGAAAATCACAAAAATCAGCAATTTGATGAAAATCCTTTTGTTTTGGCCTTAGCTGAGGGTCGGTGAACGCGCAAAATTGCAAAAAATCACGAAAAATTGAAAATCCGGATGTTTTTGCCTTACCTGGGGGTCTGTGAAGGTGCAAAATTGCCAAAAATCGCCCAAATGAACAATTTGGCGAAAACACCTATGTTTTTGGCTTTAGCTGGGGTCCGTGCAAGACGCAAAATCATCAACATCAGCAATTTGGTGAAAACCCTTTTGTTTTTGGCCTTCATTGGGGGTCCGTGAAGGTGCAAAATTGGAAAAAGTCACCGCAATGAGCAATTTGGTGAAAATCCTTATGTTAAGTTGGGGTCCCTGAAGGAGCAAAAAAGGGGAAAAAATCCAACAAAATGAGCAATTTGGTGAAAACCCTTATGTTTTGGTCTGAGATGGAGCTGTGTAAAGGGTCCTTCCGAGTCCTTGCTCAGAAGACTTGTTCCTTTTCAATCTTCAAGGGTTTTAAAGAATGTAAGAGATTTTTTCTAATTTTAAGGGGCCTCTGTGGCATATTCGTTAAGTATCAACAATCTTCTTCTGAAAGAACCCTCCGAGTTTTATCTCCTGAAAAGAGGAAAAGGAAAATGCTAAGCGAAGCGTTCACTCATTGTTTTCCCCTAAATCCGATCTGAATTCACTAGATCTTCAGCGAATATGGTTTGGAATAGGGTTAGGCTTAAGCTTCAGCCATAAGGTTCGCGATTCTCCCCCCTTTCCCGCAACCTCGTCGTGCCCAGGTGCGTGGTTTAAGAATCTAGAATTAATAAACCTCAGTGTCCGGCGCAAAACCTTAAACAACTAAGGCTCATGCGTGCGTTTTGGTCTTAAACGTTAAAGGAATAGGTTTAGGAATAAGGCTATGTCCCAAAACTAAATAAGAAGCATGTGTAAATCTTGGAATTTACCCTAAGCCTTCGTCGAATACGCTCAAATCTAAACCTTAAACGAGAAGGGTTTATGAGATATGTATTTGTGAGTATTGGGGATGATGTGTGTGTGAGAAATGAGAATTGTTCTGGGTGACCCTTTGGGAAACATTGAAATGACAACCCATGTACTTGCGAGCAAGTTGGGCTTGTGGGAAGGCCCAGAACCCAGATACTTGCTCACAATATTCTCGCTGGATCGGGGTTACATACAAAAACCCAATGCCCTCAAATCCTAGTCTTACGGTTTGAGGATTCCCGCCCTTTCCTCTCCATTTCTCTATGTGATATACAATACATATACGATACATACCTACAAGATGTGGGTAGAAATTCTAGCTGCTCCTCGTCGAAAGGAAAAAAGAAAATATCTGGACAGACTTGAAGAGAGAAGAGAACGATGGAACAGCAATGAGAAGCAAGAAGGATAGCCAAAACAGTCGATATCATGTTCCCTTCATCGTTTGTTCTTTTGTCTTCGGTTTGAGAGGAGCACGTAAAGAAGAGAAAAGAAGAGAAGAGATGGAGACTGAGGGGAGGGGAGTTTCTTCCTCCTCTTACCTATCAGTTTCTCAATAAGATAAGAGAGAAGGGCTCTTGTCCATTCTTTGTTGTTTGCCCCCTGCAGTCTCTTCCTCTCTCGCTGAACGAGAAAAGAAAAGAGCAAGGGCCAGCAAGGGCAACGAAAAGAGACAAGAAAAACTCCTTCCTCCTTTTTTAGCAGTTCCCTTGAATTTCCTAAACGCAAAAGAACAGAAGACCTGGGAACGCAGGAGAGAAAGAAAGCAAAAGAGAGGGTGTAAGGGCTCTCAGCCCTGCTCTACGGGGGGGGGGGGGCTCCCTTCTTGCCAGGAACAAAGCAATCCACCCTGCCCTCTTTCCCGCCCATTAACTTCTCTTTTCCTTGTCCTCTTGTGTATTCATTTGTCACGTACAAGAGAACAAAGAAGAGAGAAGAGAGAGGAGGCTGTATTCTTGCATGTTCAGCTTTTCTGCTGTAAGAAAAGCGCTAAAGGAGTGGGACAAGAGTGAAACTGGCACCTTGTATATGTATTTGTCTTTCTGTAACGATAGACTACAGAACAGGGATAAGAGGGGAGAAGGAATTTCTTCGCCCTGTTGTATGCCCAAAAAGAGCAAAGGGAAGACTTGCTCCCCAAACAGTCTACTGTTGTTTTCACCCCACATTCTGCAGCGAAGCAAAGAATCTCTCTTTCCATCTCGTCTTATCCATCTGCTTCTCGTCTCGAAGAAAGGGACAGAGAGAGAGAGAGAGAGAGAGAGAGAGAGAGAGAGAGAGAGAGAGAGCTGAGAGCTGAGAGCTGAGAGCTGAGAGCTGAGAGCTGAGAGCTGAGAGCTGAGAGCTGAGAGCTGAGAGCTGAGAGCTGAGAGCTGAGAGCTGAGAGCTGAGAGCTGAGAGCTGAGAGCTGAGAGCTGAGAGCTGAGAGCTGAGAGCTAGAGAGCAGAGAGCAGAGAGCAGAGAGCAGAGAGCAGAGAGCAGAGAGCAGAGAGCAGAGAGCAGAGAGCAGAGAGCAGAGAGCAGAGAGCAGAGAGCAGAGAGCAGAGAGCAGAGAGAAGAGAGAAGAGAGAAGAGAGAAGAGAGAAGAGAGAAGGGAGAAGGGAGAAGGGAGAAGGGAGAAGGGAGAAAAGGAAGGATAAAGGTAGGAGATGATTTTTCCTTGCGTGTTCATGTTGCTACTCTGCATGAAGAGAGCTGAACAAGATCGAGAAGCGAGGAGCGGGAGTTTCTTCTTCTTCCTCTTATGTATCCGTTGTTTTTTCAAGCATTCCTACTGTTTCGCTTCTACTGTGTCTTCCTCTCTCGCTGACTGAGACAAGATTCTTAAGATCAAGGACAGCGAAAGGGACAGGTAAACCTTTGTCGCCTATCTTTTCTGTCCCTTTGAATCTCCTCAAACCATGAACAGAAGACATAGGCACGCAGGAGAGAAAGAAGGCGCATGAGAGCCAACACAGGAAATCAACCCAACATGTCTTATTTTGCCAGTAAGAAAAGAGAAGCACCCGTGCGAGCTCCTTGTCGTTTTCTCCCAGTTGCCTCTTCATGTCTTCTTGTGTATTCATGTTTTCGTCTGCAAAACAAGAGCCAAAGCATACGGAAAAAGCGAGGAGGATGAACTTCTTCCCCGTCTCTCTCAATGACATAAGAGAGAAGCACTCTGGTCCATTCTTTGCTGTTTTCCTCCTACAATCTCTTCCTCTCTCGCTGAACAAAAAAGAAAAGAGCAAGGGCCAGCAAGGGCAACGAAAAGAGACAAGAAAAACTCCTTCCTCCTTTTTTAGCAGTTCCCTTGAATTTCCTAAACGCTAAAGAACAGAAGACCTGGGAACGCAGGAGAGAGAGAGAGAGAGAGAGAGAGAGAGAGAGAGAGAGAGAGAGAGAGAGAGAGAGAGAGAAAGCAAAGAGAGAAAGCAAAAGAGAGGGTGTACGGGCTCTCAGCCCTGCTCTACGGGGGGGCGGGGGCTCCCTTCTTGCCACGAACAAAACAATCCATCCTTCCTTCTTTCCCGCCCGTTAGCTTCTCTTTTCCTTGTCCTCTTGTGTATCCAGTTGTCACGGGTTTAAGAAAAGAACAAAGAAGCCAGACAGAGACAGACAGAGAGAGAGAGAGAGAGAGAGAGAGAGAGAGAGGAGAGAGGAGAAGAAGAGAAGAGGAGAAGAAGAGAAGAGGAGAAGAAGAGAAGAGGAGAAGAAGAGAAGAGAAGAGAAGAGTAGCGAAGCGACTTGAAGAGAAGAGAAGAGAGAAGGGAGCGAGATTTGTGTGTGTGTTCTTGCATGTTCAGTTCCCCCACTGTAAGAACAAACTGAACAAAGAGGGAAACTAAAGAGGAGGGATGCTGAAAGTAGTGAATGAGCCTCAATGGGAAAAGGTACAAGAAAATGCAGGGAAGAGGAGGCGAGGGGTCCTTACCGAAGCTTGTCTCATTCCATTTCATCTCCATTCTCCTCTTTTGCCTGTAGCGAGACCGAAAGAAAAGGAAAGTGCCCGCCCTTCCATTCCTTTCTGAGACGAGTAAAAACATAGAAGGAATAGGAAGAGGGCAGGGGTAGAATTGAAGAGAGAAGAGAGCGATGGAAAAGCAATGAAAACAGAATTGTCTTGTCTGTCTACGCAACGCCCCCTTCTTCTCATCGTGTATTCTTTTGTCTTCGATATGTGCGTTGTGTTCCGCTTCTCCTTTTCAAGAAGATGGCGTATCCATTGTTCTCAACAAGATAAGAGAGAAGCGCTCTTGTCCATTCTTTGTTGTTTTCCTCCTACAGTCTCTTCCTCTCTCGCTGAATGAGAAAAGAAAAGAGCAAGGGCAACGAAAAGAGACAAGAACAACTCCTTCCTCCTTTTTTAGCAGTTCCCTTGAATTTCCTAAAAGCAAAAGAACAGAAGACATAGGAAACACAAGAGAGAAGGAAGGCAAAAAGAAGAGTGCAATGGAATTCAGCCCTGCCCTGAGGGAGCCTCCCTTCTTGCCACCAACAAAACGATGCATCCTTCCGTCTTTTCTCGTCCATTTGCTTCTCTTGTCCATGTCTTCTGTTCATTCATTTGTCTTGTGAAAAGAAAGAACAAGGAAGAGAGAGAGAGAGAGAGAGAGAGAGAGGGAGAGAGAGAGAGAGAGAGAGAGGGGGAGAGGGGGAGAGGGGGAGAGGGGGAGAG